>WKFP01014327.1:1319796-1355068 GCA_011057875.1 Pterocles orientalis
GCGGCGCGGCCCGGGGGGAGGGCCGGCACGGGGCCGGGACCAGGGCGGCGGCGGCGGGGCGGCGGCGACGGGGGGCGGTGGCGGCGTCGCTCCGTCGTCGGCAGGTGCCGGCGGCTGGGCCAGAGCGAGGTGGAGCTGGGCGGCCAGCAGCAGGGAGAGCAGCTTCAGGAGCATGCTTGCCTCGCCGTCAGGAGCGGCCACAGTGGTGGTGATAATTAATAGTAGTAGTAGTAATAATAATAATAATAATAAGCGTTGGGGAGGGGGTTGGAAAGAGCCGGTCGGCGGAGTGCAGCAACGTAGTGAAGGGAAGGACAGAAGGGGGAAGGAAGGGGGAAAAAAAAGGGGAAAAAAAAAAGAAAAAAGAAGAAAAGTTCTCCCTCCGAAACTCGAGTCAAGTGTGAGCGCGAGAGAAAAAAATGTCAACAAAAGCTGCTCGCGTGTGAACTTTGTGTTTCTCTGCAGGGAAGAGCCGGGAGCACATGGAAGGAGAGAGAGGTAAAAAAAAATCCCAAATCACTGCTGCTGGGGAGGCAAAGAGGGGAGGGAGAGAGAGAAAAAGGAGGAGAGGAGGCTCGGACCCTGCAAGTAGAGAAGTTAGAGCACTTCCCACTCCTCTTCTACTTCGCTGCTGTAGTCACCGGATCATCATCACCACCAGCAGCAGCAGCAGGGGCAGGGGGCAGGTCTGCTGCGACTCGGCACTTTCTCGGGCTCCGGTGGGCTCCCTTTCCCTCTTTTGCCCCCCTTTGTTTTGCAGAGAAGGAGAAAGGGAGAGAAGAAATTCAGGCACCAAAAACCGCCTCTGTCGTCTCCGGTGAGATGGTTAAAAAGACAAAAAAAAAAAAAAAGGCAAAAAAAAAAAAAAAGCCCAAGAAGCGGATAACGTCCTGGATTTTTGTAAAAGCCCCCTCCCTGTATCTTTTCTGTTGTTGTTATTGTTATCCCCAGTCTGTCGATGTGAACAAGAGGAGAAGGGAGAGAAATGTGAAGATGAGAGGAGGTGGAACAATGAATTTATAGCGGAATGCCATCCTGCAATGGCAATTTCAACAATTCGTCACTGCAGGCTGCCTCTTAAAGGGAGAGCTTCAAAACCACCACTCCCACACTTCCTTCTCATTTAATCAGACAGAGGGAGAAACTTGAGGGGAGGGGGAAGAGGGAGGAGAAAAGGAGAGAGAGGGAGTGGGAGAGAGGGAGGAAGCCGGGGAGGGGAGAGAGACCGGGAGAAGAAAAAAAAAAAGTGTTTGTGTATGAAAAACGCAAGATTTCCCTGGAATCGCTTAAAGCCACAGAGTCACACGGGGTTGGAGATGTCACTGCTGGCCGGGGATGGTAAAGCTACGCTTACCTCGCGTCCTGCCCGCTTCCCCCTCTCTCCTGCCAGGCGCCGCCGTTCCTTTTGCGGAGGAGGCAGGTTTACGCCTGGCTCTCGGAGAGGAGAGAAACGGCCGGGGCCGGGGCTTTTCCGAGCGCGCCGGTGATGCGGGGCGCCCGTGGGGCGCCCGCGGGGGGAGCGGAGCGGCTGCGCCGGCCGGGTGGGGGTGGAGGGGGTTGCTCTCCCCCCGCTGCCCTCCCCTACCGTGTCCCGGCTGGTCCCCTGCTCCTGCACCTTCCTGGGGTCGGCGGCAACACCAAACTTCCTCCGTTAGTCTGGGCGGCCGCGGTTCGTCTGCACCCAGCCTGTCATTAAGTCCCGGCAAGCTGTCATCTAGTTTGGGCGGACTGTGATTTCCCCCGAGGAGGAGAGAGGTCGAGGAAGAGTTAATACGTACTTTGACCTTTTGAATGACTTCAGATACCTTAGATCATCCCCCGGGGACTGACACACACTTCCACTCACCCCATCCCCTCATCTTCCTTCCCCCGCTTAGTGCTCTGCCAGGGACACCACAAAGGGCAAATGTCTGCATTTCTTTTGTCATCTGGCCTTTCCACCTTAACACTGCCCGTGGAGTCAGAGGAGGTTGGCAAACAGCTCACTCTCTGCCGAGATCAAGGGCTGGAAGGCAGCCTGGGCTCCGGGTTGGCAAGGGGAGTGGGATCCTGAAGAAATCTGACTGTGCTGGCTTCCCTCTCGCTGGGATATGTGACCCACCATCACCAGGTGCCTTGTCTTGCATCAAGTGAAACATGGACACGTGGGAAACAGAAGTGCTTATTATCTCATGTTTCCTCTCCACATCCCAAGACTGGAGCCAGGACTCCAAAGGGGATGCAGCTCTCCAGTCTCATCCTAGCCTGCAAACAGCATCTCAGCCTGACGGCTCTTATCTGCCAGGGAATGATGTGCACACTGTAGTACTTCACAGGATCAGGACTAAGGTGGTGGGCTGTGGAGAGAATGGCAGACCAGCACCACCGCAGTAGCTTCCAGGGGCTACTTCCAGAGTCTAACACTTCTGTAAAGAACAGGTTAACGAATGCAACAGACGTTTCAAAAATTAATATTCCCATGTAAATGATTATATTAACATAACCCTGAGGTTACGCTTATGAAATATTTAACACACCAAAGTTTTGCAGGTGTTCTTTGCTCTTTCTCTCTTTTTCCGGACATGGTGATACCTGCAAACAAAAGTTCATTTCTCAACCTCCTGGTATTTCTTTTTCTACATTTCAGTATTTTATCATCACCAAAAATTCTTGACTGGATTTGGTAAGTTCCAAAATTAAAGAGTTATATATAAGGAAAGTCACATGACATTTTTTGGGCATTGGTCCAGGACTGTTCAACATTTAAAAATTTAAACATTTTCTCAGTTACTTTAGTTATAAAGTTAAGACAGTCAAATTTAAAGGGAGGGAGAGAGAAGAAGAAGGCATATTTTGATTAAAAAAAAGAACCTGCAGTTTGTCTTCCACTTTTTCTTGGATGGCTTTTACTTTTCATTTAACCCTATTGGATTATCTGTTCAGCACCAACAATATTTTTATTGACTTCACTGGGACCTGGTCAAGCCCTGGATTTGCATGTATGTCTGGGTCCAAACTACCAGATACCCCTGGGGGAGGTGCTAAAGATGAGATCTGGGATAAGGAATGTAGTTCTGGTTTCCTCAGAAACTCATTAAAAAAGTGTTTGTCAATGAAAAGGCATGTGGTGCACAAGAGGCCAGTGCAGTGTTTTCCCATGCTACAGCATAATTCCGACTGTCTAGCCATATAGCCTAGGAAAAACAGGAATGCTTAGTGGTAATTAAATGGTGCATCTCACTGCTTGTCTCTTGTGTTGTCTTTGATTTCCCAAATGACAGGAAAAGTTAGTGAAGCGTCCACAGTGCCCTGTTTCATCGAGCAAGGATCTAGTCTTTCCAGGAGGGTACAAATTAACCCATGCATATTACCCCATAGATTATAAAGTCTTTACATTTCAAAACCATAATAACTCAGCAGTTCAATAATGGAAAGATAGGTCAGTCATGCCTCATACAACAAGAGGAACCCTCTTCTAGTCTGAGAGTGTTGAAGTGTAAGAATAAATTACTTAAACAAATCATCTTCTTTTTCCCCCTAGTTTTGTCCTCTTAGCCTCTTTTTACAGTTACAGCGTTGCCATATTGTGGATGATACTAAAACCTTGTCAAACAGTTCTGACCTAGAAATCTCAAAGCTGACCTTTCCCAACCGAGAGATAGAGAGCCACAAATCCTCAATTAGTTTTAAGGCACAAGTTTTGTACACTTTGGTCCAAATTCAATCCTAATGTAAAAAGACGCAGTCCTCTTGAGTCCCTGGGAGCTGCAAGCTGCTTTCATTAAGGTTGTATTTCACCCCTTGGGTTTGTCCATTAAACCCTTCAGGATCCTTTGAGTAACAGCCTTGGTAGCTGGGGATTCCTGATTATACAGTATTTTAACCACATAAGAAAGATTGCTTTAAATATTATAAACACTCATATGAAGAAATAGCTTGAGTGACATGGAGATACTGATGAAGTTATTAATAATTTTATCCACAAGTCCTTCAAACTGTCTTATAGAAGGATCCTGTTTTACATCACCTTTTTCAATTCTCAGTCCCATTACTGGGGTAGAAAACCATGAATCCAAGGTGTCAACAAATTACTCCTGTGTCTACCTACAGCCCCTTCATAGTAGAGATGTCCTACTAAGCACCCCCTGTTTTTCACCTTTAACTTATCTCTTTCTCCTTGGGAATTAAAACCAAACTCTGTTCAGCTTTTATTGTTCTGGGGTTAGGAGTGTCTGCCATTTCTATATAATTGCACAGTGGAGATAGCAGTTACTACAGGAGATACTATTTCTTTTCTATAAAATTTTGGGAAGATCAAATCAAACCCAAGAAAATTGCCTGCTCAACTCATTCTAAAGTAATATCAACCAAAGAAAGTTCAATAAACTTGTGATCAACACAGGCCTATAGCTGGGAACTAGACCCATGTTTGGGTAAGTTCCTATGCAAGAATCTACCTGTAGCAACATGCTTTTTAACATGGGACAGCTTTGTCCCTCCTGAGAATTGAAAGCCTCTGTTAACTTTATGGGACATTTTTAATATGCATATTAGTCAGATCAAGCCTGCCTGCAACAGGAGGCTGTTCAAATCTTTATCCCCCAGGAATCTATCAGTGATACTTTGCTGCCTCTCAAATCCACCATGGTTTATTGGTCTTGTCAGCAGTTTTAACAGTCCAAACATTATGATTATAATGTTCAAGTCTATTCGTTTTAAAGCTTTCCTATGGCGATGCATTAAAACCACTGAAGACATTTATTTTTAAAGTGCTCATTATTAAATAAAATACTCATTATAAGCAACTTTGCAAAGAACACTTAAAGATTAATATTTTGGTTAGTGTTCTGGAAAGGACTAGATAAACTGACATTTGGAATAAGTTATACAGCCTTTGACCCCCCACCCTAGGACAGCGGCATAGTAAACATTGTCCCTTATCTGGACTCCATGTCTTTATGTGGCTTGAATGCTATGAAAACCCATTCAGATGGAGACCTCCTGGCAGTTGTTTTGACTGACTCTAACTTGCTTGTTGATATTGAAATAGGTTTGTGGTTGATGAATAAGCCAACATCACCATTATTGGTGTATCCTTCCTGCGGCTCTTCTCAGATGCGTGAAGAACTGAGTGCTTCTGGAGACTGAGCTAACTTCATCCTTCTCATATTGCATGTGGCAAAGGCAGGAGCGGGAAGCTTGCTGTGGGCTGCATGTTCTCTTGTTTCCGTGGCAGGCATTTCCTCTGCACACGGCTGGCATTTCTAAGGAGTCCAGTCCAAAGTGTTCGTAGGCCCTAATTATTTATTTAAAGGTCTACCTCAGAAAACTTAAAAAGTATTTTCACAATGAAGACAGGGGCTGGTGTTCCTCAGTGCACGAATTCCTGGACAGCAGTAGTCAGGTTGTACCTTTGTGCCCCTCACAAGCTACTGCTGCATATGCCCACCGGCTGTAGTTGCTGCAATTGGCCAGTGTTAGAATAAAAATGTCTTCAGTTACAATAAAATAATGAACTTAAAGCCGTTATATTTTGTAAGAAATGTCTTTTTGGTGTTAAGCGCTGTAGCTTTAAGGCAAAATGCTTTACTTGCTTCTTTATGGTCAATGAGATCTTCAACTACAGCCATGTGGGAGCGAAGGAGACGCCTTTGGCTTGGGGTTTATGTTTTTATAAGTGGCATGTGTAAGTAATGTAGCAAGTATATAACAGTTCCAGGAGGCTGAAAATTTTACATTTGACATCAGCTTCATTTTTCTAGAAGGGCTAGGGAGGCAGCTGTAAGGGGTGTAGTGTTAAAGCTGGGTTGGGCACTGTTTAAAAAGCTGTATTGTTTTAGTGTAAAAAGACAAGAATTTTGTGAATTTGTGGGTACCATATCAAATTAAAATAAGAAACTGAGCCTGCCCAGAAATCAAATTGTTAGAGGATCCACTTATGGAGGAGGAAAAGAGATTTCTGCAAGATTAATCATATAGAAAAATATATTACATAGTAGGAGTATACCTCTTGCAGGATCTGGGGGAGAGGTGAGTTCACTGATCAAAAGAAGCTATGACATGGTCCAGTCAGGAGGAAAAGGAGGCACAAATGAAAAAATATATTTCCTAGGTATTGACCTAGAGAATAGACTGGGATTGGGTCCTCACGTTCCTACAACTAATGCAAGAAATGAACTCACATAAACTGTAACATAAATTAATAATTGTGACCACTGAACTACTATGAATTTTGTTTAAAAACATATGCTGGGTGGAGGCAGTGTTCTGCAGGAAGTAACAGATGTTACTGTAGTAAGTATCAGACCCTTATCTTTTTTTTTTTTTTTCTGAACAGCAGCAAGATAATCGGAGGAAGAGTAAGATGTTAAACTTTTCTAATAAAAAAATGACACTTGTTATAAAAATACATTTTAAGAGTGCAAGATATGCTCATGATGTATTCCACAGCTGTTCCTTCAGAAGACTAGAAGGCCTGAAAAACTCTGGAGTCTAGTTTGTATGAAGAGCAGCAGACATTTAATTAATCTCAGTCCTCAAATTTTACAGCCAATATGTGGTCTCTGAACATCTCTGCTCTAGTTAGCAGAACATCTGTAGTAGAAAAACAGAACTTGAATAAATCCAAGTATTCCTTTACCCCTCCAAAACTTACTACTTTTTATCATCAATACATTAAATATTTTTCCAAAGATTTGTATGTTCAGCTTCCCGTTGTCCTCCCAGCTATATTCATGCATCTACCCTTTCAGGCAACAATGTGCCTTAAAGTTTTTAATGAGCCATTAATTCAATACTTATTTAGCAGGCAAATAGCCTCCTCTCACTTCTACCCAAACCTTGTTTGTTCTTTTTTGCATGTAGGCTGGATATATGTTCTTGCACATACTCTGAAATAGCTGGATCTGAAATACTGGGGCAATTACAATAAAAGAAATGCCTCACTTTTTTTTTTTTTTTTTCAGTCAAGTTCTCAGTTGATGCAAATTGGGATAGTTCCATGTGGGCAAACTGTTAGAGGCATAGCTTTATGAATTTGCACATCTATAAATGATATTCCAGTACTGTAGGTGGAATATCTTTTTCCATGTCATCTGAGGCATAAACCAGAAAATGTACTTCCCTAGACTTCAAAGTCAAAACTGAAAGAGTGATTAAAGAGAAATTTAAAGCAAACATTCACTTGCCAGATCTCACCTGGCATTAATACACACACTACACCACTTAAGATATCAAATTCTGGTTGCTGTGTGCACAGATTTTTCCATCTGAATCCTGGTTGCCCTGAAACTTGGGGGGAGAAAATTTTGCAGGTCCTCTGAGGGAGGAGCTGGGGGGAGTGCTGTCAGGTGGCACCACTGCCTGGCACAAAGCTTCATCTGGCTTGTCCTCACCTGAAATAAAAATCTCTGCCTTGAAAGGGAAACTTGGAGACCCCACAACCTGCTCTCCCCACAGACACTTCTGCAACAGTAATCAACAATTAGGAACATTTTGTGAGTGCTTCTTTGCCTCATACTTTGTCTAAGAGAGCATGTAGTTGCACAAAGGGTGTATCTATGGTAGGATCATGAATGTGCTTTTGGAGTGACTCTCCCTATTATCTACGCTTACTGTGCTTTGGTTTGCACCAGGTAAGGGTCATGGAACACAGAATTCATTTGGGATGAAACTAAACCAGAAGATATGCTCTCATGGGCATACAAGGCACAGAACTAGACTAGAGTTAGACCAGCTAAATCCACCTAAAGGCATACAGAGTGGGTGTCACAGCTGGATAGCACCAACTGTTGATCTCCTCCTATCCAGCTGTCCAGATCTGCTGTCCAGATCTCCTCCTATCCAGCTGCACTACTTCCTAAAGCAGACAGTCATGCTACTGCTGTTGAGGAACATCAGGAGGACACAAACAGGCTGCAGTACCAGCTGAAGGCTACACAATATTCCTTTTCGGAATCAAATGTTTTAGAAACTTCTGCAGGCTAGGATGCTGCATGAAGAAATGATAAGAGAACACATATGTAAGACAAGGAGGTAGTTTTCTTAATATATTTTACTGTCTTTAACAGTGGAAAGCATACATTTTAGTGATTAGTACATAACCTGTAATGCACACATTCCTGTCAAAAGGGCCAGGAGCTCCATGTAACATTTAAATGCAATGTTAGTCTTATTTTGAGGGCTTAAATGGGTCTCAAATGGTGCATAAGGCTTATGCTGGCCCTGGGCATAAGGTCACAATTCACCCTGAAAGAAGAGACCAAACATAAGTCTCATCACAGCTGCAATATTCATTTCTGGAATGCACCCAGCAGGTCTTATCCAAGCCACTACAGACAGGCAGTTTGAGTTTTTCCAGTTCCTAATGATTACACAGTATCCTGGAGTCAGTTGGACAATTTCCACCAAGAGTGAAACTCTTTGTATTTAATATCCCTCTAAAATAAAAGTGGTATAAGAGAAGGGCCTCAGTCTTTTTCTTCTTTTATTGCTGTTGTTGAAAAGGTTTAGCCCACAGGGATTGGAGCACTGGGCAAAACTACAAAATATGCAGTACATCCTGTTACACCAAAGTGGGCAGATCCTCTCTCGTAGCAACCAGACTGGTACAATGGAAGACTTTGTCTAGTTTTTCCTGACCATACGGTACTATAGTGTCTGTGGTTTCATTATGGTTTCCATTTCAGGAAGCTAAATGGTGGAAATCGCTAAGTATCCTGACTCCATTTTCACCATTGTTCCGGGAGAGGGTGTGTTTAAAAGGAGTGGGTAAATCTCCCTGGAGCTTTATTACACGATACTGCAATGTACCACAGGAAATTATTTCCTTCTTTACTGGACAACCAGAATATTGTCAAATACGAGTCCTGAAAATCTTCAGCATCCATGTTGCAAATAAATTTGCAAAGAAAGAAATTAAGTGTCTAGCAGATGTATCATATGATTAGAGCAGAGAATAGCTTGATCTTAAGTTGATCTGAACAACTGGTCTTTTCAAAATCCATCTGTCATGATCTTCAGCAGGAAAAAAGAGCAGGTCCACTAGACAACAACCCTACCTCCATTATACATCATGCTACAAAATGTAATTCCATTTCTTGTGACCTGTGGTAGATTTACTAAGCAGTATACAAAACACACATACCCATGGAGGCAGCCTGCCTTTCAAGGTATTGGGAGGACAGAGAAAGAAGCCTCTACATCAACCCAAACTTTTGCTCTTCTATGTAGTCTGAGTTACAGAGATTTCATCATAGCCTCAAGGCTGTTTCCCAAATTACCTACCCTCTCTCAGAACTATTCCACTTCTCTGCTCCCTTGTCTGCAATATTTTCAGATTTTTTTTCCCCCAAGAGGACATTTTGAAATGTGCATGTGATGGTCCAGATCATAACCACACCAGGCAACCTTCTTTCCTCCCTGATGTTTACTGGGTTTTATATTCTCCAATATGAACTGAAAAATTTGTATACTCAAGCCCTTGCCAACAAGCAGCATGACTTTCCATGGTTCATAAAAACTCACCCACCCCTTGTGTAGGAAAACCATTTTTCGCACAGAGCAGGAGTTCACTACTTCAAAACAGGGAAACCATATGGTGACATGTTTTAAAAGAAAACATAACAAAACAGTGTCCCACCCATGACCCTTCCCAGCAAAACTCCACCCTTTTCATCCTGGAAAACTGACCAGTGCAATCACCTGGTCTACCACGAGGTTCCAGATGCCGTTGCGCAAGGAAGGATGAGTGTTAGCACCATGTTTGTGTTTGGTAGCTGTAAGTCAGCCTGTTGTCAGTCTTGCCACCTTCTTCTTTGGTCACTGCCTTATGTCGCAGGCAGAGGGAGGGCAGAAAGACATTAAGGAGCAGTTTGTCCTTGAGCCTCTTCCCCTGCTGCAGCTGGGAAGCTCTCAAAAGGCGTATGTGCAGGAGTGTGCACATAAAGTTTGGAGTCAATGTATGTTTGGGCTCAAGAAGGGCCATGTGTTCACACCCAAAATACTCAGCCTGACCCACTTGACTCATTAAAACCAAGATTTTGATATTTCGAGAATAAATTGCAACCTTTGGAAAGGTGCATCAATGCTTATTAAGCTTAACTGTTTAAAAAGTTGCATCTGACTTCTAATCCCAGTGCCCAGCAATTGCACCTTGTTAAACTTTTGCATGCTAGTCTGAAGAATCTGCTGCTTCTTTTTCCTAGTTAGTAAAATTGTAGATAATAATGTCATTCCACCATATTCTTTGGGAGGCTAAAACACAATAAGGACCTTGTGCCTATGCAAACATCTATTTTTCAATATTTCAGTCATTCTCAGGGTTCGTGTTTTAGCCTCATTCAGTTTATCAAAATTTTCTCTAATCTGTGGATAGTGCAGCTCATGCCAGCGTAAAATACACATACAACTTCACTTGCTGTAATTCTGTTGGGCAGAGCACCACACTAGGACCTCACATTAGCTGATTAACAGCCACAGCTTCTTCCTTTGCTTTTGCAGAGTCCCTGCTTCTCTGGAGAGAATGTTCTTCCTCTAAGGTTGTGGTTTACAGTCTTTGCTTCCAGATGTACTGCTCAATAATTATTCTTCAGGATCCTAAATTATTCATGTCAGTGTCCAGCCCATCTTAAAGCTTAGACTGTCTCCCAAACTTATTTTGTGATTTTATGTCTATTTCCGGGTCCCTGAAAAAAATATTAAATTGTGTTGTGCGAAGAACAATGTTCTTTGGCTGCAACAGAAAAGTCGTGCTTGATAATGAGTGCTTTTTTACAATCACGTGTTGAGGTCTATCCGTTTCCAACACAGTCAACATTTGCTTCATGTTTTCTACGCCTAGGCAAATCCACATGAACCACACTGAGCAACTACACTGTAATAGGACTGAATAATAGTTCTCTGTCAAATAGTCACTTCCTTCTTATCCTCTGTCTGCTGGAATGTTTGTCATTCAGGCTCAGGGCTGCCGTCTAGAACATCACTGTTGGGGTCCCACAGAGTGAAGTCAGGCTTTCTGAGTGGCACTGACAAAGACATGACCTCACTGCAGCTCTGTTTTTTCTGCTCAAACACATTTTTACTTACAGGGCTCAGATAGCACCTCCCTCCCGTACTACACAGAGACATAAAAACCCCTGTCCCTTCCTATTTGTGTCTTCTGAAGAACCCTTGGTGAATTCTCATTGCAGGTTTTTTTTTCCTCTTACTTAAATAATCTGTTTACACTTTTGTGTGATCTTTAACTCATCACTCCACTCATTGGTCCAGTTTAGACCAATTTCTAGTGACGAGCCATACTGCAGTCTCACTTACTGTTGGGTTTTAAGAATTAATGGAAAAAACATTTAGTGGGGGAAAGAAAATCTGCATATTACTGATAAAAAGCCTCAATGCATACCATGGTCCATAAGCTGCATTCTCCATTTTTGCTTTCTTTTGGGAAGTAAAAGCTGAGTGAGACCCTATATTCTTTTTTTTTTTCCAAATTTTAATCTATGTATTCAATGACAGTGATATGGAATAGTCCCCGTGATAACTATCCAAGGAATTACGATGCAGCAGAGTCTCCCAGTTTGCACATGAGGAAATTAATGACTGCACAAAATGCGAGGCAACGGCATGTCAGACTGTTTGCTGCAGTATAGCTCTCATGGACCTTTCTCCTCTCTCATTTGGCTAAACCTGTTTTAACAAGCACCTGGAATGGTTCAGCTCAGACGTTCCTGCTGTTCCTGCTCTGTAAACCCAGAGTGACTCCTTTACATATTTCTCTTGAAGCAGTGACTTGCATGGGGCAGAGGCAAAATTCCAAAACAAAGCAAGCAGATGGTGTGGATCCGTGAAAGCCACATGAAGTTTGAGCTCTGATGGCTTTCATTATGTTGTGGTGTGAGTACCCTGTGTTCACATGGCCTCATGAATTGTAGTAAGGTCTGCCATAATTTTGAGTTTCAGACTCTTTCTGCGTATTTGAAGGCTTTGTATGTACATGGATATTTGCCTGCACATCATGGGGATTTTATTTTTCAATGTCTGAAAGCAAAACATTCTTATTCTCTAACCCTTTTACTTATACTCTGCTGGACTACCATGGAAACACGAGAGTTATTGGTCAATGTTTTCCAGTAGTAAATGTTGTGGGAAAGTCATTAATTCTTTTCAAGTTCCGAATCAGTTTCTTTTTTTCCTTCAACCCATTCCTCAGATCTGGGGAATTCCAAAAAGAAGGTTTTTCATACTGAAACCAAACCCATCTATATTGTTAGTGGAACTGTCAAACTGCTGTTTTTACAATGTGTGATTCAGAGAACTCAGCCACCCACACTCTGACTGTAACCACAAGAGACAACACTTCAGATCATCCTATCTAAGAGTCCATCTATATGGACATTTCAGACAGACCTGAGGCTCCTTTGCTTATGCTTCGAACTGCCTGGACATGAGCCAGCTCTAATTTAGAAGTCCTTCAGACATGTTAGCTCAGTTTTGTGTTTGAGCTAATATCAAAGCCCTTGCAATCATCTGGATTGAGATGATGCCTTGTAGGTAAACCTCAGTCCTCAGGTGATTCAGAGTTGTGTTGCCTCTGTGGATGTTAGAGGAATTTTGCCTCAGAAGAAAAACATGTAAGGGAGTACGTGGTTTTTTGCTTTCTGTTATGCATGTGGCATAAACATTGATCTTTCCCACCAGATTTTTTTTTTTTTTGCAGAACCAATGCTTAGTCTACCGACGGTTTCAGGGAGCCTCTTTGCACCCAGCAGCCTCCCTTGTGAGTATGAAGCAGCTCACTAACAGCCCTCACCCCTGGCCCGTCTTTCTCTCCCTTTCTTTGTACCCACTGAGGCCTGGCCAAAATCCAGTCCTCGGCTGAAATGTGTAGGACTCCTTTCCTACTGCACATACTTTGCAGATAAAAAAAGTAAGACTTGCATCAGAAGAAAAACAACCAGAAACCCCCTGCCTGCAGTCATGTGTCACACCCAGACGGAGTATCAAGGGCTCTTGGCTCTCAGTCTCGGCAGACAACAAGTTTGCACCTGAATCATTTGGAAGCTAAATCTTTTCAGGAAAAAGGCATCCGGTCCAAAATATAGAATCAATTCCTTTGTTTAGTTTAGCTGAATCCCATGGTTTTGCATTTTCATTCCCTCAATCCTCCCTACCAGAGAAACAAATCTCCGGTAATTTGAACACATGTATGCTCTTCTCTAACTCCCAACACTGATAACTTGTTCCATATTCTCAGTACCATTTGCATTAAATAGTTCTGCCACGTTTCTCCTTGTTTCAGATGCAGAGAAACAGATGGATAAACAAAGCAAAGAAAAGCTGTGTCTTACTACACTTGATTTTTTGTTTGAAATCTATGCAAACTTTGGGACTAATTAGGTCATTTTAAAATAAGGGAAATTCCTGTAAAACTTTTTTTTACTTCTTCAAACAAAATGTGGAAGCATTCTGGATTACAGCATGTAAACTGATGTGGAGATAAGATAGGCTTTGTTTTGTTTGAGACTCAGAAAGATACTTTAGGTAAAGTTCCTTGTTGGCAGCCTACATACCTTTCTGAAATGCAATTTAAAGTTGCCATTTACCAGCTTTTTTCACAACACTTCTGTAGAAGTAGGAGGAATGGGGTGGTAGAAAGTCTTTCTAGTCTTTCTATGGGAGGTTTGCTGAATGATTATGCAAATTTTGTTGCACTTGAAAACCAGTGCAGAATACAGAATAATCCTTTTACTTTTTGTTTTTTTTCCTGAAAAGTCAGACCTGTGGATGACTGTGTCTTTCACATTACGTTGGTACTCTCTATACCTTTGGAAAAATCAGCCAAAAATGAAAACAGATGCAATGAAACCTTTCTTTTGTAAAAAAGAGTGTACTCCAAAGGTTGTTAGGTCATTTTTTAATCTGGGTCTGAGACAACCGGTATTTTACTGACTCAGGCGACAGTGCTTAATGATTGTCAGCAGTATCTACTGACTGTGAATGTTCAACTTGTATTTGCTTTGCTTTCTGTTTTGCCTCTGAGTGACGCCACTAAGGGCAGCAAGAAAACCCTTTCGAAAGCCTGGGAGATCTTTTGGCAAAATGCTTGCAGAAAGGCTGGGAGATTGTTGTAACTTTTCTGTGTGTTCATTACACACTGCCCCTTCCCGCTCTCCTACTCTGGCTATCAGCTGTTCTGTTAAAGTGGCACTCACAGGCGCTGACTCTGTATTCACATTTCTCTCCATTGCAGGCATAACGTGTCCTCTGCTCAGGCAGGACAGGTAGCACGGCCTCCCACTGCCATGGCTGTGTGGGTTGGCTGCTTCTTTCCAACTCTTCCCAGTGCCCAGGAGACTGCCTCCAGCAGTGTCCCTCAGGGAAGGATGTGTTTGACTTGTTGCTCTACCTGAAAGCCCTTCACGTTTACAGAATTGTGGAGGGAGCAGGGATGAGATGGGATCTACTTGTTGGAAAGCAGGAGACCAATTGCTGAAAAATAACTTCACAAAATAAAGAAGTTACCTTCAGCTTCATGACTACAGGTGGTCCTTTTTTTTTTTTTTTTTTTGAAAGGCTGGGATGTTTTCTTGTTGTTTAGCATGACAACAGTGAAAGTTCCTCAATTAAAAATAGAGATTGGGTACCTGGAAAGGCTGATTTCTGATTCAATAGATTTAAGAGGCTGCAGGTCTTGGTCCAAGATGTTCTGGAAACTAGACAACTCTCCATACAGCAAAGTGGTCTTGAAATATCCAGTGCCTCTTGTACACACATACAAATCTGTAGACATTCTAATTTTAGCACTGTACTTCGTAAATAAGCATTTTCAAAAGTTAGCTTTTCATACACTGCCACTGCTATGCTTTTTATTGACAATTTCTTCATTTCTTTTCTGGCCACCAAGTAGTCACAGCGGGAAGCTACGCAGATTCAGTACATAGATAAACATGAAATCAAACTAATAACAGATGAAATTCTTCGTAAAGGGACTTATACCAGATGAGGATCCTGGATGGCATCTATTTCTGCAAGGTCTTCTTTATCACAGTATTTGAGACTCCTGCAGTCATTTGCTGCGTGGCACTGCAGCACAGGAAAGTTAATCTTACTCTTCTTCCCAAGCAAAGCACCTGAGAAAAGCTCATATTGTAACATTAGGTGTTGGGTCTAGAGTCATACAGGGAGCCTGGGCTGAAGAAAGAAACCCCTAATGCCCATGAGAACCCAGTAATGAAGCGGTTTGCATTTCAACAGGGACAGAAAGTCACCTTTCTGAGTCGCCAAAGATGGATGTATCAGATTGACCTGGCAACACAGTTTCCTCTGAGACCTACTTATGGCCTGTAAAACAGGAGAAGACTGGGCTGTAGTCCCGGATACGGCAGGTGTGAGAGCTGGGAGGGTTGCCTGTCAGCAGGGAAGGGGCAATGCTGATGCTTCTAAAGATTTTCGCCCCCCTCATTAACTACTGATTGAAACCTCCTGTTACTTCATACTGCTCAGGGCCTTGTCCTTCTCTTTTTTTTTACAGTTTTTGGATTCAGGTTTTAGCTTTTTAGCTTGCAGATTCACCGGTGATCAAAGCACAAACAAAGAAGTGAGCAAGTAGCTGGACATCCTGGCTCAACCATGGTATGTTGAGGGGCCTCAAAACTGAGAGAAATGAGGAATCTTTCGGAACTTAGATTTTCTTTTCTTTTCTTTTAGTTCTTGGGGTTATTCAGGGTGTGTTGAATATGGCAGAACCTTATGCAAACTTCGTAAACATCCAAACTTGCAATGAGCTGGAGTTGGAGTGCCTACAAATTACCTGTATGAGAGTTTTTGGGTAACGGCAGCAAAATCTTCTCCACAGGTTCTCACACCAGCATTCCAGACAAGTGCCTGAGGACTTTCTCGAGATTCTAAATGCTACTGAAAGTCACTGGGAAATGGCTGTGGAGTTTTCTAAAACACCAAATAATTTGTGAATAGGTTCAGTAATCCCTTCAAATGGTATGCTTTGGAAAATTTCAGCAATATAGATTTATAATTTCAAATGAGAGACAGTTGTGGAAAACCTGTGAAAAGGCAAGTTTTTTGTTGTCCTGGAAGACCTCAGCTAGCATATTTTCTCTTCTTCTTCTGCATCTCTACCTCACTTTGTTCTCAAACCTTGGAACAAACGAACTCTGGGGACCCAATCAATTTAAGCACAGTTTTCTTACACATGAAATTACACATCTGAAAGCATGTGTCTCTTGAGTCTATTAATACTTTTGCTGTGACATTGAAAAGGTTCTGTTTCATGCGTTTGATATTAGGACTACACTGACAAATCTGCAGCTTTGCTTAATAAAGGCAATTGAAAACCTAAGATTTCACTAAGCAATAATTTTACGACACAACTCTATTTTTATCATTCTGTTTGCCTAAACAAAAGCAAACTTGCCTTGCATAATTTTTCCTTTACTGATGTTAGTTGTACAAATATTTACTAACTCACCTAAGACAGGATTTCAACTAAAACAGGTTTTATCCAGCTAAATAAGGTAATTTAAATGGTCATATACCATTAAAAAGAAGAATTTTCACATACTTCAAAACATAAGTTTTACTTTTGGTGAAAGGGAGGGTAATTCGCTCCATTCAGTCTTGAACTATGCTTTATTTTATAATGCAGTAAATAAATTCATTTTGCTACCTATCAACTCAAACCCAATTAAAATGCATTAATATATGATCACCCTGTTCAGAACCTCATTCTGCTGTTTTTGTTCAGAGTAAAAGGATGAGTAAAATATCTGTAAAGGGTGTTTTGTCTAGGCTGACACTGCAAAATGAGGATTGGGTTTATTTTTTTACATGTGTGTTTGTTTTGCTAGAGGTGTGAACTTGTATCCAGGCTCCCAAATAATGCAAAAAATATAATTTAATCAATGAAAAGATGCCCAGTGTAAAGCAGTCTTCGCTGTAACAACAAGCAACCAGGGAAACTGGAGGAGATTCATGCTGCAGGAGGAAGGGGTAAGGAAGGCACCTATTGTGCAGGCTGTCTGGCATGCCATGAGCATAACGCAAGCTCTATTTATAATGAATCTTTTTTATCCTGTTCCCTCATTTTAGCTTTGGTTTCAAAAATAAAATAAAGGTATTATGCTATTAGTTACAGCTTCATTAGAAGGAAGCCAGCACTAAATCTTTCTTCCTCCCTGGCCCTGCATTATATTTTGGTGATGCGAAAAATGGGATCTGAATGCAAAGAGGCCTATTGCCTATTCTGACCTTCTTTTCTATTTTTCCCTAAATTTTAGTTTAAACGTAGCACTGATTATGTGTTTCTAAGGGATTAATGGGAGCAGCCCACATCCTTAGCAAAAGTGGGACATTTTCCAAGTCTGTACCAGATACAATATTCCCTGAACTGCAGAGGAGTCATCCAGCTGACCTCAGTGGTTTTGAGCTCCGACCCAAGGTGTGTGGTGGAATGTGCAGAAGAGAGGATCTGGTTCAAATTCTTTTTTAGTGTCTATTTTATAGAGGAAGGAACTGGTTAGTGAGCCTTCCTACCTCAGGTGTCAGTGCTCAACCGTTTCATCATCCAAGAAAGGGAAGAGAGTTATAAAGAGTCTCTAACTGCTTTTTTCAAAAGAAATGCCTTTCAAATGCTTCTGCACTAGAAGCATCTGTTCTTATTTATGAAGTCGTCCATGTACAAGAAACAACTGCACATTTTCATTCTGAAGAGCTTTTTTCTGATTTAAACCAAAACCAAAATAAAACAACACATGAAAGGAAAAAAAAAATTCTTACACTGTGGAAATATCTCTAGTGAAAATGAGACCAGGTGCCTGGCTCCTTGGTGAGGTAGTGTCACCTAGGCAGGCCTTGGTTCTTGAAAACACCGAAGTGCATCCGTAAGCCACGTTCACTCCAGTGGGTTATTAAGCCTGGATTTAGATTGGACTTTCTGTAACAGTTGCTAGACAAACTTGTCATACTGCCTTCCCCTCAATGATGCAGGGAGAAACTGGATTAAAGCTGATGTAAGAGAGTACTAGTGAAAGCCAAGTGCTCTGTACAACAACAAGTTTTATTGATCTCATAAAACTCAGGAACCCTTCTCTTAGCCAGCCACCTATTTTTGACTGACATACACAAACAACTAAGGTTCGATTCACATATGTAAAGACATAAATCACACTTGCAATAAGTCCCAGCATTTAAAGTACTCCATAAAAGAAACACCGGGACTCTCCCCACTTTTGCAGTTACGTAAACTTTGTCTCTCATTTGGATTTATCTGAGAGCATTTAGGCTGCCAAAGGTTACTCTGGCTGCTGATTGCCTGGTGCTGTTGTACTGTGAAGCAGAGGTAGCAGGGTTTGAGAGCCTCTGCAAGTGGTTATAGTGCTCATGGCAACCCTGACTTTCCAGGGTAAACTCTCCTCTTTCCATCGTCACTGACCACTCTTACATAGCTCCCTAGTAGCTGAGCAGGAAATGAACCACTGTGAGTTTTAAAGTTGTGCTGCTTTTTGAGGAGTATTTAGGCATGGGAAATTTCCAAGTTGGCAGTATGGAGAAAAACAAAGCTGTAGTAAAAAGTGGCCTAGGACGGTGGAGAGAAAAAGGATGAAGTAGGGAACTCCCATTCTGGTATTTCATCCATTTAATCCACTTTTATTACCTGTATATTTATATTTATTAATTTACAGAGTAACTCAGATCTGTTGTATTGCTCTTGACCTGGTTGTGCAGGGGGCTAGCTAGTTCCTTGTGCTTCAGCTGAAATCAGATACTAGAGGAAATGAATTGGATTTATGCATGTGTAGAAGGGTTGCTCAGGCAAGATCTGTGTTTATTAAAGTACTATCTGGCAATACTCATAGGGTGTCTTTATAACTTGTAAACCTTTAATGCAAAATTAGATTTAAAATACAATCAAGAATACAATGGGGTTTACAGGTTCATGCAGTTATCCATCTCCAGTCCTATAATCCATCCTTACATGCTGACTTGCATGATTCTGGCCTGATTCTACAACTATATTCATATGGTAATGCATGCAAATAACTGTTTAAAATCAATGTTGTTTTATTACATGGTTTATACATTTCAGAATCAGACCTTCTGAGAAAAAGACAGTATTGTTTGCAGACAAAATAGTCAAGACAGCAAATTATTGCTTACAATCAGATGACCAGATGGGAGGCTGTATGAATTTCTCTCATATGGAGAAAACAGTGCAAACATAATATTTCTAAGGTGAGAACAGTGCAAATATAATATTTCTAAAGTGAGAGGAAAATACTTTAAACAAATTGTTCACTTTAGTTTAGAGGCATAAAAATAAGCCTTGGAGAGGTGTGACCTGGTCATTTACTCCATGCCTCTGTTGGGGCTTGTGATGAGAAAGAATTAAAGAGAAAAAAATTGCCTAGTGTTAATTAACAATTAATTAATTCTCTATGGGAGAAGGAAGATCTGCCCACCCTAAGTGAAAATCAGGTTTGAGACTATCTAAAGAACCTGAAGGTGCACAAGACCATGGGACCTGATGAGGGAACTGGTGGGTGAAGTTGCCAGGCCGTTAACCATCCATTTGAAAAATCATGAAAGTCTGGTGAAGTTCCCACTGACTGAAAAAGGGGAAACATAAACCCCATTTTCAAGAAGGGTAAAAAAGAAGACCCAGGGAGCTACAGGTCAGTCAGTCTCACCTCTGTGCCTGGCAAGATCATGGAACAGATCCTCCTGAAGGCTCTACTAAGGGACATGGAAAATGAAGGAGAGGTGGCTGGCAACCAGCATGGCTTCATCAAGAGCAAATCGTGCCTGACAAACCTGTGTAGCCTTTTTTGATGGAGTTATGGCATCAGTGGACAAAGGAAGAGCAACTGACGTCATCTAGCTGGACTTCTGCAAAGCATTTGATGCTGTCCCACATGACATCCTGGTGGCCAAGTTGGAAAAATATGGATTTGATGGATGCACCACCTGCTGGATAAGGAATTGGCTGGATGGTTGCACTCAGAGAGTTGTGGTCAATGGCTCAATGTTCAAGTGGAGACCGGTGACAAGTGGTGTTCCTCAGGGATGAGTACTGGGACCGGTGATATTTAACATCTTTGTCAGTGACATGGACAGTGGGACCAAGTGCACCCTCAGTAAGTTTGCAGATGACACCAAACTGTGTGGTACAGTTGACATGCTGGAGGGAAGGGGTGCCATCCAGAGGGACCTGGACAGGCTTGAGAGGTGGACCCGTGCAAACCTCATGAAGTTCAAGAAGGCCAAGTGCAAGGTCCTGCACGTGGGTCAAGGCAATCCCAAGCACAAATACAGGGTGGGTGGAGAATGGATTGAGAGAAGCCCTGAGGAGAAGGATTTGGGGGTGTCAGTAGATGAAGAACTGAATATGAGCCAGTAATGTGAGCTTGCGGCCCAGAAGGCCAACTGGATCCTGGGCTACATCAAGAAAAGTGTGGCCAGCAGGAGGTGATTCTGCCCCTCCACTTTGCTCTTGTGAGACCCTACTGGAGTAGGAGTGTCCACCTCTGGGCCCCCAAACACAAAAAGGATGTTGAGCTGTTGGAGTGGGTCCAGAGGAGGGCCACGAAGATGATCAGAGGGCTGGAACACCTCTCCTATAAGGACAGGCTGTGTGAGTTGGGGTTGTTCAGCCTGGAGAAGAGAAGGCTCCGAGGAGACCTTATAAATGGCTTTCCAGTACCTGAAGGGGCCTACAGGAGAGATGGGGAGGCACTCTTTATCAGGGAGTGTAGTGATAGGATGAGGGGTAACAGCTTTAAGCTGAAAGAGTGTAGATTTAGATTAGGTATTAAGAGGAAGCTTTTTACTGTGAGGGCGGTGAGGTACTGGAACAGGTTGCCCAGGGAAGCTGTGGATGCGCTATCCCTATGGAGGTGTTCAAGGCCAGGTTGGATGAGGCTTTGAGCAACCCGGTCTAGTGGAAGGTGTCCCTGCCTGTGGAAGGGGGGTTGGAACTAGATGATCTTTAAGGTCTCTTCCAACCCAAACCACTCTATGATTCTATGGTTCTATGAGTTTATTAACATAAAATACGCTTTTGCTAGTTGCTGATTAGTTCTCACATTCTTAGAAGAAAAAGCTCTGTTATTATGTGGTAAATAAAGGTCAATAAAAGTCAATCATCAACGTGTGATTTCTTTGAATACTTGGCTTTTTCAGTGTATACGATGCTTTTCCATTTCTGAACCAAAGGTAATTTTTGTTGACTGGGGATCCTAGTATGGAAAACTTATAGTTGGAAGGCAATTACATTTTCATTTGCATTTAATTGTTACTACTTATTCTGTTAAAAAAGTTATACTCCATCACTCGGCAATGTTATCAGTTATTCAGAGCAGATAATTTATGCACAAGCACAGATTACATTTGGGATGAAATAACTATAAATCTGTAGTGTCTAGTAACATGGCTCTGTTGAAGAGAAAGTAATTTGGAATTAGTAGCCTTAAATATAAATTTGTCTCTGATACCAATAAAAACTTTTCCCTAGGAAGAGCTTATTCTATGGCAATCAGCTTCTCTTCTGAACCTGGAAAGAAAAACAAATTCTCACTCCCACTGAACTGAATACCGAAATACAGAATTTTCACCTTCCCACTGCTACTGATCCAATCTCTGGAATAAATTAAACTGTAGAAGCTTTAACAAGGGAGGACTCCCAGTGTCTGAGTCTGCTTAGTGAATAACTTGAAACAACACATTCTTGGCACCAAAAATCTTTTGAGATTCTCTTTCCATTGTAAAAAGGATTAATAATAACCAAATATCACTAGTTAATCCAGAGTCCTTAAAGGGTAGAAACAGTGTGTAGATGAGGTAGAACCCTTAACTGCTTTCAGTATTCAAAACCCTGCTGGGTACTCGTCTTTGAAATGTCTGCTTTTAATTATGCACATTGCCTTTCTGCCAGATAGCAGGTGGAATAGCTTTCAATTCAAGTGGGAGCAAAGTTTCTTCAGGAGGATTCTCTTTCAAGGCTGCCTGTGTCAAGCTGAGGCTCTAGGTGTGTCCAGGAGAATATTCTCCTGTCAGTTAATTGCACAAGAAGTAAGGTCTTCACCTGTGTACCGATAAAATTCAGTGAAACTTGAACTTCCCCTGCTCCTCTGTTATCTGTCTACTAGCCAGCTATGTGGCTGCTCTGTACTTTGGTGAAATAACACTATCTCTTTGTATCCAGCCTAGCATAACTAATGTAGATCTGCCATTTGTTCTCATTCATTCTCACCTTAAATTGGATGTGTCAGGGAAAATTTCTCCCCTTTTATGACGATTTTTTTCCAGGTTTTTCCCTCCATTGTCTACAGACAGAATGAACACAGCTGCATACGCAGGCGTGACTGAAAGGCGCTCAAACTCCCTATTTCATTACAAGTTTGCATGTGCCAAAGTGCTTTTGTGCACAGGCTACTTGTTGACAGACATAAGGAGGTAGAGGTTTGAAAATTCCTGGAGATATTATTACACTATACCAAGAATATCTGTCAAGAATCAGGAGAAATTCTACAGACTCTGGGTCTGATCCTCCAGAATGACTCACAGCATTTTGGTAAAGTTTAGTTCAAGAAGACACAGCTGATTACAGACTAAAACAACATTATGTTTTTAAAGCCCTGATTCAAGAAAAGGCAGGCCCTACGTATGTGTCTAATTGCTTTCCTGGATAAGTGTAAATTGGAATAAAAACTCAGGCTAATGAAAATAACCTAGTAGCCCCAACCTCCCATAAGCCTCTCATCCCCTTGGTTTCATCTGCAACTCGTTCCTCTGGTGTGGATGGGAGAGAAGCTTGTGAGAAGACAACATGTGCTTAGCAGGGCTACAGCTTTAAAAATTGTTAATATTTGTCTTGAAAATGAAAAATATGGGATACTGCCACTCAGTAACTAGATTTTACTATGAAAACTATACCAATGCTACCTGTGTCATGTTGATTCCGTTGTCGAGTACAGCTCAAGAGTGTTCCAGTTCAAGGCCTTGGTTTGCAAGGAAAGAAGGAACAGCACTCATGGAGAAGTCTATAAAAGCAGCTCATTTTTTATTCAAGAAGCTTTCCCTAGAAAAGATAAGTCTTCTGGTGTTATGAGGTGGTAATTAAGAAGAATGCAGTCAAGAATGTACTAGCTCTGGAAGGGGTCTGTAATATAAGCAGGAGAACAGCAAATGTAAGGGGAGGGGGGACTAGCAAAAGTAAGAGGGAAGGAGGCTATCTGCATTTTGTTCAACAAGGCTGCTTTGAAAAAAACTGTAATAACAACAGTTCTTAACTTCACTGTCCTACAGGTTATCATATTTCTTTCCCAAACTCTTAAAAAGTCAGTTTCTTATACAGGTATTAGCATTTCTCAAGCGGTTAGCTCCCCAGCTACTGTACAGAAAAGTCAGTCTCAATTTTCACTGGTTGGAAATGTAGGCAAAAAATCAAAACAGGACTTAAGTGGGGTTTAAGATGGGTATAAGCTCTTCGCAAAGCCTGAGGAACAGCTGGTGTGCAATATAAGCATTGTTCCACCAGCATATAACAATCCTGTGTCTGCTCCCCTTTCACGAACACTCTTCTGAAGAACCTGTTAATCCCCTCTCTGACACTGAGCACCATAAACACCATGAGCACCATAAACAGGGTAATGGATGCATACACAGGACTATGAAAGTGCTTAAATGTAGTAGTGAAACCTAGCAAACTAAAAAACCCCAAATACTCCAAAACACATGAAGTAGAATAGTAGTAGTGATCCCACTGCTGTTAAAGGCCCTCCCTACCTTCAGTACTATGATGAAATATCATATGGCTGTAAGACTCCTTCAAAGGCAGGCTTGACTCTTTAATGCATTTTGTGCACAAGGCACTTCATATAGAGACTGTGTTCATTTAGGTAGCTATTAAAAACTGTGTACCACTGTTGAAGAAAAATATCAGTTAAATATGTGAAAAGAAAATCAGACCAGGTGTATTCAGCAGTTATGATGGCAGGCAGTATTCCTTGAGCACAGTTGTTTATGGCCATTTTAGAAGTCATCCTTTACTATGGTACCTAAGCACTCAATATAGGATACTGGTGTAAACAATTAAGAAAGAGTACTGGATGCCCAGATTGTTCCCAAGCATGTTGCAATGCATGTTTTTCACATGTGTCCATCTCATACTTATAATAATAAGAGGAAATATGTTCTTTGATGTGCAGAACCCAGTTGAAAGTAACTCACAAATTTATAGGAATTGTTTACACTTGAAACAACCTTCAACCTACCCCATGAATTGCTCCCATCTCTGATGCTCTTGTACTTAAATTGTGGTGTGTTAAGAGCCATCCCACAGTCTGAAAAAATCAGGCCCCATAGAGTGTTGAAATATCTACTGCTTTCCTTAAATGCTATTTTAGTCTTACTGAAGTGAAGCAGAGAGAAAGTTATAATGTAATAAACTTAAAACATTTTATTTTTCTGTCTTGCTTTAAGTCAAAATTTTAATGGTATTTGAGCATTTTTTCGAAGACATTTAATTGCCCAGATGATAAAGCTGGACACTGTGGCAAAAGGCGTAATGGAAGGAATGTGCTTCACTCTCACCTGTCTTTCCCAAAATGTGCTGGCAGTCAAATATGATATTTGAGACTGTTTCAAAAGAATGCTTCTCTTCTCAAATAAAAGGAAGCTTTATTCAGATACTCTTTTTAATTCCAAAGTCCAAAAGAGGCCACTCACTTAACATCCTCAGAAACTGGGCTGGATTGAGATGGAAATATTGGAGCCAGCACATGTGTTGCTACTTCTTTTGGCTCTATAAATAAGAAAAGAAAGGAAAAAAAAAAAGGGAAGATCATTATTAAATCCACTAAAGGGTTCAGCTTTGCATGGTCCTTAGTGACCTGAAACTCCAGGAAGGCAATAAAGTTGAGAGTGCTCAGCCTTTTCTGGGACTCTCCATATGGTGCCTGACAAGCACACAGCCTCCTGGCATCTGCTAAAGCAGCAGTACCTGCGAAGCTGTGACACTGCTTGAAGTAGTGGGAGAGTGTTGGGCTCTTTAAAGATGAACATCACAAATATCCTAATATATCAAGTAACTCCTGACATCGGTAGGTAGGAGAACCAGTTAACATCACAGTACTAGGTAAGAATGAGCACACAACTACATCCTTACATTGAAATGGAAACAGACATAGACATGTATCTTGCTCAAATTTACCCTTCAAATTTAGAGTCATTGCAGTGGGCTGCAAACAGATCTGTTGCCCTCGCAAGAGGCTGTTCAACACCAAAGAGTAAGTCCAGATGCTTAATCTGACTCAGAAGTTACCTCTTTAAGCTTTTTGGGGGAAAAATGTAGGAAAAGCATCTAATGTAATGCATAAGATTATGTAATGCATAAGATAACAGGTCACTGCGAAATTTCTCAAGATTTACCAGCTCGTCTTTTTGTTTTTGGTTTCCCACACCTCCATCCCTTCAGAAAGTTGAGAGTTTTCACAGAACACACCCAGACCCTGTGAACATGTACTTCCCTTTTAAAAGGATAACAAAAATTTCTTTGAAAAAACCAAAGACTTTAATCTGAGAACTAATTTTTTCCTGGTTTTGACAGATTGTAACTGTTGACATTTTCTTTATAGCTGCCAGCATCTTGTTTTTATTTCTTTTTCAAAGCTTTAATTTGAATGAAATGAATGAAAAATTAACATTTTCCATCAAAAATTTTCATGTGAACATAGTAGCTTTCAGAAAAGAGTGAAAGTTTTATCTCCTTCCCTGCTCATGTCTGTTCCATATTTATTGTTCTCTCTCCCAGTGGAAAGAAAAAGGAAAAAAATAAGGCTTTTGCCTCTGTTGGTTTACCGTCACACCTTTATTTGCACAGCAGGCTTCATGACTTGCTTGTTCCTGTAACCAAGGAAAGACCAGAGCTCCATGAGGTCCTGCCCATCTCACAAGACAACAAGACACAAGCATTATCCCGAGTACCTTGCACTATTAAACTATTCTAAATTGTCATCAATTTGCGTGGCTCTTTCCCCAGATCATTTCTAATCCAAAGTAGATCACACTCAGACTTTAAGATAATTAGTAAAGAAAAGGAGCAAAGGGTTTTCTACACCTCTGTTTTGGTTCAGAGCAGTAGAATCATAGGATCATAGAATCCTTAAGGTTGGAAAAGACCTCAAGGATCATCAAGTCCAACCGTCAACCCACACCACCTAACTCACTAAACCATGTCCCTAAGCACCACATCTACACGTTTCTTGAACACCTCCAGGGATGGTGACTCCACCACTTCCCTGGGCAGCCTGTTCCAATGCCTGATCACTCTTTCAGTGAAGAAGTTTTTTCTAATATCCAGCCTAAACCTCCTGTGGTGCAACTTGAGGCTATTTCTTCTTGTCCTATCACTTGTTATTTCAGAGAAATAACTGCATTGGTTAGAACTGACCGCACTGGATCACTCTTTCTGAATGCAACTGGAAATCAGTGGGGTTCATTATCTGTACCCTCACAACTGCCTTTTGGTGTTCATTGGAAGTGCGGCTGCCCCCGCTGGCCATTTGCCACCAGCCACAGTAGTACGGCTTCAAAGCAGACTCCCCTGCTTGTCCCCACTTGTTGCACTTCGTTACTGTTCTCAGGGTGTTTTCAGTACCTGTGAGTAGGTTTCGTTTCAGAGGCACCTGAGGCACACGGTCTGTTCCAGTTGCACACAAAACACCTTCCAACTCCTGATGAAGACAACAGCCCAGAGCAACAACGTGCCCTTTTGGCATTCAGGTGTGATGGGAGCAGTCTGCCCAGCAACCTAAACTAAATCTAGTCCAAGTTAAAACCGCTGTGTTGCATACAATGTACATGTAGGGGACGGAGCACCGTCTTCCCTTACGGTGTCAAACTAATGTAAAGTAGTCAGAAAGTGTTAAATATGTATTTGAAAAATTGGCCAAATAATTTGTTTGCTGCTGGGGAGCTTAAGCCTTCAGTTTAAAACATGCTAAAACATTTAATAACAATGACAGGATTACTATTATTAAACTTCTATTATTTTTAAGTTTGCTACTGAACAGTTACTATGCTATGAAGCACTTCTATAGTCATAACCAAAGTACTTGTCAACAGGTGCATTTTAGTATGTATTAACCTTGTCTCCCTTCACTGTGTTCAATCCATTAGCACATTTTCTCAATGCAGTTGTGTGGCACCAGGCATCTAATAACCGAGGGAAATTTTATGCCTTCCAGAGCAGCCTAAGGATTGAGTAATTTCTCTGGCTTTACCTCTCTATCTTTTGAAAGCCTTTCCTCTCACCACCCTTTCAGCTCCAAATATTATTTTTTTTGTCTTTTCCTTGTTTTTCTCCTGTGAATTTCTATGCAGTTACACCCTCCACCAGTGAAGTAAAAAGTCTATAATGTCACTGTAGACCTCCTTGCATTGGAGAGTGGCCAACATTAGCCACTGTCCCAGTGAGGTTTACTGGCTCAGTAAAACAAGGTCATACAGAACTCCTCCTCCCAAGCTTTTTCTTTTCCCACAGCAGTAGCTGTAGAAGAACCATGTAAACCTGTAGAATAAAACATCTGGAAGCTACATGCATATCATTGTTTTAATTCACACACCAATCAATGACATTCAAAATTAAAAAACTTTTGGGAGTACCTGCCTTAATTCCTGAGCGCATGCAGTCACAGTGCAAAGCTTGTGTTTCTGTTCTTTCCTAGAGAAGTGTATGAAAAGCTTTCAGAAATATCAATAAAATGGGGCTGTTTTTCTCTTCTAAGAGAGATCAGCTGTGGTTTTCTGACTTTTATTTAAGGGTAGGGAGTCAAGTCTCTTAAACAGCTTCCTTTCTCACCAATAAAGTGTGTGCATGTTTTTTCCTCATGTGGACCTTCGTAAATAAGGATATATGCAGCATATATCACACTTTAAAAATATTTTGTTGCCTCATACATTTCTTCATTTTAAAGATCTGCTGTTAATTCTTTTCACCATTCAAAGTCACTGAGACCTTTTTACTTGTAGCTGAACAGTCAGGTGATCTGCATAAAGAAAACCTCAAGGGTCAAAAAGTGGAAAAGCAAAAAGCAAACCCACTCCTATTTGCTGATTACAACAGCAACTCAGAAGGCTTGGTGCTGTGCAAGGGCGGTCCAAAACAGCAGGGTTCAGTTGCCTAAGTACAAGCATGCTGTGTCAGTGGAAGTGCCTTGGAAGTGCCTTGGAGTAGTGACATCCAGGCAGAATTGGCAGCACTGGCAAAGGTCCTATGGGAAACTTGTGTTCTTCTGAATCAGCAGTTAGAGGCCAGGTGGAATCTCTAGGGCATCTCAAATATCCCTAAGCACCTGTGTTTTGGAAACTGAACCAGTACTGAAATGCAGCAGTCCCATTCCAGGAGGCATGATTCTGATTAAACTGATGCCACTCCTGATAGAGATAATGAGATAAAGACCAGTTTTTCAACTCCACAAGCTGAAAAAAATTACTCTGAAAAGTGAATAGGTAAGCCATGTTGATGTCTCACCAGATTTTTGAACATATCAATCAACTTCCTTTCTTCTCTGAAATCATTATACTTTATAAAAAGCGATTCACAATCTTGTTCTAGTTTCTCATTTTTGTTTCTAATGTGTTAAGACCCTCTTACTGTGTTTTTCAGCTTCCCTCTATAATTATAAAGGCTTGGAAACTTTTTTTTTTTTTCACTGTTGATGTTCCAGAACATGGTTTTAGGAGTTAGAAGTTTAAAAAAAGAAAAGTTGCAAAACTTACAGTGAGCAACCTGGTCTAGTGGAAGGTGTCCCTGCCCATGGCAGGGGGGTTGAAACTTGATGATCTTTAAGGTCCTTTCCAACCCAAACCATTCTCTGGTTCTATGATTCTATGATTCTATGAAACAATAAAAAAACCCACAAGTCTTTGCAAAACTGAAGCTGCTAGTTTACATAGATTAAACATGACTTTGTATAGCTCAAGACTTAGAAAAATAGGATGCATTATAATATGGTTTTCTGGAAAACTTGCATGTTTTATGGAAATTTAGCAAAAACCTTATGCTCTGTATACATTCCAGGTTTTGTTGCCTATGAGTAAACTGTGTAAATAACAGACTCTAGTAGAGTGTAATAGGTCTAATTAAGCATCACTTTTGTTTGTGATTTGCTTATTTCAAGAAAGTGCAGAATAATTTTGCAGAAGTCTTGGGTTGGTAGAATTCAGTTTTGGCTTTGAATTTGCTACCTCAGTGACAGAAGTAGGAAGGATATTTATGAAGCTGGTAAGTCAGAAAAACATAAGGCTTCATTCTAAAAAGCTGAAAGGGTATTTGTATTTCAATGAGGAAAAATTATAAAAGTTAGTAACGACTGTTGGTTACTAAAACTTTCATAGTTCACTCTCCTTTCTTGCCTGATTTAAATTCATCGAAAGAAGTGGAGTAAATGAACAAGCGTTAACTTGTGTACATTTGTGTCAATAAATTGTATTCTCTAGATGCAGGTAATCTAGCTCTCAAAAAGAGTCACTTTGTGTTTTAAACTTGAGAACCCCTGCTGTTTGGTTACGTCTTGGATTAAGTGCCTTCTGGAGGACAGCAAGAACGATCAGAATTAGTAACACTGGAAACCTGGATGATTTACAGGCCTTTTGAAAACTGCAGAGGGTTAGGCAATGAAGCCCAGTATCTCCCTTGCTTTGTAACTTCTGCCTTGCTACCAGTGCTACTACAGTGCTTGTAATAAGAAACCATTTATCAGGCAGGTGGTCCTGACAAAGAAGGGTGACTTGATGGTAGTCTAATCTCTGAAAGAGAGAGTGTTTTCTGATGCAAGGAAGATGAGAATTATTCAAAAAACCTCTCAGTGGGACAATTAAAAAGGGTCCAAAAATAAATTTAATAAAAATAATAAAATAATGAGCAGAATCGATCTCAAAAAAACCTTAATAATCAGCAGAATCTATCTCCTGCTAAAACACTATGTGAAACTGTATTGGAAACAGTATTCGCACAGTTTAAAAAATAACTTTCTTTAAAATTAATTTCTCAAGTTGCCAATCTGCCTTATTAGATACTGCCTAACTCCAAGAAGCGATGAAGTTATCAGTTACCTTACTTTTCAGTGAACTATTGTCAGCTTTTCTGTTGCAGAAAATATTTTTCCTTTTGATTGTACTGCTTTCCATAGATGGCTTGGGAACACTGGCAGAGAGAAATCTTGCTTGGTGTAGGATGTGGGAGTTCACAAATGTGGTATGTTCGGAGAGCTAGTAGTGTTATAATCTTCTTGTGCTTGCCAACGCTGAATCGTGTTTCTGACCATTGTAAAAGAATTTAACCATTATATCTGCATGGTCTTACTCAGTCTCCACATGTGGTTCACTTGCCTTCAGCATAGACAAAGGCTTAGGTGTACGGCTCTAAAGGTAACATCTAAGAAATTTGTTAAAGGCAGGGAGACCCTAATTAGTATGCTATTTTAAAGCTCCATTATTCAGGTTTTTGCAGGCTATTATACCACCTTGATGTTGCATCTCTGAGTTATTTTACACACGTTTCATGTAACACAGCGCAGCACAGTTAGAAGAAAAATATGACTGTCTATGAAGTGGCTGTAGCAGACCAGCCTAACTCTGGTGCCATGTAACTGTGAAAACAATGATATTCTGTTGGTTCAGCATTGATGTATGCCTTTTCCTTCACTTTCGTGTAGTTCTGCTTAATATAGGTATTTTGTTTCAGTCAGGTATGAACTTCGTCTATTTCTCAAAGTTGAAGCTTTAGGCTTTCCACATGCAATTTACAATAACATCTGTAGCACTTTCTGCACATATTCAAAGCAGAAATGTGGGAGAATGGTAGTTGGTAAGGCAGTCAGCACGGTTAAAGTAGAAAGCCTGGAAATGTCTGGAAGCATGCTGTAGTTGTCTCGATTTTCTTCTTTTCCTGGCAAGTATCATTTTTTACAGCTACTTTAGTTCAAGATTCATGTTACGGTGTCCAACAGACCCCATGGTGCAGCAGTAGCCAGTCCAGCAGCTCTAATCACTCATCACAGCTCCCTTCTCTGCAGAAGAACAATTTGGGTCTCAATGGCAAGGTAACTGCATCAGAGCTTTCTGAGAAAGGTCCCATTTCCTTCCTGGCTTTTCTTGAGACAGTACTCAACCTCTTGGTCAGGAACAGCACTGTTGTCTTCTGAGGCAAAAAATCCTGTAGGACAGTGTAATTAATTCCCTGGCAACTGCAAATTGCTACTGTTCTTTATGAATATAGGGTTTTTTTTATATTTGGTGATTTTCTGGCAGTTCGCAGGTGCATTTGAAGAAAACACAGGTTATTAGGCACTAAAGCACGTAGCTCCCTCTCAGAGTGACTCCCTGGACTTTTTGTGAAACATATGTAGCATCATTAAATGTTCCTGTAACATGTTCTTTGAAGGATTGTCTGGACTTATTCTCCTGCCTCTTGAGGTTTATGTGATTTAATTTGTATGTGTCTCTTAGACCCGCTCCACCGTGCGTAGGCATTGGAGGTCTTTAGCCAGCACTACCAAGGGTGTACGTGCAGCCTCACGCTTATGGCTCTTGCCATGCTGGCAGCGGGTCACTGTGTAGGGGTGTCAGCTCGGGAAAGTGGAAAGTCCACATGCAGCAAGAGGATATTTAGGTTCCTTATGAAAGGGAAACTACTGCCAGGGCGCAGTAAGAGAGGGCCGCTCCCCATGGGAGAGCAGCTGGGATTGACTCTGGGGCTGGCAGGGCCTGTCCCATTGCACCCGAGGAAGGGAGCAGGATGGACATGGAGGTGGTGGCCAGCTCTGACCATGAGTCCGGACCACAAGGCTCTCTCATGATGATGAGACAGGTTTGGGATTAAGCTGGGAAGTCAGTCCAGAGGTCAGGACCAGAATCAGGCCCGGAGACTGGTGGGTGAAGCCCTGGGGATGGGTTGGGACATGGGCCCGGGACATGGGCCTGAAGGTGGGCCTGGCTCAGCAGGCCCATGGCCAGGCAGGGCAGGGCTGTGGGTAGCTGGGGACTGGCCCTGCTGCAGTGTTGTTGGGGCACAGACTGGAGGCCCTGGGGAGCTGACATGGAGACCTGGGCCCTGGGCAGGGTGCGGGAAGCTCCAGGAGGGCTGGACAGGGAGAGTCAGGCCTGTCAGGGCCCAAGCAGTTACATGTGTGTGGTCAAAGTATCCTAGGAAACTAATCAAGGGGTCAGACATGCAATAGCTGATGCACACGTGCTGAAGAAGGCTGGGAGAGAGGAACAGGGTATCTCAGGACTCCTTGTTGTCTCAGTTATTCCTATTATTCTTCTGCTTAGAAGTTTGTATTTAAGGGCCTTTTGTTATTGTATATTCCTCCTTCTGTGTATTGATACCTCTCTCTCAATAGTTGTGAGGTGGGAAAGTGTTCTTCTCATTAGAAGATTATCTGGACTATACAGCATTTTTGCCACAGGGAATGGAAAATAATGCAGAGGGGAACAACATTAACAAAAGAATCGGGTACAACAAAACTCATCAGTGTGGAAACTGGAGAAAAGTCTATTCCTTTTCCTTTTACCTATCCTTTCTGTTTTCAGAACATCCAGAATGAACAATGATAATCTCCCTTAACACTGAGATATACCCAAAGCCTCTAGTCACAATAAAAAAAAAATAAAACAACATAGCAATTTTATGGCATTTAGTGTGTTTATTTTGATTCGAAATAGATCTTATAGTTAAACCTTAAAATAATTAAAAAATCAAATGTGAAATTTATCTAAAATTATAACAATGGTTCTGCTGGAGTCAGTAGCAGTCTCTCAGCTGAGTTCACTGGACTTTGAATTGTTGAAACCCATCTGCCCCAAACCCCTTTTGCTATTTTCTCAGTTTATGGAGTGCATTTTAAAGTATTTTATTTTTTTCATTAATGTCTCATGGAGACACAAATGGGAAAACTCTGTAACTGTAGGCCTGTCCTACAAGCTCTCTCCTTTATAATACTACTTTTACTCTGGAACCTACAAATTCTTCTATTTGACTTTACTCTTAGAAGAAATGGTTGGAGACCATTCTCCAAATGCTAAAGTAGTAGTAGTAGTAGAAGAAACTGATGTTTTATTTTAAAATAGTCAAACTAAGAATCAGACTAAATATAACCTAAAAATATATTTTCCTATCTTTCAGTTAGACCAATCTTGCAGGTAGCTCTGAAAAATCTATACTTTGAATTTAAAATAATGCTTTCTCTTTAAATGAAATTACCTTCTAGTATGCTCAGAAAATTCAAGATTATTTACATCCTTTTTTACATCATCTTTTAATGCTGTAAGATGAGAAGAAAATAGTGTCTGGCATTGCTGCTACACAGAGGTCTATGTAAAAGCCTTTGCATTTGTTCTTATATAATAGTAATTGTAAAGTGATATCTCTGCCCATGACTGGGAAGTTCTGAAAGATTAAGTAGTCTTCATCCAACAGAATGCAAAACCCAATTTTCCTCCTTCTCAAGGCCTCCTGCACTCTATGCTTAGTACAAAATCCAACTTGCAGTGATGTTCCTTTGTAAAAGTATAATGAAAGGATTCAGAACAGCCCTTTTAAGTCAATTGCTTTGCATCACTTACTGTAGTTTGTTGGAAGGCACTTCTCATTTTACTGTGTTTTATCATTATCAGTTGGTACTTGATATAAAGATTACTGTTGTATAATGAGCACGATGAAAGACCTGTTTGTGTCTCTCATATGAAGCACACTGGAGATCTCTTGCAAGCCAATTACCTTTATGAGCAGCTTGCAAATACAAAGCACTCTAAAAACCTAAGCTCATGTTTCTTGCTTCGTATGGAAATACACTCAGACCTTAGCCTTAAATGAACTACGCTTTAATTTACACCTAAATAGATACTAAGTTCTCCAGCTCCAGTGCAACTTTTTACAATACTAGGGATCTTCCCAAACAAATGTAATTGAATGGTTGAGGGCTTTATTTTTTAACTCAGCAACGTCAACATGCTAGTGAGTCATCCAGTGACTGTTATAGACCTAAAATTACACATAACTAGAGCTACTTTTGTTCCTCATCCTGATCCCATGCTACTATGATAGCTGATGGATTCTAGTTTAAAGGAAGTGCAGTTTTAGACCGGAAATGTCATGACAGCATTTATCCAAGACCCTGCTTGTGTAAGGCAAAATGTACAGTGAACAGCTGACATTATTTGTTCTCTGGAGTGAGTCCAAAGCAATTTAGCACAAAGCTGTAAGCATAAATTATGATAAAGTACCTTCATTGCATTTAAAAATCCTTGTATGAAATCAAAGCTTGTAGTCTTCCAGGTATTTTGGATTTACAAAATAAACTGTAAAGGAAATAAATCCATACCTGACCTAAATTCAACTAACTGATGGTAAATTTCCTCTCTGAGCTATGCTCGCTCTAGAATCCTGGTTTTCTCTTTCAGGAATTGCATCTTTCTTCTTCATCTCAAAGTACTTGTAGCAGACATTGCGCACCAGACATTGCAAAGTAAAAGGAAAATATGTTTAAGATCAAGATGCCAAATATGTAGCAACAGCAGAAAGGAGGACTGAAAAAGGCCCATGAATGAAGTAATGGTGTTAACGTGAATTAATAGACTGACTGAATTATGTGATGGCGCTGGCTTAAAAAGTAGTGTAGTTTTCAAACTGTAGCAAATTATTTAATTAATAGACCAGATACTGTCAGTATTCATTGAACTACTATTTAGTGCCTTTAGAGGAGGACAAGAACATGGTTTTTGTACAGTAGTATTAAAAAATGTTATTCCTTGTGTAGGAGCAGATCATTAACGGCAACAGGGGAGCCAGTGCAGGAGGTAGCTAAAAGGGGGCAGTTCACTTGGCTGGCAAGGGGGAATTTGTAGGAGCAGGGCAGGAAAGCAGAGCTGAGAGGCCTTACCAGCTTTCAGTAAGAGCTTGAGCAGATTAGGTAGTGAAGGGGAAGGCAATGAAGGGCCTGAGGAGGCAGGTTTGACAGGCAGATTGAGCAGCTCTGAATCTGATTTTGGCAGAATCACAGAATCACAGAATCACAGAATGTTAGGGATTGGAAGGGACCTCGAAAGATCATCTAGTCCAATCCCCCTGCCGGAGCAGGAACACCTAGATCAGATCGCACAGGAACGTATCCAGGCGGGCTTTGAATGTCTCCAGAGAAGGAGACTCCACAACCTCTCTGGGCAGCCTGTTCCAGTGCTCTGTCACCCTCACTGTAAAGAAGTTTTTTCTCATATTCAAGTG
>WKFP01014327.1:1355088-1477842 GCA_011057875.1 Pterocles orientalis
CAACCCTCCCCATCCCTCAGTTCCCCCTCCTCTGCCCGACAGGGCAGGGGGCCTGCCCCCAATTGTGGGGTATCTCCCTGGCGCCTTTCCCTCTGGTACGCCAGGGAGTTACTCCACCAGTCGATCTCCCGCTCACAGTCCCTGATGGCCCTCAGTCTCTCCATCTCATCTTTCAGCTCGGCCACCATGGTGAGCAGATCTTCCACCGTCTTGCACCTCATGCAAGTGGAATGTCTGCCGCCCTCCCCCGGCAGCAGCAGGCTCTGGCACTCCCTGCATCCAGAGACCTGTGTAGCCACAGTTTGGAACAGGCCCTCCGTTTGGGTCGCCACAGTCTTTCTTGGGCAAGCTCTCTGCCTGGTGGAGACCATGACAGAAACAGCGGTCACAGACTACAAACAGATACGTTGGACTCACGAGCGAGGAGGGCAGAGAAGGTGCATGTGCACTCATGCATTCAAGAAGAAAAGAGAAGATTGTGATGGGGAGAGATGAGGGAAGAGAGAAAAGCTGTCTGAGCAATGGAACAAGTTCTTAGCTTGAGAGGAGAGTGGAGAAGAGCTAGATGTGTGAGGTGATGGAGAAAGCAGTCACAGAGAGCTTTTTTCTAATTCAGTAGGATAGAAAGGCAGTGATATTTCTAGCAGTGATAGAAAGGTGGGAATGTAAAGCAGGTTAGGATCTTGGCCATGATATATTTAGGATAAAGTCTTCAGGATAAAGTGTCAGAAATACAGTGATGTAGGAAATGACGAAGGGAGGCAACCAGAGTTAAAAAAAAAATACAGGGCTAAGGCTGACTTTTTCTGGTTTTGCTTCTGTGTTTCCTTCAGTTCCAAGCAGGTAAGGAAGTAATGCATTTTTCCATATTAGATCATGAAATCACTGTCTTCTCCATCGTTAGTTTCAGGAAGGAGGAAAAAGACACAGAATGAGCAGTTTTGTGGCAAAGGCACTTACACTGTTACCCTTCGGTCAATAAGGTTTGTATTCCTGTCCAGGAGTGTGTACTGCACATTTTCACATTTAGTGTTCAACCAGGCAGGATTTTTTTCTCATTTTCACATTTTGGACCATGCTTCAGGTCTGCATAGATACACAACGTGTTCCAGCATAAGAATTTACTTCCTAGCATCAACTGGCAGCACATATGGCAGTTCACATAGCTTGTGTCAAAGCACGTCAGAACTCATTACAAATTAAAGGGTGGCCATACACTGTTTTCTTTAGACACTCAATTAAAGACAGGTGTCTGGCCCCTCATCAGTTGTAGGTGGTCTTTTCCTCTTGGGTTATTTTTCTTTTCCCGGTGGTGACTCAAGTGCTTTCTTCACTTTCAAAATCCATAAAGCAACCCACAATAATTTTGTAATATTCTTTCTAGTTACATGTGCAAAAGTTTCCAAGTAACCGTCAGGACTTGGTAAGTCATTTTTCTTGCTTCTTCTCCTAGGTACACATTTATTCCAGATTCCTAATGGTGGTTAGTTATCTCAAAAAAAATGGAATAACAGATGCACAAGTGTAGATGGCAGACATGCCAATTTTCCAGTGGTGAGTTCAGAAGACACTGTAAATTACGCCTGCTGCCAGAAGACCCCAGAAATGAAACAATCAGAAGATTGCTGCTTTGTTTATCCTACAATTTTGGGACTTGAAATTTAATAGCTTTCTCTGTCTCTGCCTCAACAGAAAAGCTGAGAAGGCACCACATGTTTGGATTTAGACACTTTTGGATGTAATTGTACAAAATTCATATTGACTTCGGGATCTTTGCCAGGGTACATGCTGACAGAAGCCAGCATAGACCTTGGTTTGTTAATGAACATTTCTTCAGTCATCAATATTTTACACTTACTAGTACAATCATAGAATAATGTTAGCCTGAAGGTCAAGAACTGCAGAGATCCAAGCTTGGCCTTTGCTTCGTGCAAAAAGATCATAAAATGCTCACAAGGCTATGTGAGTAGGATAATTTGCTGTAAGGAAAAATTCATTTAAAATGGACTGTTTATCCATACCAGTTTACTAGAGATATGCTCTCTCCTTTAGAAAAACACCGCTCTTCAAGAAACAGCCATTCAGTTACAGTTGAGTCATGTCACACCTTAAATAAAAAACACAAACACCTTCTCCAGCATCCTACTGCTTATTTTAAGCAGTGGTGCAAAAGTAAGTTTTGCCCAGTCTTTATACAGCTGTGCCTTACAGGAAGTGGTGCATGGAGCTGTTTCCCTAACCTAGCCTGGCTCCCGTGTGTGCCAAGATCACAGGACCTTTATGCTCTGGAATTGAAGAGTTCACCCCTCCAAAGCTTCCTCAGCACACAGCTAACTGAAAGAGGGTGGGCAGGGAAGGGGGGTAGGGAAAAGAGTCTGGCTGTGTGTCAGGGGGCTTCCAGATGGCAGGCAGGCAAGCTGGGGCCATAGCTGAAACCAGGCTGCCTGACACCCAGAAGTCCAGGACAAATGGTTGCTGCATGTGCACAGTATGGCCAGAATACATTAGATTTGTCATGCACGTGCAGGCCATCTGTGAAACAAATGCTCAGTAGTCCCAGTGAGCTGAGATGGAAATATGAGGGCCCCTGCAGAGCACAACTGTCACTGGAAAGAGGTTCCTTCCTGAAGTGGGTGACGAAGGACTCTGTCCCCCTGGGGTAGCCATACTGTATTTCAACATCAGACTGCCAGTATTAAAGGTTTTTATCAGTGACAGCATGACTATGAGAATATTACACACAGTCATGGAATAAGATGGATGTTAAGTTGTGCCCACAAAATACATCTGTTTTTAGAAGTGGGCAATTGCATATGCCAACAGCTCATTTAGGCAAACTAAAGTGACCATTCACTTTTGTCATTCTTTATACAATGCCAGCTGCTGTCAGTGAAATATTAACTTTTCTTGCCCTCCCTCCATTACACGGAACAGTTTTGGTGTAAGGAAAGCACACCCAGTAGTCTGGGATTTAACCTGTGCCTACTGCTACTTTGAATTCTTCGAGAGCTAATTTTAGTGAGATATTCCAGAATCACAAAACCATAGAAAACGTTAGGTTGGAAAGGACCTCTGGAGGCTCTGTAGTCCAAACTCCAGCTAAAGTAAGGCTAACTGCAGACTTACATAGGGCTTTGCCCAGCTGAATTTTGAAAATCTCCAAGGTTGGAGAATCCACAACCTCCCCGGGCACCCGTGCCAGTGCTTGGCCACTCTCACAGTAAAGCAGTCTTTCCTTACCTCCAGATAGGACTTCCTTCACTGTGGTTCGTGACTACTGCCTCTTACCCTTGAATTTTACACCCTGAGAAAAGTTCAGTTCTGTCTTCTCTGTAACCTCCCTTTAAATAGAAAGGGAAGATTTTTCAGTTATATTTCTGTCCTGCTAGTTTTTATCCACTTAAAATCTTGTAGTCTCTTTGTTCATTCTTTCACAATCAGTAATAAGGTGGTGAATGGTTGCATTTAGCATTTCATACGTAGGCCCATTTCTTCAGCATACTAGAGTAAGCTTGTTATGGGGAAACATGAATAGAGATCTATGCCTAAGTATTAGAACTAAAGACAGGCTTCAAAGTTTTAAGTGATGACTTTTTTCGGGATAATATCTCTGTGCTCTGAGCAAATCACTCACTACCGTCTCTTTTTTTCTGTCTTTGCATGGCATTGCACAGATGTATTATTACTCTCATTCTTTTACTTTGGATTTATAGACAGGGAAATGGGACATTTTTTTAGGCAGGATTTTTCCTACCTTGCAGAGACATAATGAGTATAAATTCAAAAAATAGTTCTATGCATACCTCAGAAAAAAACAAAAGAATTTGTGCATTCTTTTAGAAGTATAGTACGTTTCCAGAATCCAGTCAGGAAAAATTTTGAAGGGACAAAATGATTGAAATGTACTGGAAATTATGTAACTATTAGCTATTTGTCTCTTTGAAAATCCCATTTCCTTGGTTAAGATCCTCTTTGAATTGATCTGAATCCATCACTGGTGGCAGAGTGGCGTCTGAACCTTTCTGTAATTCTTATAAAAATTTTCTACCTCTTTAATTCAAATTAGCCTCCTCAGTTGTGTTTTAGGTTTCATGACATGACAATGCTGCATCATGATGTAAAGACACGTGATACAAAGATCTTGTCCTTTCTAGTCAGCTTGTTACATCAGTGCAATATGATCTTGACATCAGAAATGCAAAGATGGAAATAATGCCATATTAAACACAGTTTTATCCTGTTAAATAATTGGAATAAATGCCTTGCAGCTTGCCTTAAGCAAGCACTTGTTTCTTTTCCCACGTATAGAACCTGTATATGGAAAATGCAGATCCCATGGAGATTCTCACAGTTGCCCTCTGGTACGACAGTCCTGTGGTTTATCTCTGCTTGAAACACTCTCGTACCACTTACTTTGTCATTTAATTAATTTCTGCAATTTTACTTATTTTCTAATTTACTATTTTTTTCTAAAAGAATCTTCCAGCATATGCTGGACTTGCTAGAGGTAAGGATGTGTCCTATAGGCAATCTTTAATAAAGAGTCTCTCAAAGAAAAATGTATCCGCGTTCTTTCTGTCTGTGTCATGTACTCGTGACAACTATTCTGTCTTATCTTAGAAAGGCAGCAATGAAGGAATTGCTCACAGAACACTACCACAAGATGAGACAGAAGTGTCTCTTTTTATGTGGTCTTTCATTAGTGGTATTTGAAACACAGGTATAAATTGAAATGCAGACATACCTCAGGTTAGTGGAAATTATTTAAGTAGGAACAAATGTAGGAACCAGGTAAAGAGAGACTGTTTATGCTCTGCTGGAGACAAGTAATAAGGCTGTAATGGACATCTATAGACTGGCAATGACATAGTGACTAATGAAAAGAAATAGGAAAAAGCAATTGGAAAATTTTCTTCCTTATTCCTTCTATGAAAAAGAAGTAGGAAAAACACCATGTTAACTGGAAAAAATGCAAATTTTGAAGGTGTCTGATATCCTTCCTTTAATGTTAAAAGAAATGGGGATCTGAGGGCAAGCAAGAGAGAGAGAAAACCACCAAAACAAATAATCAGCTTGTTTACGAAGAAGATCACAGGAGCTGGATGAGCAGCAGGAATGGAATGGGATGGGACAGTCTGGCTCAGGCCTGTGCTCCCCATGTGCACAGCCTCCTCTCAGGAGTGACAGTATCCCCAGCCAATAACCTCTTAGACAAAAAATATAACTTCAGCACTCCTCCCACAGACTGATGAGTAATGCTAAGCATGGGGCCACGCAGCTTCTGAGACTGGATTAACTGTCTTGTGGTCTTCCTTTTCTGCTTTCTGTTTTGTTTTCAGTTTTCCTGCTTCTGAACACATAGTTAGATCCTCCCTGTGCAATCCTGTACTTACTGATTTCTAAATCATCTGCCATTGAGACAGATGTCCCACCACAAAGACAAATCTAACCTGTGATTGTGGCTGGGACTGCACCTCCTGGAGGGGTGTCAGAGCCCATGAGGGTGCTGCTAGCAGCCTTGTTGGAACAGCCTTGTGAGCAGCCTGAAAATCTTTCAGGCATTTTGTCTGATTCAAAGAAAAGACCCAGGGTGATTTCTTTCACACACTTTGTATCCATTTCCCCTTGATTTTTTCTCACTCGTTTTCCTCCATTGTCTCTTTTTTCCCTTTTCACTTTCTCTTACCAATATCTCTTACTTGTTCCACGCTCGTTGTTGTACTGCTTTCCCTCTGGACTTTCCTCTCTTCCCCTCATTGTATGCTTTCCCACATTCTATTTTTACCCCTCTTTGGCTTTATTCATTCACCTCTGCTGCAGTTCCTCCTGTTCCCTCTTTTCACTTATCATTCCTGTCAGGTGGTGCTTCTGTTTTTGCAAAGTTACCCTGTAATAGCTCCATTTGTTTTGAAATTACCTCTTCACGGCTACATACAGAAAAATACTAGAAAAAACAATTTCATGCTACATAAAGAGTCAGAGGACTTAAAACAGCTGAATCTCTGTTCTTTCTGAAAAGGCCTTGGCTCACATCAGCCCTTCGATAATTGCTGATGAGACAAGAATGATGGACAGTTGGGCACAGTGGCCTCCATCACTGGAGTCCCATCTGCCCTCCCATGTATGTTGTCCTTCTCTCCTCCTGGCTGTGATGGTGTGCTGAGGTGGTCAAAGCACAAAATCAGTGAATTCAGCTCACAGAGAGCTTCCACAGAAGCAGCCTTCCAGTACCTGAAGGGGGCCTACAGGAGAGATGGGGAGGCACTCTTTATCAGGGAGTGCAGTGAAAGGACAAGGGGTAACGGGTATAAGCTAAAAGAGGGTAAATTTAGACTAGACATTAGGAAGAAATTTTTCACTGTGAGGATGGTGAGACACTGGAACAGGTTTCCCAGGGAAGTTGTGGATGCCCCATCCCTGGAGGTGTTCAAGACCAGGCTGGATGAGGCTTTGAGCAACCTGGTCTAATGAAGGGTGTCCCTGCCCATGGCAGAGGGGTTGGAACTTGGTGATCTTTAAGGTCCTTTCCAACCCAAACCATTCTATGATTCTATGATTCTATGATTCTAAGATTCTATGATTGCATGATTATGGCAAAGCCACTTACGGCAGCAGGGTAGTTCAGTGCTTGGATACTGAGCAGCTGAGTCAGGGAGGCAAAAGTTCAAAGAAGGGCAGCACCTACAATCAGAAACATGTTTTGGGCCTGAGGACTAGAAGAGTTAAAAATGGAAACATGCGGGCCTAATTACAGAACAAAGGAAAAAGGGTCTAGAAAAAGGAACAATTTGGGGAAATTAGGAGCAGTTGATCAACCAGACAATTGCAAACAACGTCAGAGACTGCTCCTACTTTCCTTACAGAAGAGATCCGAATCATGTAACAGATGACCCACGCTCTACATGGGAATAAAATGCACGGGGGGCTAAAAACATGAGATGTACACTTAACAAAATGATCTCTGCATAGAAAGAATAGGAGTCAACTTTGTCCTTGTAGAAACTGCACAGGCACAAAGGCTGCAACAGCCTTCAAAGCCCACAAAATACAAATCCTACTGGCAGAGACCCACCTGAAATTTGAGTAAGCTAGTTCCTACCCTCTGTCTCAGGTCCTCACATCATAGCTCCCTAGAAGCTGTAGAGTGTAAAATTGGATGGATTGTCCTTAATGGTTTAGTACACTTTATCTCTGAGTAGTACTAAGACTTTAAAGAATGTCAGGTTCTACTGTATTGGATCTTTTGGAATATGATGCTTCATCTGGTGTATCTGTATTATACACCTGTTTCTAGACATTTGATCTCTAATTAGTACAATAAAAAATTAGTGGCAGTTGTATTACAATTTGAAAATGTAGTGGTCTCATGGTGGCAGACTGAAGCCAAGCTTCCTTTTGACTTGGGCCTAAATCCTGCATTAAGGCTTATATTTGTTAACCCAATTATATTTGCCCCTTCTGAATGGCTTCCATGCTTGTACAGATGGTAGAAGGTTGTCTCAGTTGCAAGGCAAAGAAGCCTGTCAGAGTAAAGTAGTGGCCAAACCACATGTGGAAATTACTGGATCAGTGTATTAGACTTCTGCTTTTCTTTCTTCTTGCTCTGGTTCCAGCAGGGCACATTTAAATGCCCATTTGGCTCTACACACTGCTTCAGTGCTCCAGCTGGACCTTTGATTTCACGTTTGCCAGTACCACCTAAGAGTAAGTGCAATGACTTCCTGGTAATGTCTTACTTTAGACTGATGAAACACCATTATAGAGCATGTTTTTTTTGTTCCAGCATTTATAGTACATGCTTTTGTATGAATGTAGATTATTTATGTACTGAATCTAGATTAAGATGAGGATCTTATGCAGATACGTAATTGTTTCTTTCCATTAAAATTTCCCAGAACAAATCAGAAAATTGCCATTATATTAACAGGGTAAAGTCAAAGTCACTACAAGTCTTCAGAGAGCACAGGAAATCTTTATGGCAGAAATCTAACGGCATCATCTAACTGACATAGAAGCAGTAAAAATTTGGGTTTTGGTGGTCAGTACTGCTGATTAAATAGGAAAAAGTAACTTATTTCCGCTCCCTGCCAATTTTATTAGCTTAAGTACTCTCCCCTCGGAACAAGAAGAAATCTCGCCCAACCTTGAGAACTTGCACTCCTAACCAAACTCTGTCCCATACAGAAAAAAAGTACAGAAATTAGTGCAGCACTATGCTTATTACCCAACCATGCAACATATTATTTTTTCCTCATAATTGTTCTTGGACGCAGAGATACTTTAAATGCTTATAGTTGAACAGCCATTTTATCATTGAAGCCTTCTGCTGTGCCTTTCTATGCCCCCAGAACTGCTCAGATACAGCAGAAATCAATGCTTTGAAGTAATCTGAAGAGATTTATTTTGGATCACTTTTTTTCCTGGAAGACAGCAAAGGAAAAAAAGGGAATTGTTGAAAAGCACTCTGACTCAGGAATCACAGAAGTTGTAAGAGCCACTGAAACGTATTTCAGAAACCTGCAATGATGATTTTTTTTTTCTGAATTGGCTAACGTTGCTCATATTTTTTTTTTTTTTTTATATTTGGCCAGTTTGTTCCAGACAGGGTATGTTTGGACAGACACATAGGACTGTATATGTTTACAAGTCTGTCAATCATCAATGGACAAGAATGCCCCGGGCTCCAGTCACTTTCCTACACATGGGCACCCAGTACCAGAGGGTGTCCTTCATGGCATCCCATTGTCCTCATAGACAGAGGTCTCCTGCAAACCCTGTATGGCATTTGCCTGCCCAATGCTGATGGATGCTATTCTAGATAGCTCAAAATAAATTTGTTTACAACAAATAACTTCCATTTTGAGATGGTTCAGGTGCTGAATGTATAGAATCATAGAATGGTTTGGGTTGGAAAAGACCTTAAAGATCATCTAGTTCCAACCCTCCTGCCATGGGCAGGGACAGCTTCCACTAGACAAGGTTGCTCGAAGCCTCATCCAACTTGGTCATGAACACCTCCAGGGATGGGGCAGCCACAGCTTCTCTGGGCAACCTGTTCCAGTGCCTCAGCACCCTCACAGTAAGATATTTCTTCCTTCCAGTCTAAATCAACCCTCTTTCAGCTCAAAGCCATTACCCCTCATACTATTGCTACACTCCCTGACAAAGAGTCCCTCCCCATCTCTCCTGTAGACCACTTTGAAGTACTGGAAGGCTGCTATAAGTTCTCCCCAGACCCTTCTCTTCTCTAGGGTAAAAAAGCCCAACTCTCTCAGCCTGTCCTTATACGGGAGGTGCTCCAGCTCTCTGATCATCTTTGTGGCCCTCCTCTGGACTTGCTCCAACAGGTCCATGTCATTCCTCTTCTGAGGACTCCAGAGCTGGATGCAGTACCCTAGGTGGGGTCTCATGAGAGCAGAGGGGAAGAATCACCTCTCTCGACATGCTGGTCACACTTCTATTGATGTAGCCCAGGATCCGGTTGGCTTTCTGGGCTGCAATTGCACATTGCTGGCTCATGTTGTGCTTATTGCTCACGAGCAGCCCCAAGTCCTTCTCGTCAGGGCTGCTCTCAATCCATTCTCCACCCAGCCTGTATTTGTGCTTGGGATTGCCCTGACCCATGTGCAGGTCTTTGCACTTGGCCTTGCTGAACTTCATGAGGTTTGCACAGGCCCACCTCTCAAGCCTGTCAAGGTCCCTCCAGATAGCATCCGTTCCCTCCCGCGTGTCAACCATGCCACACAGCTTGCTGTCATTGGCAAACTTGTTGAGGGTGCCCTCAATGCCACTGTCCATGTCTCCCACAAAGATGTTTAAAAACACTGGTCCCAGTACCGACACCTGTGGAACACCACTCATCACTGGTCTCCACTTGGACGTTGAGCCATTGACCACAACTCTTTGAGTGTGACCATCCATCTCTATAGACACATACGCACAGCCTCACATTCACAAGCCCTGAAGACCACTTGGTCTTCCTGGTTGGGTGGCCTGTAGCAGATCCCCACTATAATGTCTCCCTTTAATCCTGACCCACAAGCTCTCAGTCGGCTCCTCATACGTCCCCAGGTGGAGCTCTGTGCACTCCAGCTGGTCACTGACATAGAGGGCAACATCCCCTCCTTGTCTCCCCTGCCTGTCCTTCGTAAAGAGTCTGTATCCCTCCTTTCCAACACTCTGGTCATAGGACCCACCCCACCATGTGTCTGTGATGCCAATGAGATCATATGTTTGTATCAATTCTCCAAATAGCAGTACACTTACAGCCTGAGTTTTAGATAAACCTTATTATGTGTAATTATAAAATGGAAATCTGAAACATTTTTTTTTTTGGGGGGGGAAATCCCCCAAGAAGGGAAATATATTACAGTTTCTGTATTTTTCCTTTTTATTTTACTCCTGAGTGCTTCCAGCAAAGTAACAGCATTCCATGATAAATACTGAGATCATTCTAACTATACAGTGTCTAAGCCTGTACAGCATTTTTCTGAGAGTTTACACCTTAGCTGAATTATTACACTGTATCATCTGTATGTTATTCTTAACATCTAGAAAGTGTGGAAGATAAATTAAAAATATATATTTGAACTAATTGCACTATGATCAACTTTCCTCTAAACACAGATGTTCCTTATTTGCTCCAAATAATAAACAAGGATATGACAAAACATTCTTTTGGGTCCAGATAATCTCCTTGGCCAATCTGTCTTCCTTTTACACCCATCTGTATCTCATATGGACAGTGCTACCCATGCCTTTAAGAAAGTAGCCAGCTCCACCAAGATCCATCGATAAAGAACTCTAGAATCTTTATGTTACGGAAATTATTACTAGTCACCAAAAAAGGGAAAACAGTTTTAGAATACAACATATCAGTGGTCTCCTATAGACATTAGAGAATAGTAAGGAGCAGGTTGAAAATAGTGTTTTCTAATTTCCAGAGGAATATTTGAAATAAACTTTCCTCTTCCCTCCTTGAGGTATTACTGAAAGGATGATTTCTTTCCATTTCCAAGCAAATACATTTTCCAAAAATGTTTTCTTGCTTCACCCCAATATGCTGCTAAGACATAAAGTTTAAATATATCTTTTCTGCAACTCACAGAGTTTTATTTCTCCTTTTATGTAGGGATGTTTTACAAAGCCTGATCTCCAATAAATAAAAGTGGAAAGGCCGATAATTTACACTGGAAGTAACATTTGGGGAACTTGTATATCTGGAGAGCTGGTTTGAAAAGAAATTGTAAAAATGCACTAAAGAGGAAAATTAACTGCCAAAATTAGACTGGCACACTCAAGGATTTTAAACGCCAAGCCTTCTGCATAATGAACTGATTAGCTACATCTAAATTCATTACTGAAATACAGTTAATGCTGTTGTTCTTCAAAACTATGCAAAGATAAAAAGTGCAGCAAACATTTGAATGCATAGACTTAAGCTTTAGGGTATTCTTTTAAAATATAGAGTGTGCTCAGTATTATAAAGTATTGAACATGTTCAGACAACACTCTACTATGAGGGTGGCTGAATATTCTCTTCAGTTTGACCTCAGGGCACTGTTCTTGGTTTAAGCTTACCTCTTTCCCCAGCGTCTGTGGAGCTCAACTTTGCTTCAGTGGGAACGTGCTCACTAGCAAACTGGGAGTTTTCTTTCCTTGTTCCTCTAATAGATTTTTGAATTTCAGTTTAGTCCTTGATAACAAGGTTTCCAAGTAAGGAAAGTTCCTTAAGGAAGTTCCTTAACTTCCATAAGGAAGTTTGTTGTCCAAACACTTTAGCCAAAAATGCTGCTTCAATTACTGCCTTTGTAGGCTGGATGGGAACTTAACAGTGAAGGAAAAAAAAGCTCAAGACCCCTGCCTGAATTCAACAATTCAAAGAGCTATAGGAAGTTAAGTCCTTCTGGTTCCCCAGATATCTGACCATCACCTCTGTCTGACACCCCATCTTTACCACTGCCAAAAATGAATACCCTACACTGTGACCTGGGTGTGTGTAGATATGTGCAGATAGGAATACCGTCATGTGCTTCTTCTCTGCTGACTCTGCAACAGTAAAGGATCTGTGAGAGGAGTCCATGGACAACTGAGATCAGAGTGATTGTGCTTAACAACAGGGCAGCAAGGTGTGCCCCAGTCTTGCAGTGAGGATTCCCAGTTTCTGCCTGGACAGTTCCCATGCTGTCTGTTCTCACAGGCAGTATTTCAAGCAAGGAGAGAATTGCATGTGCGATAGGTGAGTTTACCTAATTCTTATCCAGTTTTTACACAGATTCTCCATTTGACCTTTAATCACAAAATTTCGTCCACAATACCACTCACAGGAAAAGCAGAATATACGGCTTCAACTTTCCCCTGTACTGTGTGTGAGTCCATTCCTGGCTCCGTTGCAAAAAAACCCCCTTTGAGTTAAAGGGGTCAGTAATAGAAATTCCATGCTTACACATGCTGGAGTTTCATTTCAGTGACATCATTTATTGGTTTAACTTTGCCAAAGGGAAGAAGTTCACATTATAGGATTCAAAACCAGCATCTAGAGTGAAATCGGTTAGAAGGATCTCAGATTTCAAAAGGACGTGCCATACTCGGATGCTCACTCTACTCACTTGGGCTCATTTCTTGAGATTTGTACTTGTAACTAAAACTTTCTTAGTTAATGAATTGCAACCCTGAAAAGCACTTAGAAAATGAAAACATATTCCAGACAATAAAAAAGACTGCATTAAAAAAGCTCATTTTATTTTTTGGAAAGACATAAAGAGAATTTAGGGAGGTTTCATGCAGATTCAATAGTGAAAAGGCACGCCAGATGAAAAAAACTTAATCATCTTAACTCTCTAGAAGACAAAAGGACAAACACACTTTATGTATGTCAGCTTATAGAAATACTGTAACTCTACAGAGGTCTCTCTGATCGTGTCCCTTATGGCTTCATACCCTATTGTACTTGCACCCACTTAGACAGCTTGCTTATGGGCATTTGCAGCAATAAAAGCGAGTGAACAGACCAGAGAAGGAAAAGGAAATCTGGTCAGAGAGTAGCAGATGGCACAGTTCTGCTGGGTGATGGTATCCCTAAAAGGCTCATTTAAATACCAGCCTAGGAACAAAGATCTTTAGTTCATTGTCTTTAAATGTTACCAAAGAAGTTATTACCTTACAGGAACTGTATTAGGAAACTGAACACTGTGAAATCAGCCAATTATAAAATGTAGCAGAGGACAGGAAGGGGTCACTTTACTTGACTAGACATTTTCCCCTCATGCGAATATTCACCATGGGAAAACTTCTCTTACATAACAATTGCCTTCCTAGATGACAGCAAAGCTTTGTTCAAAAGTCTTTCTTTTATCCTGACCAATGTGAAGGAAAGAACATAAAAATTGGTGTATAGGGATACTTCCCCCCAGGAATCTCAGTCTCCAACAATTTGTAGCTGAGAGGTTGCCTAACACTTCCCTAATGTTCTTACACTTAATGGCCTTCAGTGGGCTTTTTATTCTAGGCTTTTACTTGTTGCTTTCTGAATCCATATGAACTCTTAGGATACACAAAGAATTACACAGCTCAGCTAGGTAATATATGAAGAAATAGAATACTTTTGTTTGGTTTGCTGTATTTTTTTTGCTATGGTTAGTCTTGTTTGTGTTTGGATCTGCCACCTATTAGTTTAGGTCAATTCTCCTATAATAGGTACCTGAACTTTAGCAAGCACAGTTTTCCACTGGAGGCACTCAAAAGGCAACGCTGTTGATGGTATAGTGAACTTAATTCGGAACCACTGCTTTGCTTCATGCCCAAAACTGAGATAAAACTAGATGCTTATGTCAGGGAGCCACTATAGCAGCTAGTATAATTTACCATTTGTGTGTCATATTCGGGACCCTGTTAGCCTGTGAGAGTGGTTGTCATGTGCTACACATTTTTTTGTGAGTGGCAGAGCAAAAAGATGCCTGCATTGATGATATAAGCAGCCGAGGTAGCATAAAGACTGGCAGTTTACTGAAGAACTTGTATGCTGATTGCAATGTGTTGTGCTCAAGGAAAGCCAGAATTAGTGTAGTTGAAGCATCAGGACTGGTTTTGTGAGGCAACACACATACTGTAATTCCTGGGAGTCTGTCACTGTTAAATTTAATCTTCCCTTCTGTCTCTAGTTTCCTTTAAATTGTCTGGAGAAGAGACTTTCCCAAAGCAAGTGCCTCTTTGCACTTAAGTCAATGTAGAATTCATATGAACTAGGGCTGATGAGATGATACTTTAATAGGATTAATAAGCAGAGACAGAATACACGATAGTCACAGCTAGAGATATTTAGGGAAAGACTTCATAAATGTGTGTTTCTATTGTCAGCCTGACTTGAGGTGAGAGAGGAGCACAGAAGAGCCATGTCTATTCCTTACCTCTCATTTTTGTACTTTGAGTTTTAGCTAGTAATTTGAGTTTGGACTCTGCTCAGAGGAAAGAAGCCTTTTCCATACTGATGAAAATATAAAAGGGAAAATTGGTATAGTTCTTCAGGACTGATGGTGAAATTAAGATCAAGAATGCTGTTAAATTATAACATAGACCTAGTAGAAAATAGATGGTGATGGAAAATACTGACAGTTTATCTGGTCTTTAATGAAGGATAACATTTTCCATTACCAGGAATGTAAAGCACTGGAAAACATTTTGAAGAACTATAATTTAAAGTTCTGGGTTTAGTGGTAAATATCGCTGCTCAAATTGTATTCATGATACAATCTCATAAATATGGGAACATAAGCTCCCTTTAAAGTTTTGGCCTTTCTTTGGCATTTTTTTTTCATTCCTTTATATCATATTAACTTTTTGTTTGCTTTGAAAAGAAAAAGACACTCCTCTCTGCCTTTCCATTCCCCTCCCAATTCTGTTCTTTTAATGAGACGTTTGACTCAAATATCATCTCCATTTCACCCTTCTAAATGTTTCTGCTCTCTCTGTTCTTGCTTCTGGCAGCATCAGTGTCTGCTTTCTCACTTAGTATAACCAAACAGCTTTCTTAAACCCAACAATTCTCAAATCAGCACCTGAACTGTCGTTTCTGTTGCCTTTAAATCTCTTGAGCACATATTCTTTTTCATTTCTATCACCTTAGTTTTCATCAATTCTTTTCTGATTGTCCAATTTAATTTAGTCTGTTCTTCTGGGGTTTCCCTCCATAGACACAAAGATTATAGTAACAAATACCACTAAGCAGTTTACATCATCAGCCTATTAGTGCTGATAGTATGTTTCTTTGTCACAGCTGGACCCTCCCAAAGACTCATTTTCACAGATACTTCAAGACATATTTAGTTTTATTTTAGGCAACTAACTAGGAAGCTAATTTCAATATTCCTTGTATTTGACATACAAAGAATTCAAGCTCTTAAATGTGGGCACATCTCATTTCAAGGTACAAATTAAGGCAGTGTTACTGTCACACTTCCTTTTCTATTTTCATTTTGATTATCTCCCTGTCTCTCTATATTTTCCTTCAGAATATCCACCCATATGTCCCTATCCTCCATCTCTAACTGATTCTGTTTTCTCAAGTTGTGAGTTTGTTTCTTCCGTAACTCTGTCATTGTGCCTGCTGGGTCAATTTTTTGTTCCTGAAGTTTCCTTCTACAGCCTGAAGGCTACTTTTGGCTATAGCAGAATGTATTTCTTTGGACTTCCCAGAGTGGACAGATACTGCCTTCTGTACATCATCAATTAAGAAATGAGCCATGTTTTAGGCTTTTATACAAATACAACTTTCCTGTTAGAGTTGCAACCTTTTGATAGGAAAGCCCAGTTTATTAAGAAATCTGATTTCCAAAGAAATGTCTTTAAAGAAAATGGAAAAGATTATGTTTTGTCTAAAATAGAAATATATGGTTCAGATATTCTGATTTAATTCCAATTCAGCTACCAAATGTAGACATTTTTTGTGAGTATACACCTTGCTAAATAAGATTCTTTGTGATGAAATTAAACTCTTCTGATGCATTACTTCCCAAATGAAAAGGGAGAGTTTGTGTACCATTGAAGATGCATTTTGAGCTGAATGTTAACCCGAAAGAGGACAGGAACCACCCAAATTACAACACTGAGAAAATTGGCAGCAGCAGTTTCCAATTCAAATTCCTTACTTTCCTGTCAAAGTCAAACTCATGTGAAGAGGAAGATGAGGCAAAGGTGAATAAAACAGATTACCAAAGCAACTCCAATTTCTGTGATTGTTGACAAGATTAAATGTACAGGCCTCTGGCAAAAGGTGACTTTTAAGTCCTCTTGAGAAGGTGTAATTTACAATTACATTGTTTAGATCAAGTTTCTGCCATCAAAACAGGTGGAGGTGCTGTTAATGTGGATGTATGGTTCACACAACACACTCCATATTCTACTAACGAAAAATAAGGAGCTTTTTTTTTTTTTTTGTGTAGCTGAAAGCTCTGTGACTGTGGGAAGAGAGGGAAAAATATTTACTGTCTTACTGCAAAACACAGTTTTCTCCACAGGAGAGCAGACACCAGTGCAAAGATCCTTGAGCTAGCGGAAATCTGGGCCAGTAGTTCTATGCGATATACTGAATAGGGACTGGGAACAGTCTAATCACTATTACATGGCAATTTGCCAGAGGCTGCGTCTGGACCCCTAACAATAGTGATAATTATCTTCGATTAAGTGTTTTGGTTATGTAGACATTGCATTGCCCCAGCACAGACAGGCTGTACAAGCCCATCCCTAAAGCTGTGCTGTAAATTTGGTTATGGTCTATGACAGGCAAACTCCAAAGCTTACACAAAGTCAGGGGATATAGCCCATATATCTGACCTTCCTCTCCCACTCTCCACAGCTGAAACATGTTATACACTATCCCTGTTACTCCTAATCTTGTCATTATTATTGTGTCTTTTAAAAGACAAAACTTAGATAATCTCAATGGTACAAAGCCTACATGGGGTAAGTGGGACTAAAGTTCGTTCTCTCAGATCAGAATTACCTGTATGTGCTTCATAAGAAAAAAACCAAACTTTCAATTGCCTGTCAAATTCAAAGGTATTTCAGGTAAGACTCCAAATTGCCTGAAATTTGCTCACCAAAAATTGAGAAATGTTGTCACCCCACTGTAAGCACAGGTAAATGTTAACAGAAAGTCATTGCTAAAAGCTTAGCAATTAGTGCATTTGTTTATGAAGAAGGCAGTTTTTGCACAAGCATGAGCTTAGTTACACTTACAAATTAATTTTAAATGGGAAATGAAATTTCAAATTTACAAAACCAAAGGCTGTAGAGAGTACTTGCTTCTTTTTCTTAGCAGTCACAAAAGTGCACAAGTATTTCAAGCAGCTTGACATCTGTATTACATAAGCAGAGAGCAATTCAGCTGCTTGGAGAACATAAAAAACATCTTTGACCTTACACTGGAGTCATGCTTCAAAAGCCTGATTATTCATATGAGGAAAATTGCTCAAAAACAACTGCTTGAAAATATTCTCAGAAAGAAAATAGATTGTTCCGAGGCAATAATGTAATTATGATATAACAAACTGGATCTTTTTGTTGTTGTTGTTCCTAAGGCTTTTTATTTTTTCACAAGAAGTGTTTCATCTGCTAGTATTTGAAATATTTTATCTTTCCAAATGTTTCCCTTGTTTATTCAGCATATTTTTTAGCTTGCTTGAATTAAGTTCTTCAGGAAGATTAAGAGTTGCAAGCCATTGCTCTCAAGCTGCTAATGAAAGAGTTTCAAGCAATGTTGCCTCTTGATATGTTAGGTCAGAAACCATGCAACTGTAGAGTTAAAGAAGTTTTTTGTTGGTAGAAAATAGTGTAAAAATGCCCATAAGGAAAAAATGCGATTCAACAAATTTTAAAAATATTCTTAATATTATGCTAATTCTGGGTTTATTTTAAAGTAACATTTTCCCTCTGAAGGAAGAGGCCTAGTCATCTGCTTGAGGGACTTAGTGGAAGTTCAGGAAATCTGGGTTCAATTCATAACACTGCTACCGATTTCCTGTGTGACGCTGGGTAGATAGCTCAGGCACCATTTCTGAAAACACTTACGCAAAGCCTTAACTTCACTGCTTTGAGCAGTCCGAGGATTTCAACAAGTCATATTGTAACCTAGCTAAATGTTAAATCTGAGGCCAAGTATCCTCAGCTCTCCTCTGTAAACTGTGGACACCAGTTCTTCACTTTGTCCCACCCATTGCCCTCTGGCCCCTTAGCTAGCCAAGCCTGTGGCTCTAGGACTGGGCTTGGGCTTCTCTACATGAGCAAATTAAACCTCAACAATGCACTTGAAGCAGCACATCTCCTGAAGTGGATTTGGTTGTTACAGCACATACAAATGAAGCGGGCCCCAGCCTTCCCTCCATTCTCTGGAACAAACCTTGGTGAAAGGCCACATAATCCCAAACACATTTCCAAATAGATCTTTTGTGAACTTTCAATAAGTGTTTGCGCAGCTCCTAGCATGGCAGAACAAGTGCTGTCAGCATGGGTCTCTATGTGCTAACACAAACGAATGCTGTTTTTTTGCTGTAATCAGTATATTAATAAAAATAAGTTTATTTTTCTTTTATGGCTGCTGATACAAATACCTTGGCACAAATATAAATGTGGAAGCAAAAGGTCTGTTATTCCATTTTACTTCCAAGTCAGCAGACCTGCTGTAACAATTGACATGTATGCACTGAATTTCTTGCTTCTGTTTTGATCTAGATTACTTTGTGCAATATTATGTGCATATATATATATCTATAAATGCTATATTCTCAGTTTTTTTCAGAGTGCTACTTCAGCAGCAGAATCCAGCTCTGTAGTTTGAGAGTTGCAAGACTGAAGGACTGACCATCTTCAGGTAGGAGGGCCCATCAACTGGCAGAATACTTGAGGCCAGGGAATGGACGACAATAATACGCTTCAAGTCCGTATTTATCTTAACTGTTCTGGCCTGTGATGTGAATTCCCATAAATCAGTTGAAAAGAATTTCTGTGATATTTTCTAATAAAAGGAAACAATAAAACACGTCTATCATCTTGCTCTGCACCTTATGGTCTCTTTAGTAGCTTTTCTGCTTTCAGAACTTTGGCATAATTCCTGTTTTTGTTGTTTTGCAAGTGCCTGCTGAGCTCCTGAGATACAGAGAGGACCACGTTGGTTTTTTAGAGGGGATTTCCCAGGGACCTGCTGCAACATCAAGCTAAGCTTTAGTCCATAAGCAAATTCTGTAACTTGGGTTAGAGAATCTGGTTCATACCCAAGCATTGGGGTTCAATTTTTCTTCAAATCCTCCATCATGGTACTATACAGTGGTCATAACTCCTTCCTGGCAGTATTGGTTTTTCCTACGTTATTAACAAAGTCAAACCAAAAAGTTGCCCTGCATTCCAGATGAGAAGTTTCTGGAGTTTTTACTATCCCTTCTGAAGGAAGCCAGAGATTTCAATTGAAACAGATTAGAAAAAAACCAACACCAAACAAAACCAAAACAACCCCAAAACCCCCCAAAACCCAGATAGTTTTCTCCAAGCTATCTGCAATTCACCTCCGTGAAAACATCTCAAACAGGGGTTGTTCCTCAGGCTCCAGTGATCTGGTCATGTAGCTCAGGAGAGTGACATGCCATTCTCTCGCACAATAAACTTTTTAAAAGGTAATTCACTTGGTGCTTTTGATGTGTAATCTAATTTTATTGGTACAGGATCACAGCTGAATGGGCTTCTGTCCTGACAACGTCAAAGCTTGAGCTATTCTTTCTCTACCTTACATTTTTTAAATACTTTTTAAACCCAGGGAAGGAATTTCACACCCCCAATCAAAATAAGCCAGTCAGTAGAATTGTTTCAATTTCCAGCTCTTAATAAATCACACAGAGCTAAATCAGATTAATGAATTCCCGAGTAGTTATATATTTATGTTCTCAATTTCCATAACAGAAGTTCCAACCCAATGGGAAAATCTGAACTCTCTAATAGTCACCTGCCGAATTTCATTTCAGGCAGAACTCATTTGTTTATGTCTACTAGTCTCTCAGTGGAGCCTTAATACAACATTAACATAAGCTTATTCCCTCATACACTCCCCTTTGTTTTGAGTTAAACAAACAAACACAATTTTAATTCCCCCTTCTAAATTTAACACCGATATCTGTTTATTAGACAGCATATCTCCCTATTAACAGAGGTCAAGCAGGGACCAGAAAAAATATCACACCTATTTACTTATGAAAGCAAAGTGTAGGAGTGTAAATCTTGAAAACTTCCTTCCTTCCATCAAGAGACTTAGTCTCCTTATTTAATGCATTTTGATGATTAGTTCTCCTCCTCTCCAAAGGCTAACACTGCTTGGCCCTTTTCCCCAGAGCCAAGAGGAAGGCTGCTCCAGGGGCTCCTTGCCAGGGATGCTGAAAGTGAAGCAATGGAGTCCCACCCTTCCCCTGCGCTGAGTAGGGGGCTGAGGAATCCAGATTGTTTCATTCTACAGCTGAGGTCTCCAAGTTCACAGCATAATATGCTGCAGTCATGTCCCTAAACTGGCTTCCTATCAGACTTTAAAATGAAATATTATGCTTTTTCTCTTCAATACTAACTTTGCCAGGAAGGAGTTTTTCATTTAAAAACCAAAAGTGTGTGTACTGGAAAAAAATAACATCTGTGACCTGATACCTGTGTGTCAGAAATGATTAGTGTCACTAAGGGTGCACAAACATATGTAGCAATTAATTCACCTCCTTTCTGGTTACAGGCATCACATTTTCTTTTTCTTCTGTTGATTACAAATCTTGTGTGATTACTTTTAATCCAAAAGCAATAAATTTGTACTGACTGCTTAATCTGGTCTGTAAACTGAGATTTTTGGTTTCATCAGTCACTGATTTATTGCATTTTTTGAGAGAAAACAGCCAGTGTTTGATAGTACGTGGTTTTAACGTACTGCATCTTTTTCAATTTGTACTTCTGTTATGTTTCTGTTTACTTAAATTCCTTCTGCAGACAAATTAAAAACCGGTAATGATAATCTTCGAAGTTCCAAAACTATTGCTTCTTCCCCGCCCCTGGCTTTTCCACTTGGGATATGTATATAGTACCAAAGACATTTCAGATAGTGCAGCACTTGTTGAATCTCAGAATGTTAAACTCTCTCTGTGCAGTTCTTATACTGGCCAAAATCAACATTTTACTCTTCCAGAAAATGCCAGGTGATAACAAAATATTTTTTAGATACAAGTATTAATTTGTCTCTAACCCCTGCTTCCACATGCTCTAGATGCAAAAGGCCATTCATACAAAGTCCTTGCCATGCTTGTGCAGTATAGAATAGACATTCCAGCAAAAATTGGTCCCTGGATCATCCAGGAAGCACCCTGGTTGAAGTTCCCCACTGAGGATGGAAAAGGCAATAGAAAAAATCTGGTTTGTGGTTATGATTTAAAGTGAACTACATCAAGAACTTCACAGTTTTCTTTCACTAAGTGGCCTTAACAGTGCCTCTTTGTTCTCATGTAGGCTGTATTCTCAACTGTGCTCTCCTGCATTTACAGATACTAAACCACAACGACCACATTAGATCATGATACTGGGAAATCCCTTCCTTGGCTGATTTGCTGAGTTGGCCATGAAACTGGTGTAAGGATGACTGTGTAGAATTGAAGAGAGTGCTGACAATATTTTATTTGTATTTGATAGCTGGTTTCTCATCTAGTGCACACTACATCAGCATCATTAGTCGATGAACTTGTGTCAGTTTAGATCAGCTCGGCATATCTCGCTCCACATATATCTCCTGTCTAAGGTACAGTTTCTGTGAAGGAAAATAAAGCAGTGAGTGAGCTTTAACGGGATTGTGCATTGCTCTTTCAAATGAAAAGACCTGCTAGACCACTCTCCACCATCTGCTAGACCACTCTCCATCTTCTTTGGCAAGTCGTGGGAAACAGGGGAGGTGCTTGAGGACTGGAGGAAAGCGAATGTCACACCAGTCTTCAAAAAGCGCAAGAAGGAGGACCCGGGTAACTATAGACTGGTCAGCCTCACCTCCATCCCTGGAAAGGTGACGGAACAACTTATTCTCAATTCTCTTTCTAGGCATATCAGGGATAAGAAGGTTATTAGAGGCAGCCAACATGGCTTCACCAAGGGGAAGTCATGCTTGACCAACCTGATAGCCTTTTATGAGGATATTATCAGGTGGATAGAGGATGGCAAAGCAGTAGATGTGGTCTATCTCGATTTCAGAAAAGCGTTTGACACTGTCTCCCACAGTATCCTCGCGGCTAAACTGAGGAAGTGTGATCTGGATGATCGGGTAGTGAAATGGATTGTGAACTGGCTGGAGAAAAGAAGCCAGAGAGTTGTGGTGAATGGGATGGAGTTTAGTTGGAGGCCTGTATCTAGTGGAGTCCCCCAGGGTTCGATATTGGGACCTGTGCTGTTCAATATATTCATCAACGACTTGGATGAGGGAATAGAGTGCACCCTCAGCAAGTTTGCTGATGATACGAAACTGAGAGGAGTCGCTGACACGCCAGAAGGCTGTGCTTCCATCCAGTGAGACCTAGACAGGCTGGAGATTTGGGCGGGGAAAAATTTAATGCAATTTAACAAGAGAAAGTGTAGAGTCTTGCATCTGGGCAAGAACAACACCAGGTTCCAGTATAAGTTGGGTACTGACCTGTTGGAGTGTAGTGTAGGGGAGAGAGACCTGGGGGTCCTGGTGGACAGCAGGATGACCATGAGCCAGCACTGTGCCCTCGTGGCCAAGAAGGCCAATGGCATCCTGGGGTGTATCAGAAGGGGGGTGGTCAGTAGGTCAAGAGAGGTTCTCCTCCCCCTCTACTCTGCCCTGGTGAGACCGCATCTGGAATATTGTGTCCAGTTCTGGGCCCCTTAGTTCAGGAAGGACAGGGAACTGCTGGAGAGAGTCCAGCGCAGAGCCACGAAGATGATTAAGGGAATGGAGCATCTCCCTTACGAGGAAAGGCTGAGGGAGCTGGGTCTCTTTAGCTTGGAAAAGAGGAGACTGAGGGGTGACCTAATCAATGTTTACAAATATGTGAAGAGTGAGTGTCAGGAGGATGGAGCCAGGCTCTTCTCTGTGACATCCAGTGATAGGACAAGGGGCAATGGGTTCAAGCTGGAACATAGGAGGTTCCATTTGAATATGAGAAAAAACTTCTTTACAGTGAGGGTGACAGAGCACTGGAACAGGCTGCCCAGAGAGGTTGTGGAGTCTCCTTCTCTGGAGACATTCAAAGCCCGCCTGGATGCGTTCCTGTGTGATCTGATCTAGGTGTTCCTGCTCCAGCAGGGGGGTTGGACTAGATGATCTTTCCAGGTCCCTTCCAATCCCTAACATTCTGTGATTCTGTGATTCTGTGATTCTGTCAATGTGTCATATACCAATATTGCAACTAAAGGTTTTATATTTATTTAAGACTTACCTGGCTAAAGGGTAAAAAACTATTAAAACCAAGCTGATGAAAGCAATTATCTAAAAATAAAGAAAAACAAATGTTTCCTCCCTTCACCCTCCAATAAAAGGAGTGGTTGGAGCTTTGCTTCCAGTGGAAATGCATAAAACACAGGTGCCTTCTGTCTTAATTTCCCCTGCACATTTCTGTGTCCTGACACTTTCTTTCCCTCAGCAAAATGAGTCCTGACATTATGGCCTCTCCATGCTGTATTGCATATCTTAAGAAAGAATACCAGAGTACTTCAGAAACTATATTGGAATAAAGTAATCCAAATTGAAATGTCAGAGTGGTTTGCTTATAGTTTTAGTACAAGAGTGATCCATTCCAAATGCTCTGGAGAAATATTTTGTTGTTCAGCCCCCTCTTTCTTCCCCCTCAGCTCCTCCTCCAGGCTTTCTCAGGTTATTTCCAGTTTGCTTTTAATGGAAATTCCTTCTGACCCCAATCTGGTGCTTGATGAATTCAACCTTTTCCGTGTATCAATCATACTAGACTTTAATCCAGGTTATGGAGGGCTGGGGAGAACAGAAAGAAACAAATATATGGAGATAAGTAGAATCACAACAGCGTGACCAAAATCCACCCCCAAATGGGAGTAATTAAACAGTCTTCTGACTCTGGTAACTGAGACGCTTTTTAATATCTTACTGCTTCTTACCTGAGTTTAAGCCAACGTTCAGGAACTTCTAGACTCATCAAATTATGGGTTATAGTTTTGGTTCCAAAGTCTGCCTGGCAATTTCTTCTCAGTGCTCATGTAGTCAAGGTCTCATAGGTATTAAAGGCCTCTGGCTGATCTCTTCTTGAGTATGCATAGTTTGCATGCCTGACTGTGTAAGAAGTCGTCATGTCTGATCTCCATCATAGCTAAATAATGGGTCCAGACAGACAGCCATCAGCACCATCTTGTGGTGCTGGCATCACCAAACCTTTTAGTGCTGTCATGGCACAAAACCTGGAAGATGAGTCCTTGAAAAAGTCAAAGAGGCAACACCTAAAAAGTCACATTCTGAATTTGAAACTGACTTTGACCTACAGCCCTATTAATGCTATGTCCCATGGTTTCTTTACATTAAAACTCTGATATATTTCAAAATAATAAAAGGTTAATTATAAAAATTAAAACATGTGGTTGGCATTTTTCCCTCGTAGTCAATCCGAGCTCTCATTCCTTTTATTTCTGTTATCACAGGTTCACCTTTTATTTTTGCATGATTCTGCTGCATGGTTCAGAGGATGCACGCACTACTTACCATTGGTTTGCACTTAGAAGTCAAAAGCATTGGCCTCATGTCAGACTAAACATGGGATTTGTGAAGTCTTCCGTGGGATAAAGTGTTCTGTGGGATATGTGCCCTCTAAGCTTAACAGTTTTGTCAGTAAAAAAATATTATGCCATTTATGAGGTTTATTCCAGTCTTTCAGATCAGCCTCAGGGCATGGAATGGAAAAAATGAAGTAGCAAATAGAAATAGTTTGCACCCATTCTCATAAGAAGTTTTGTGATACCCCTCTCACAATTTCATACTGATAGTTCCTTTTAGAGGGAGTGGAGTTAGTGGAAAACACATGCTAGCACACCACCAGAATCAGACAGCAACTTCACGAGTGGGATTTAACATAAACATTATGTCAAAATCCCTATTCAATTTGTATTATAAATTTGTACATAGCAGTTCCACAATTTTCTCACATCAATTGAAAAATGTTTAAACTTTGTGCAGAGAGAAAGGAGATGGAGAAAAATAATAAAAGTGATGTGAGAAATCTTGATGAAAACTTCTTCTAGGACAATGGTTTCTCCTAGCTCAGTGTATTCCTGCAAATTATGAACCAGTAAGATGTGGTTTTCATCCACCATCCACATATTGCAGCTGCCAAGGAGGAAACCTATCTCCTCCAATATCCCAGCAAGATGACATATGCCATCTTACACATAATTATTTATTTTTTTCCCCCAAAACACATTTAGGAAACTTGCAAGATCCCAACAACTTGGAATTAAACATTGAATCGGTAGAAACTGTGTAGCATCTCTGCTGATTTCAGCAGAAATGCAAAGTCTTACAAAATTCCAGATTGCTTCAGGGAGCATAGATTAGCATGGTCCGCTTCAGGAGAGCTAAGATGTCATGGACAAACAAAAGGTACTTTTTCATAAGATAATAGGAATCCTTTTCCTCAAACTACTCGGTATGTCATATGGCAGATTTACATGACTCATCTTCATTGCTTCAGTAACTATTCTTATCAGTTGAGAAGGAGTCAAGATTTTATAGAGGATTTCCCTACTTAGAGCCATTTGCAAAGAAGGAAAATCTTTCATCTTGCTCCCTGGACCAACAGTTCACCTGGTCTACTAATTTCCCCACTCTTGCACTTGCTCTGCTCTATCATAAGGAGTTGATATTTCTTGAGAAAAGAAAAACAGTCTTCAGGTTGATGACTGAGGCAAACTCATAACTCCTACTTTTATGAGACGTAACTCACAAAACTGACAGCCTTCTTGTTAAAATGGAGGACCTCCATTTTCCCCTTCTTCACCTGCTCATAATTGTTTTCTTCTCTAAAAGCAAAGGGAAAAGGATTTATTTCAAAAGCAAGTAAAGTTGAATAGGAAGACTGACTGGAGTAACTATAGCAGTATTCTTCAGTAACAACTTCAGCATACCCCCAGCTCCATGGGAACACTATATCATAGAAGATATACTATTTTATTCCAGAGTAATTAGTATGCTTTCAAAGCAATGTAATTCTTCTTGGGAGGAATAATAGAGAGGGTAGTAGTGCAAGCCACTTGTATTCTGGGTTAGAATTACCCAGCAGATGTTCCATGTCGCTCAACAGAGAAAAGAAGCCTGGACAAAAATACTCTTTTCTAGGCTTCAGAATGGACAAAGTCTTATCATTAAAGAAGCAGGATAAGAAGCAATTAAAAATTAAAAGGAAAAAAACCACACAACCTCCAAATAAATCATACATTGCCCTTATACAAAGACTTATCAACACAGCCCAGCCCTAGCTGTTGCTCAAAATAAGGACTATTCCTTTATCAATAATACCAAACCATAAGGCCAACTCAAAACCCCTTTGAAAAAGAAGCACATGTATTATGTAAGGCTCAGATAATGTACCAATGCTTAATTTGAGCCAATGCAGGCTTTTGAAGTGTGTACATAACTGGAGGTGCTAACAAAACATGTTAAAGCACTTTCCTCTCTCTGTTAGTTTTGAACTGAATTCATTACCACAGATATTTCTGCAAGATATTGTTTAATTTTTGTTAAAATTGTAGACAAAAATTTTTAAAAACATAATGATATTAATAAAAACTTTGTGAAAAGTTTTGAGGAAAATTTATTCTTCCCTTTACTTCCCACTAAAAGTCGCAGTCAAAAAAACCCCCAACCTATAAATGCATGAAAAGGCTTCTATGAAAAGCTTTGATTAATTTTATCAAGGGAGTAAGCTTCGCAGATGTATTGTAAGAAACCTAGTTTCTATGCACGAGTAAGACTTGAAGAAAATTGTTCCTCAAATGTATTTTCTCACTCTTCTTTATTAATTGGTAACTTTGAAACTCAAAACTGATTTCAGATTTATCTCACTATAGGGGCTAACTTTCATGGTCTCTCCTAGGAGTACGTTATTAACTACAGGTTAAATTTTAAGGAGTGGTAAAACAATCTCTCTCATGACAGTCTGTCCTCTGCAGGAGTAAGGAGCCTGCACAGACACTGAGATGTTAAAAGAAACACCACAATAATCAACAGGGACAGGGTACTAATCAGATTATATTGTCTGATCCCATTTTCTAATCACAAGAAATTGTGATGGAAAGAAAAACAGATTGCCTATTCTAATTCTTACACACAGAAGCTGCTGTGGAAGGCACTGAAACAGGAGAAAACATGACATGAAACAAAATAATCTAGAATTAAAGAGTTGACATGTGAAGTATAAGAAATGTATAGAGAATGTATAGGGGAAAGCACTCTCCTCTTTGGGTTAAAAAAGGTGGTGGTTGTGGTGGTGGTGATGGTGAGAGGGAAGGAAATTAAAAATGGAAGCAGAACCTTCTAAGGTAGAATTTATTCATCAAATATTCTAATAACCTGCCTATTTTAACCATTAGTAAGTTATGTTTGAGAGGTGATATTTTTCCTGTTGATCATCTTGAAAAATTTCATATCAAATACATTGAATTTCTTTGAAGTGTACATTGTTTGGTGAAAACTGCAACTTTTCTAGAATGTCCTCCTTCAAATATTTTATTTTGTAAAATAGCTATCTGTAAGTCTAAGACTATTGAGTTACAAACTGCATGTGTGATGAGTACCTTTATTTTCTCCCCATCTTTTAAAGCCTGTTTTCTCAGCAGAGCATAGCATTCAATGGACATTTAACTAGCATAGTAGAGACAGCCACTTGGTAACAAGGATCCCTTGATTTGCCAACAATTTATACAGTCAAATCTGAAGCATTTTTTACTGTGTACTTAAAACAAAGCCATGCCAAAAAGGAAGTAAGGAAGCTGAAGCTGTGTGTGGATCAGTATTTCAGATTGCCTCACATGTAGGATCTGAAACAAGTTGTAAAGCAAGTCAGCCCAGCTTTTCTTATTGAGCAAGCTACACATGGCCTGAGGTTAACTCTCCTGTCCCTCCTAACAAAGGTTCAGTATATTAGGAAGATAGTAGAAGAACACTCATGAGAAACAATTTTACTCTCTACATGACAAGGTAAATGTAAAACATGTAGTAGGAAAAATATAATTCTCGTAGCAAGAATTTCAGCTTTAGTGTGCTACCTGGAACAGATCCTCCTTATTTGAAGAGTCAGCTCCATGGAAAGGTGTTCTTGTGGCTAGACTGTGCCATAAAAGAGGCAAATTTCAGTCTTGAAGGGATAGATATATGGAGAAGATATGTTGTTCATTTATAGCCCTACACACAGGCAACATCTCACAGTTTCCCAAGTGCTTGTTTGAAAACGTGAACATAGTGAGAATCATATTCTTCATCCAGAAAAAAAGACTCCTAAAGGAAGGAAAAATTACATTAAAACAATAGTATCTTATTGCATGAATATATCTAGGAGAAAGAAAGGACTTGAAAGAATCCTGCAGAACCAAGTCCTGGAATGTACACAAAATGGTAATGTAAAGTTCACGTGTAGGGCACCAAACGGAGTGTCTGCTTTTTCCTTCTGTTACAGAGTTAGAAACAGTGTTTTATAAATTGTGCAACACAATTTTGCAGAGTTACACAAGCTCATCAACTAGCTGTAGGAACCTTAAGAAAGCCATGAAAAAAGCAGCTTTGTGTGATGTCTTGTGTCTGATGTCTGCTGAGTGAAGCACACTGGGTGATATGCTATTACAGGCTTTTTTTTTTTTTTCACTTCAGAGGACAGATCTAGTGAAGAGCCGTAGCTTGCAAAGGCTTATTCACTGCATACCTACAAAATAGACGAGGAGCAGTCACCTTGATTTACTTTGCTGTACTTTCCTACTATCCTCTTCCTGCTGTAAAAAGTGTCCTTGCCTGCTGCAATGGCATAAGCAGTCAAAAACCTATCTGTGGCATATATTGCTTTGCTGCCCTCAACCCAGGTTGTGCATGTCTTAGCAACTGATATGCTCCAAGTCTCAGTTCTTGCACTCAGAATTTTTAACCCAAATTCTCATCATGCTGATGTTGATTTTACACCAATGTAACTCAACTGAGTTATTACTCAAGACACTTAAAATACCTTTGTGATGGGATGAACAACTAACAGGCTTTGATTAGCTGCCTGCCTTTCAAAAGATTAAGTTAGGCAGTGAACACTATTCCAAGTGAATTTACAGAAGCCTCTGTTGAGAGTAGTATCTGCAGTTCTGACACTGACTGTTTCAGATGTAACAGAAAGTCACAGGAGTGAAAGTTCCTTCTAGTGTTACATTCCCAGTGGAGACTATTCACTAGCCTTTTTCTCAAGTCTCAGCTATTTATTACTGCACAGCACAGTACCATCATTTCTGGAGGTGTTCATCTGAACAAGCCAGGAATATTTCTGTTCTCTGCCGTTGTGCCTGGAAGTCTCCTTAACCAACACAACATCACCAAACGAGTGGCCGTACCGCAGAGGTGTTCCTGGAAGCACTGTTTTAATTCTCACTTCTCTGGGCTATCACAGATGACAGCAAAGCTAACCATTATTTAAAAACATCACCAGCACTAAACCACACATTTGATCCTGGCCATAGTTTTCCAAAACCTGTGCAGACTTCCTGAAAATGAAATTCACATAACCTCCCTTCGCCTTCCATGACTTTTTCACAAACTTTTCCCGTGGTTTTGCCATCTTTGGTCCAGGGCACAGCATGGCAATGGCTCATATTCTGCAGTTTCAGGAAGAGTTACGTTTGCTCAGTTTTGACAGTTTCAGAGTCTCCCACGATGGTACCACTAGACTGAAATACCCTCAGATAGTCAGCTTTAAATATAATGCTACAGGATTACATAATAAGTGTAAAACCTTCTGCTTGACAAATATACATACACCTTTCCTTCTTTATATCTTACTTTCAAATTAATATTAATTGTATAGAACCGTGGATGGATAGGAGTCAAATAGCAAGCAGGATTTTTGGAGGCTGCTGCTAATATAAAACTTACAGTGTCTGGTGCCTATTGGCTTGTTGCTGAATTTTATCTCAGATTGGTGAATTTTTCGGGTTTTTTTGTTTGTTTGTTTGTTTTTCTCCTTTTCATTAATATACTACAACAGCTCTCTCTCTCAGCTGAAATTGTATAGCATGCACAATTTGCAAAGAGGCCTCACTTCAGCCTCAAGAACTTGCTCTTGCTTAGAGAAAATGTAGCTTCAACATACTGCATTTTAGATAATACCAGGTTGGACTCTGTGCAAAAATGAAAGCCCACTAATCTTTAACTTCTTATTGCTGAGCAGTATGAATTTGCACTAAATAAATATGCTATTGCCATGTACAGGGTGGGAAAGAGTATGAACACAAAAGTATATGAGCACAGATTTATTATGCATTAAGATAAAGGTATTATTTTGTAAAAGGTTCTTTGCTCCATTCTGATCTTCATCCTAAGAAAGAAGACTGAGTCATGAGGGAAAACTACTTATCAGAGGAAATGGATGTGATTTAACTGAAATAAATCCAAATGGCAGATAATAATTTGTGCAGGTCACCCATGAAATCTGGGAGGTGTTGGGCAGGCCTTTGGCATACAAAAATGTGCAAGGAGGGGAAAGAGTGCCTCTTTCTTAGCTCCTGTTTTAACTACAAATTGCAAAAAAGGCATGTGTGTATTTTGCACACATCTTTCTAAGTATCTGTGGAGGCATCACCATAGGCAGAAGAGAGCTCTGTTCTTGGCACAACACCCTGACATACTGCCCTGAGGACCTATAGTGAAGGATTTCTTCTCCTTTGGAGACAAAGTTGCCTCTCCGTTCCTCTCTGATAGAGCTTGGTTTTCCTGTGTCTTATGAAAGACAGATTATGACATCTCAAAGAAATAACATGATTTAGTAAGAGAAAATAATCTGTAAATCATTAGTAATAGCCAATTATCTACCAAATTACAATTTTGCTAGTCTGTTTTCATAAGAGTACTAACATGTGAAGGTAAAAATAGTAAATCTCACTCAGGAATCTACAAGTAAAGAGCCAAGGAGTTGGATATTCATCTGGAGTTTGTGACACTGGTAGAAGAAGCAGCTGTAGAAACACCATGGTCATCCGTGATTGCATCTTTATAAAGAGGGCAATCCAGGTAGATGCTCTAGGAAGCCAAAGGGTGGCTGTTCCCCCCCCCCCTCCCCCCATGTAAGTGTGGCACAATATTAATGGAATAGGACTTTATAGTCCTGTAACAGTTTACAGCTCCTAAATTGAGCTTCATGACTTTGTCTCAGCAAATGTCTGTCATTGGCAGTATTTGTATTATAAACTATTACATTAATTTTTTTCAGTGTAGGGTGTGAAAGTCCTATTAGTGATATTTTAGGGCATGTTCCAGAAGCTTAGCAAAGATTCAAGAGACAGAGACTGAGTAATGGTAGAAGGAAAAGTTAGAGAGAATCCAGATAGACTATTTACATCCTCAATTTGGTATAAAAGTTATTAAGACAGTGGGGGATTGCCCAATCAGACCTGTAGAACACAATATGTAAGGCAGTGTTATGTTATGAAATACTTGTTTTTGAATGACTTTCTCAAGTTTCCCCTTAATGAAGTCTGTACTTTGTTATTGCAAAGGGAAAGTTGGAGACAAGCTTATGTATGCTTTTTCACTTTGTGTATCCCTGGTTAACTCTTTCTTGAAACACAGGCGAGGTGCCAGAACTTTTCAGGAAACATTACGTGAAACTTAATGTCTCATGAATTTTAACATAGTGTGAATAGTTCCTAATCAACTTGCAAAGAGGTATTATTAAACAACTTCCAAATAAACAAGCTTTATGCATCAGTGCACCCACTGTAGGCGGTAGATGAGATAGTAAGTAGTATCAGCTAGAACTGTACTGGATGGGAGAAGCCCAAATAAGGGAGCCCAGGGCCAAAGGGAAAACTGTGGTTTCATTCACACTAACACAACAGGGAAGGTGGAAATACAGGGCCTGCACCATAGACTGTTGTTTTCTCCCTTCTTTGTGCTCCTTCTGCCTCATCCTTTAGTGCTTTAATGGGATTTTTGCTGCTGCTAAGCAGTTTGGATTGGCTCACCACTACCTCGTTCCCTGCCCGTCAAACTACCAATCAATAGGGGTGGTAAATAGCCAGAAGGTGAATATTCTCCCAGAAGATCTATTTGGAAGTTGTCAGGAGTGTCATATCCTTTTTTGCCCAACACCCATGGTGGGAATGAATGTGCCCCTGGATGCGTGGTGCCATGCCGTGCGCTGACAGAGCCTGTCTCGTGGGTGAGTGGGACAGGGAACCAGGTACAAGCAGAGCTCTGTGGGCAGTGGCAGGGTGGTCCAGAACTGGGTGAGAAGGATAACAGTAGGAGTTACAGATAGATACAGGAAAACAAGCAAAACACTCCCAGCCTACTATGCCTGATTGATTTCTGTATATTCCTGGATCCTGGAGCTGCTCAGTCTTTTACCCTTTTCCTTGTCAAGCACAGAACAAAACCCCCTTCTCTATTCATTAATGTTCTTCCTTCCTTTGGGCCAAGTAGAACTGAAGCACAGAAAGAAACAGTATGTTTAAAATGTGATGCTCGTCAGGCAGTTAAGTTTGTACAGCACCTCATGTCCCTATGAGAACCTAGTCAAAAAATTAGTAATTTTGCACATTTGCTGTTCACCAGGGATCAATTAAGAGACTATTATTCTCTTTATTGATGGTACAAGATGAAAATAACTAGTATCTTCAAGGGAATTTCTTATAAGACCCAAATTGAACTTAATGAGAAAAGACATTTGACAAATGCTGTTAGCTGTAAGATACATTTAACACTTTCAAGAACTGTATTTCCGATTGTAGCAATTTGTAAGTCAGAGCATGCCTCAGCCTGTATTGATGGAAGTGAGACTGAGTGCAGTGTCTTTGACAAGGCCTGAGAGCACTGGTTATATCGACCAGGTCAGCCTAGTAGGATTCACATGAGCCTACATTAAATGTATGAAGAAAACAGTAGATGAGCAGCCATAGTCTGGGTTGAGATGAATTTTAAAGAAGCTGTGCTGTCTTTAACGTATGAAAATACATGACGCTTTTGCAAAATAAACATATTTTCTGAATATAGATTGAATAGACATGAGAATTTGAAGTTTAAAGAAATTAGTGCATAGGATTGGAGACAGACTCAGCCTTGTTTTGAAAGTACTCAGACATAAAAAGGTATAATGACAACCAATGAGAGCTAATCATGCTAAATTTAAGTGATGGAAATGCTTTGAAAAATCAGAGTATCTGTGAAAAGGAAAGGTGTTGTAAACAAGCCTTATATGAATATCCTCAGGAAGAATAACCAGCAGTAAGAGTTCTCTATAGATTGAGTCACTTAGTGGTATGTTTGTGACTAGACAGTAGTCTGTGGTCCCATCTCCAGTATCAGTGAATTTTAAGGACATTGTGCACTTCTACCCAGAGTTTCATCCTTCCTGGGCCTATCTCAGACACAATAAATGTTATTCTCCTCACTTTGTGAAAGGACAGCTCTATTTTTTGTACTTTTATGCCTACTCTTCAAGACAGATTTCAAATAGTAACAACAGTGGGTACCAGAACCTTGGATTGATTTTAATTTATTATCAGTTTCTTGGGAGGAGATGAAGTTTTCTGCCTAGTGAGCTATATTGGAACCTTTCTAATTTTCTCTAAAACCAATGGTATTTAAATGTTAGACCTGTAAATCTTTCCAGATGGGGCTACTGTTCAGACTCTTCAAACCATTCTAGCCGTATTCTGTATAACTTTGTTTTCAAAACCATTGCGTCTCTCATGTACCTAGGTATGGATAAACTGCTAACATCTGCAGAACCCTTCTCATTCCCTTGCAATAGGGAACCTCAGCTCAGGATGAGGTTTTTCCAAAGAAAAAATAGCAGCAGGGAAAATTTGGATATGTTCTTCCTGTCCCATTTGGGACTACTCTTTCAGCCATATTACCAGCCAGGGCTAGAGGTATCTTAACAGCTATGTAGCAAGGTTTTTACTATATGTCATACAAAAGTAAGAGTATGTGAATGCAGCAAGTTTAAGGAAACAAGTGGGTGAGAAAGACTGGACAGGACAGATTATGGGAAACAATGGGAAGACTGAAGAAAGAGGAAGCTGATTTGGAGAAGTTAAAATTATAAGTAAAAGAGCAAATTCAACGTAAACAGCTTTAAAGGAAAATTATAACAGCACCTAAGTAGGGAAGGGAGAAGTCCCTGAAAATGAAGACTCAGACAGCAAGGCTGTATGAATGTGAATGTATGGGCGGACCCAGTGACTTATGACTCTTTTCTCTTTTTTGTTTATCTTCATTAGCTTCTTCTCCCCTGGAATGATATCCGGCATTTTTTTTTTCAACATGAAAATTACAGCAAATACACATTACAAAAAAACTTCAAACCTCAGCTAGAGTCAGAAAGTTTTCTGTCACTTTATTTGGATTGGTAACCCACAATACAAACATTTTATTTATATGAAGATGCCTCCCACCAAGGCTAGAACCACAGCTTCCTTGTCAAGCAGCAAAAGAGTGTATTCAAATTTGTCTTTGGGTCCATGTCACACCAATGAGTGTGACACAGGCTCACCGTGGCGGCAGAGCAGTCTGAGGGCATACAACCATTTACGTCACTCTAATTAAGGCCAGGCTTGTTTTCAAGGAGCAGCAAAGGGTACAGAAGGACTACATCAATGTTGTCTCATTTTAAAATGTTGTTAAACATAAACTGGAAACCAAACCTAGAGTAAATTCAAAGTGTGACTTACAAGAAAAATAATGAAAAGTTATAAACTAAACCACAAGCAGAGAAAAACAAACATTAAACACTGAGTTTCTAGTCATATAGACTTGGCCTGATTACATACATACTGTCATTTCTAAAGAAGCATAGAGCCACAAGCTCCAGTTCTCTGTCTGCCACTCTGTCTAATATGACTTTATCCATCCTTTCTAGGAAGAGAGGACACTGTGAGATTCATGTGGTCACCATCATAAGGGACACACTGCTTAAACCCATGGTTTCTTCTTGGCATAATCCAAGCTAGCAAGAGTTGACGGTGTGAAAGAAGGCATGAAATGCCAGGGCTTGAAGCTCGGGCATGAGCCTGAGCCATGAAATCATAGAATCATAAGAATCATAGAATCATTAATGTTGGAAAACATTGATCCTCAAGGATCATCAAGTCCAACTGTCAACCCAACACCACCTAACCCACTTAACCATGTCCCTAAGCACCACACCTACATGTTTTTTGAACACCTCCAGGGATGGTGATTCTATCACTTCCCTGGGCAGCCCGTTCCAATGCCTGATCACTCTTTCAGTGAAGAATTTTTTTCTAATATCCAGCCCAAACCTCCCCTGGGGCGACTTGAGGCTGTTAACAAGGGAAAAGTCTTTTGACCCTGATTTTTTACCCTTAGTGTAAATCTGTTGTTTTCCACTGAGCTGTTTCTGAGGGAGAGTTTATCATGCTGAGTAACTCCACAAGCCTGTCAGCCCAGCAGCAATCTGCCTCACTTCCCCTATAACTGCTTGCAGAGGAGCAGTCTCTAAACTGAGATGCTGTCAGGTCTGTCTGAATTCTCTCCTGTTTTGAAATCTATTCAGCACAAAAAGGTGGGTATAAAGGTGGAGTGACAACTTTCTGATCCTACAGCAGCAGATGCCATGGTCTTAGCTCTGAGGTAGACAGGTATCAAACTCCACTACTGCCTTAGAGATCTGCCAAGATCTTTCTTAAAGTCCTGTCAGGCTGTTTCATCTTTCAAAACAGAGAAGGTGGATTTTGCTCATCTGCTTATATCGCCACCCCTTCAGTGCATTTGTAAACGTAGCCAGAATAAAGAGCAGTTGCACTGTAAGAGATTTTTTGGGTGCTTGTTTAGCATAACTAGTACCCTTATGTGTCTCCATCGCAAGCACAAGCAACTGAGATGGACACAGAAAAACAAAATAAAAATCACGTATGATTTCTTCCATTGCATGGGAAGATTTTTCATATCAAAGAAAAATAGGTATCTGCCTCTAGAGCAAGGTCTGATTGCCACAAGCCCTAGTGCAAAGAGGGCTCCTGCTCAGTCAGCTACAAAACAGAGGCATTTGTAGATTCAGAGGTCCTGAAAGAGCTGCTCTATCTGTGCAAAGTTAGACAAAGTTCCTTTTTTTCCCCCCTGTTTTTCTCTGTGTTTTAAATATCTCCAGTTTCTCTCCCATCACAACAGCCTCATGCGTTTACATGTCCAGCTTCCATGGCAGGCAGGACAAAGGGGTCTGTTATAAATGCAGGCCTAGCTAAAGCTTGCTTGCAGGCCTCACACCTATGCTTCTTCCATAAATCCCAGTCAAATCTCTATTCTAAGAGGCAATTGCTGAGTTGGCTGCTGGCCCTAGAAGCCACAGTTTTAAATAAAATGCAAAAGAGGGGAAAAGTGCTTTTCTTCTTAAGAACAACAAAACAAAACTAACAACTGCTGCAAAAAAAGAGAAGGATTTCAGGGAATGGTAATAAAAATGAGTTCAAATTTAAACCAGAGTGAGAAAACCCTTCTGAAAAAAGGTTCCTACTTAAAGGTCAATGGGGTAGGAACTTCATGTGGCATAAAGTGAGAAAGTTCTCTGAAGTTAATGGATCCCTAACTGTTTATTTCAGAGGTGGATAAATGTCTGTTTTCAGGAGATTCACGTCCATACCTGTGAGGTGTAGTGACCAGGAGCAAGTCCTTACACTGTAGCTTCCATCTCACAGCTTCATATTTTGATTGATTTAGCAGCCGCCTGGGCTAACTGGCAGAAACAGGATAAGAAATGTTTAATTAACACAGGAAATGCTCCAAGTGTGCTTGGAAATAGTGGGGATAACATTAACATGCCAGTAAATATTTCATAAATTCACAGTCCTTTCAATTTAGGCTTTTATTGACTCAACACACAAGTTTATCCCTGTGCTGCCTTTAAGCCATTTATAGTTGGTTATTTTTTTTTTATATCAAAGATATGGGTAAAAGGCAACAGGAGACCATTAATGTAACATTTTGAGGTACAAGATACTCAGGGATCAGTTGCATAATCTCGGCATATTTTGCAGTATGTTTACTATGTAGGGGTATAAAGAATCCTTGACTTTCAGCTGCTATGCCATGCAATGTGAATATGTCTGAAGAACAGAAAAAAAGGAGCAAAAGAAATAGAAAAATGTTTGAGTCCTCTTTTTTTTTTTTTTTTTTTTTTAAAGGAGAAGACAAAAAACCACCACCCTGTTGGTAGAAGAAATTAAACTGTTGTACTGAGTTGTGAATCTCAATCACAAATCTATATCAAAGCAACATTCAAGAGACTGAAAAGTTTCTTCGTACCTGGCAGCTTCTCTTAAAAGAGTACAGACCTTTTCAACTATTCTAAATTGAAACAAAAACAAAACCTCCAAACTCAAGATTTTGACAGGAAAGTCAGAAGTCTTACAATGTGAACAGCTCTTGCTTGGAAAGCCAGTCTTTTGTTAGCCCGTTATGTCCACCTAATTGTAAAGTCACCACTGTTAATCAGACACACCAATTTTTGCATTCAATATTTGTTATGGGCCTAGAACAAAATTTAGAAAAGCCTAATTATTCAATAACAGCAAAGAAAGAAAGGATGTGGCACTGGTACAGAAGATTGAAACATTATTTGTAATGCATTAGATGAATATTGACCCAACAGCCATACTAGATCATTTTAGGCCTGAAAAGTGCTGAAACAGCTACCCCGTGCTCAATGCTGAGCAGAACAAATTCTGTAGAAGAAAAGAAATTTCTCTAGGTTAAGCCGGAAATTAATCTTGACTCTCTTCTTATCTGACTCTAGTGTCTGCAGGAACAGCTGTAGCTTGCCCTGGACACGGCATACCAACACCTACTTTTATGATACCTTTTCCTGAGGAAAAGTTAAATCAGTTCACTCCATAAAGTCAGCTGAAAGGTACACAAATTATCGTCGTGCATATGTGGTGCATGTGAAATGAAATATGAAATCAATCTGCCAGTGGAATGGAAAAGCAGACATAGTAGAACCTCTAGGAATAAAATATTGGAATTATTTTCTAATGGATACAACACACAGATGCCTCAGCCTTCCAAATAACTCATGTTTGGGCTCTGGAAAGTCCCTTTCAAAGATTATTTTTGTTTATGTTTAAGCTGGCCACAGTAATAATCTTACATTTCTTGGAAATATACAAAGATAAAACTACTACTAAGGTGCTACTGATTTGGAAACTCTGTGTTTAGAAATCAATTTGAATGTTTCCTTAAACATTTCATAGAAGGAGCTGCTTCATGAAGTTATCCCTGGCATTTTAGCCACCAAGATGTAGAGGTAAAAGGAGTCACTTCACAGATGTAGCAACCATTGGGCACTGAAGAGGCTCAGCAACTGGATGCAGGGAGATTGCATTCAGGCTCTGATATGGAACTGACATTTCAGATTCACAGTTACAGTTAAATCAGAAATCACAGCTGAGTTACTTCAGGCTCTATCAGCTGCAGAAGCAATTAAATATTCTATATTTGTATCTCTCTTAGGGCTTTTTATACTTCTTGTTACTTTTACTAGCTTTTACTACTGTATGCTTCATCCTGGTGAGACAGTCTTATGTTTTTCTTAATTATGAAACATGATTTTTTTTTTTTTTGCTGAGAAAGTGAGAACTATGAACTCTGACCCACTAGCCTAAGTGAGGAAGCCTTAAATACCTTTGTCAATGGACCCTAGTTCTGCTGCCAGGGTGGTGATCTTCTTTGCAAGGGCCAAACAAGAACTCAAAGTGGGTAAATTGAGAACTAAAAGACTGAAGAAGCTGTTCCTTTTCCAGAAAGAGTAACAAAGGTACGTTTATATGTACTGTTCAGACAATCTGAGCTGTGGGAAGAGGAGGGGGAGTATGAGCAGAACAAGAGATTCCATTGGTTTGACTGAGCATTAGTTAGGGGAAGAAAGAAACTGCAGCCCTTGCGGGTGAGTTCAAAGCAGCAGCTGACAATACCCAGGCTGTTCAAACAGGCTTGCAGTGCTTTAAGGGACTTTGTGAAATTCTGATAAGAGTTCTTTTTTGCACCTTAAAACTGATACCAGAGACAAGAAATAGGTAGGTTGGGAGTATTTGAAAGCTTAAATACTGGTTCCCGAGCTGTAGCCCCCCCTTTGAGGACTACATGCCCCCAATATCTTGGTGAAAGTCTTTAGAGAGCTCACTAGTGACATATGATTCTGCCTTTCCAACTGCAAAAATGTACCATTGGGCCTAAAAAGAACATGAAGCACCTCCCTGATATTACATTTCCGTGGGAGATTGCCCTGAGGATGTTACCTGATCATTAATGGGAAGAGAATGAGTACATGAATGTGACTCGAAGCTATCTCTGCGTCAAGGTGCTGTTTGGACTCTAACAATCTGTCCTGAAGTATCACTCCAAGGAATAGGAAAAAAGTCAGTATAAACATTTTTTAGGTGCGTGGCCCATTTGTTGTTTTGTTTTTTCTGTACTTATAATCACATGAAAAAACCATAGCTGCAATCTTTTTGATAAGTATTAGATTGGATCTTTATCTTCCTCCTTTAGGTATCACCATCTGGAAAGAGTTTTCAAAACTTTATCTCCAAGCTGTATGAGAGCTTTATGCATAGAAAGAAGACCTAATGTATGACATTAATTAGACAGTAATCCAGAGTTTGAAACCAGCTAAATGTTTGTGCATACATAACATGACAGGGTGTTGTACAGGAAGCTGATCCAACTATTGAAGAATCAAAGGATTATTTGGAAGGCGAGTGTTGTTCAACACATTGTTCTCTCTTGGTTTGGACACATTGGGTACAGTGATTTAAAGCTCACCATACAATAAGGTATACTTAAAAGTTTGTTTTCTACAGTCATTGAGTTAACAAATAAGAAATCATGCATCTGGTCAAAATTTTTAACTCAGAAGCAACAGTTTTTTCAGAAGTGGACTGGAAGAGAAACTTTCGTAACTGATTATGCCATTTCAGTAAATATCATGGAAAATTTCAAATTATTTTTTTCAGGAAAAAAAATTCCCCCCTTATTTAGTAAAAAGTTGTTTCAATAAGAAATATCAAGAAATATTTCATGAAATATTTGTGAAATAGTAAATCCATCCAATGTATGAATGAGAGTGTGTGTGTCTGTGTGTGTGTGTCTGTATAGAAGTTTGTTCTGAACAGGGGCATAGGCCTCACTTTCAGGATAATATGTTTTCATTTTTCAGAGTGTGAAAACAATGAAATAAACACCTTTTGCAATTTAAGCAAGCACTATATATTTTGTTCCAACTTCACATGTGTTACATATTTTAGCACTTCGTCCTGAAATATGCCACATGTTTAGGACTACATAGAAAGACTACAAATGAAAATCTGAAGTTCTCTAAAACTTAGTAGGCCTGGAGTTTACATTTTCTATATGCTTAACAGTAACAATTTTCACAGTTATAACTTCAATAGAAAAAAATATTTATTCTAAAATATTCAGCAATAAAGAAGAGGTGCTGTTCAACATTTCTGGCCCACCATCATGTCCTTCAGCATTTTTTGTTTCTTTAGGGCATAGCATTTTGACTAGCTATCCAATATTTCATTATTATATCTATTTATTCTTTCATGTTTATTTTCTTTGTTGGTTATGCACAAATAGGGTTTGTCTTTTCCATTTTGCTTTTTCCCCTGCATCAAGCAAGATCTTTGCAGATTGTGTCATAAGTGGAACTGGTAAAACATTCTTGCACTGAGAATGCTCAATTCCTAACCCACTAATTTAAGGGTGGAACTATTTCTGGAAATATTATGAGCCTATATGCTGAAGAACCTCTTATTCTGTGAGTGTAAAGGCACTAACGCTTTGACACAAATGGTCTGTGCTCAGATGTTTTCCATACACTTGATGAGTTGCTTTTATTAAAATTCTTCTAAGAAATACATATCTCTTATTAAGTTTGCATGCTGATTTTAACATCCGGTTTTCAAAGGTGGTCAAGGATAAATACATAAAAATGCTTTATGTCTTATTCAAGAATGGTTACTACCTATTTCTTCAAGCCCGTAAGAAGTATATATGTTGGAGGACCAAGTCCATTTTTGTATCAGTTGAAGTCATTTAAGGGAAAGAACAGAGCAGTGGTAAAAAGTTTGCAGTCTGTGAAGCAGCATGTGCCATTTTTTGTCTCCCTCAGAACTGAAACAGAACGGCATGATTTTAGAAAGAAACAATGCTACCAACTACTGGAGAACAAATACCCCAGGACACAGGGGCAGGTCATGGAGAAGACACTCTCTCTGAAACAGTGAGAAGAGAGAGGAGGGAAGAAGGTAGAAACTGCAGGTAGAGTGTTGCTACAGAAATGGACTTTGTTTGCTGCTGCCAAAATGCTTTTTCTGGAGAAGGCTTTTCATCACTCTCATCCTACCATAACATGGTTCAGAAAGGAAGAGATGGTGGCTGAGCAGAGCAGAATTCAGTCAGCAAAAAAGAAGTATAAGTGGTCTTTGGACAATATTTTCTTTTGTTTGCAATACATCAGAACTTACCTGAAAACTGAGATTCTCAGAATAAACAATCCCAAATTTATTTTTTTCTTTAAAGTTTTATATAATATAAAGTAGGGGACAGGGACACAGTAATGTTGGTAGAATATCTGAGCAGCACAACCTTCTCTCAGTTCTTGTCTGACAGTGACTGGTATCTGGACATTATCCTCTATATCTTGACTTCCCACATTTTAAATGAGGATTTAAGACCTGTGAAAGGTGTTAGACTAACAGAACAAGAAACAGAGAAATAACCTCAAATAGTGCATTCATCACACCCTTCATAAAAATATCACAGCACACTGTAAAGTTAAATTAGAGTCCTTGTTTTGCCCACAGATCAAATACACCACAAGGCAGAGGAATGCAAGGGAATTTTTCTCCACTACTCTGCAAAAGCGCTTCAACATCAACTTACAAGACTTCCTCAAACGCTGTGGCTAATCCCATTTCATTTCCAGACCTCTTTAACATCTAATGGGAATTGGTCTGTACCAGTACTTCCTCTCAAAGATGAGGAATCACAAAGCGTGCATCATTCAAAGATTGTTGTTATTTGAACCAGAGATCTAAAAGGGGAAGAAGGCACCACAGTGGATAACCAGTGGCTTGATCTGAAAAATCGCAGTCAGGTTGACTCTGAGGAAGATATTTTGGCAATTTCTATGTTCTCCAGAGGTTCAGATATAATTTTAAGAGAAGAACATTAACATGAACAAACAAACAATGCTCTTTTTTGGGGTTATTTTTCTAGAAAAACAATTAAAGATAATGCACAACAGTTCAGTTTACATTGAAAAACAGAAAAACCACAGGTGGATAAGATTAACAGTTAGGATTAATAAAATGAAATTATCAGATTCCAGAGGCTATCACTATGGGGAAGGAATTGACTACAGCTTAGTAACTGTCCAGATTAAAACATTTATGTTCCCATTAAAACATTTATACTCCTATTTTTGTTTATAGTCTTTAAATATATTTTTGTGCCTGGTATAATCTGGCAATACCTTCCTAGGGAGGTAAAGAAGGTAGAAACCTTAAAGCATGCTGTGGTCTAACCCTAACCAGGAATGTAACTTTGAGTGCTAATATCCTTGCCAATTCTCACTCAGCATCTCACCCACCTTTTCTTGGAACAAAGTTTTATATCCTCAAATTCCTTGGACCCCAGTTAGTCAGACCACAAACCAGGGAAGAGCACAGAAAGAGCATTACTTGCCTTCATCTACAAACTCACTGGGGCAAAGAGAGAGAGACCAAAGTGTTTTGATGGCACTGCTTGCCCTTATGCTGACCTTTTGTTCCAGTCCATTGCTATTGACTCAACTGGGGATTCTCCTTTGGCTGAATAGGAACCACCACTTGGTGAATCTCCTTCTTGCTCTCAGAAGGAGCCAGGGTACCAGAGCTGAGCCCTGGGGCATCCAGTCCTCCAGGGCTCTCGGCTGCCACAACTGTCCCCAGCTCTCCTCATCTCTAATGTCAACTGTGTCATATCCTTGGGGAGGAACATTGAGGTGTTGCTATGCATTCACTCCCACCATCTCATTTTTGTTAGATTCAGACCCGGATCTGTCAAACTTTGTATTTTCCCCAAAGGCTATCTGAGATTAGTTGCTGAGTTTAATCTATGAAGACTGTCATCAATCTAAATAAAATTAAATGACATTCTTTGGCAGAAAAATGTCTTACAGATGCCTGTTTGGTTGACTGTTTGACATTTGATGGCAGATACCACTTCAGTTGTTGTCCAAAGGGTGTGTTGATGTTCATTTCAGTGAATTTAGAAACAAAACACTGGTCAACAAGTGAAAATTTTTGCTCACTAACTTAGCACAGCCAAGATAATATTGGATATACATCACCAAGTAAAAACATTTTTCCTTTTCGTTGACACTGAATTTGTAACAATACTGACTTATACAATTTTGGGTATTCATTGCCTTTGTACTTTTAAATTAAACTACCTCAGTGTAATTATGGCCTCAGAGTCCCTACTGATGAACACCAGTTACATGCTGAATTGTTCAAATTAATGAAAGAAGGCATATTCTGTAAAAAAAGGAAAGCAAAAGATAATACTTTTCTATGAAGAAATATTAAAGATTTGATTGAAAAAAAAACTTCAACTTTCATTTTATTAAGAATCCTTGTAATTTTCTCCTGACTGTTTTTCACTGGAAAAGAGAGGGAAGAGAATGGGAAGAAGAAAAGGAAAAAACCAGAGAATGAAACAAAAAAAACCCCATTTTTTGTTTGAATTTAACTGAATACATATTACTTAGTTGTAGAAATATGAAATAGAAAATGAGCACATTAAAAATGTACAGAAAGACCTTTCTTTTGAAGAAAACATGTTTTACTTAGCTCTACATAGAAGCATTTGTGTGATTCAATATATATAGACAGCATCAAAAGATACATATGTCTCTACTAAAAAAAGCAAAGTGAGTGTGTTGAATGTGTACTTACAAAGTAAGCAATCTAGAGAGACAGCTGTGTTGTCAATGCAGCTAACCAAAGTACAGGATTTTGTCAATAAAATGACAGCTACTCACATGTATTTATTAAATCAACATATTCACACATTTCAGTCCTACTGCATTTTCTCTAATTGACACAGCAATTAGAAAAGGTGCAGATAATGATTAAAAAATATGTAACCCATTATGTCATGCCTTATGAGATGCAGAATAGTCTGTTTAATCTGGTTGTTACCCAATTTTTGTGAAATTCATCCAAGATGCAAATGGCTTTTTCACATGAGCTCAAAATTACTTTACTGTTGCAAGCAGGCAACGTAATTTCCAGTGAAGGGAGTGGTCTGAAAAGCAATATGGAAACAAGCCTTTCCCTTTTGGGGAGTCAGTGGTTACATTCTCCTAATTAAAAAAACCCTGTAGTTGTGGTGGAAAAGACATTTAATAGGAGAATGCTGCTTACGTAAAAAGTACAAGAAGTGTTGCTCTGTATGTATTTTGATCTGGGAATTTCATACTGGCTCAGCGTAAACCAAAGGAAAAGAGGTCTCTTTTTATTTTATGAAAAGAATTCAGTATTAAGAAGTAATGCTGTTGCATATTAGCACAAAGTTTCAATTCCTGAAAACACTTCTCTAAGCACAGGTAAGCACATGTAAAGGTAGTTAGCAAGATCAGATATACAGCTGAGATCTGTATTTCCAGGTGTGAATCTTCTAAGGATGTACATACTCTACATTTTAGTTTGTTTAAGACACATCACTGGTGTGAGAGGGATGGCTAGTGTGACTAAAATTAAAACACATGTATGAAAAGCTGGTTCTATTTTTTTTTAACAATGTATTCTCCAGTTTAAGGCTAGAAGTATGTCAAAATCAAGGGAATAGAGTAGGAAGAAATCTCATTATAATTGTAGGGAATACTATATAAGAAATACAAACTGTTGAATGTAAAGAACTGCTACTGTTTGTGTCTTCCCAGTCAGATTCAGTGATAAGAAAGCACATGACATTTCTTCCACCAAAGGGTTAAAATTAATCAATATTATAAGCAAAAATAGATAGGAAGGTAAAGAAGTTAATCCTTTCTAGCAAAATTAGATAAATACTATTCATTACTACAGCTATAAAACATGTGGTTGTCTAGAGCAAAGCACAGGAAAATCAACAACCATTATTAACATAGGAACCAGGCAGATAATATGCTAAGAAAAAAAAGGTAGTAGGAAATTCTGTTTCATATTGAAGCACGTGAAATGCAGGTCAAATATTTCTGAAGGTCAGAAAGCCATATAGCATTTGCATCTGCATCTGACCAAAGCTGCCAAATGCATGAGACAGCAGATGATACCAGGACTTCTCACAATGTAAAGCCACATTTGTTTAAAGAAGGCACTTAGTTGCAAAAATAAGTTAACCTTTTACAGATCATAAACTTGTAAATGAAACAGTATGAATTACAGAAATTCAGCTTAATTTGTAACCCAGTGGTTACTATTGTCCTGTTATGTTAGATAGTTTTAGTGAAACTGAAGTTAAAAAAAAAGGTTAGTTTAAAGACTTAAAATTTTACAGATTTTGATAGAGGAAAGAAAACAGACAAAATGTTCCAAGGCAGGAAATGCTGAATTTTTAGGAAGTTAAAGGAGTAGGAAATTAACAAGACTCCTGTCACCAAGATTACCTTATTTGCGAAACGCTGTTTCTTCTGGCAAAAGAGGAAGGTCAAAATACCTAGCACTAGGTCTTGAGCTTTTTAAGTCAGAAGTCTACCTGTGCATTTCAGTGGAACTTCGATGAAGCTCTATGGTTTTATGAGCAAGCTGACAACTAGCCATGTATACTAGGCCTGAAGATCTTTTGTGAAAAGAGAAGACCATTCCGCTCCACTGGCTAAGGACTGCTTTGGAAAAAAAAAATTTACAATGAAAGTACTTGATTATCACAAGAAAAAAAACTGCCATGGATACTATCTTCTCTCTTTTTTCTTTGTAATCATTTAACCAGGGAAACATAGATGTGAAATACCAGATCAGAACAGTTATTTACCCTGACTTCAAAAAAGATTAATTAGATGAACTAAAAAATCCAACTCAGATCCTTGCTATCTTATTTCAAATAAATCACATTCATTAAATTTTTCAGCTACGGATATAGTACTTCTCTTTTCCTCCTTACATTTCTAAAAGCTGATTTAGCAAATTCTCTTTTTTTTCCTTAGGTTGGTAGAATTATTTTTAGACATATGTTAAAATATTTTGCTACCTTAGCCTTAAACACAGTAGTACTTTTAACAAACTATTGAAGGAAAAACAAAAAAAGATGTTTCCAAGACACAGCTTGAGCAATCCCAATAAATGCAGAGTACATTGCTGGAAAGTTAAATGCTTACATTTTTGGCGGGTAAGGACTCGTAATGGAAGAGTGTTAGCGATAAGGAATTCTGTTTCTTTGTGAATTAATGTCACTAATTACACGTCATGCCAATATGCAACCAGCATGGTGGAATTTGTCAGGTTTTGTAAGTAAGCTGTCCTGTCAGAAAATACCATCTACTTATAAAAATTAATACCACCTATTTATCAAAAGTATTTGAACTACAAATCAGATAACATAGAACTAGAACACATTTTTCAAAACTGAGTTGTATCTTGGAGAAAATCCAGTCTAGTTCCAACAGTTGAAAAACACACTTGAGCAGGTCAGTAGTTTATAGATGTGTATTTTGTCCCTTTCAGAATAACTTATTTTTCCTCTCTACCTCTACTACTGCAATTTAAAAAATGCCTTTAAATAGCCATTATTTATTAAAGCAATATGTTGTTTGACCTCGTCTATAGGAGAAAGTGTCACATGTTATTTTGGTTGGTGTTTTCAGATTTGTTTTCCCAAGCTCTGACTTTAGTGTACATGTCACAAGCCATGGACATATGCACGGCTAGCGACACAGATGAGTTCTGTCTCCGTAGCTTCTAGCCTTATAAACACACAAATGCTCAAAAAAGAAAAAAAAATAATTCCCCAGCTTCGAAAGACATATTTTGCAAGGGAAGCCTGGAAGGCTAATAAGCAAAGTTTTCACTGCCTGTGATCTGGACTGCAGTCTGTCAAGCACGGGCTGTGGAAAGGGAAAAGCTCCTTTTGCTCTGGGGCCAGATCAGGTTGCTGGACAGGACTTGGTGTTCCTCTTCCCTTCAGCTGCTGTGTCAGGAGACCCCAGGGTGGGAATGAGCTTCCAGGGGGGATGGACCCTTTCCCATCCCTGCTGTCCTCTCTGAGGGGAGGGAGGCATGCTCTCCTTCATGCTTCCAGGCTCTGCACAGGACAGGGCTGAGCAGGTTGGCAGAAGAACAATTTACTACTTAATGTTCTTTTCAAAACATTTTGTCTTTGCCTGTGTATAAAAGCTGTCTATAACATATGTTTTTACATCAGTTCACAATTAATTAAAAAAAATCTGTTTGTTGATCTTGATCTGGGTTTGGAGAACCTTGAAAACACAGAATTTGCAATGGTTTTGCAGCATGGAGACAGGTAGCAGAGGAAATATTACGGACTAGTTTCTGTCCATTTTCTGGAAGTGTTTTGAAGGTGGGTAGCAGGTTCTGGGGTCAGTGGTTAAGTGACCACACAAGCCCATTTTCTTGTAGAGAATGTTCAGCAGGGCAATTTCACCATCAGTTTATAGTATAGGAGAAATATAATCCAGCCCACTGTATTTTTCTAACCCCTCACAAATTACTTATAGGATCCTGAAACAAGTGTCAGAATTGAAGCAATAACAGAAAATACACAAAGTTGTGTGAGTATGGCCCTAGAAAGTTAAGTTATATTAAATGGAAGGAAGAGAAATGCAGGGAAAGAGAAATGCAGATTTCCTTTGATCTGCTGAATTTTTCAGATTAATAGATTTTTGTACTGGCAATCTGGCAAGCACAGATAAGAAGAATTTGGTTTTATAAATGATCAGGCTATCCATTACAATGTCTAGTTTCTGTTATTGGCAAATAGTTGTTTTCCTAATAAGACATTTTCATTCTTTCATTTGTTTCCTCTATTTTAAGCAAAAAAAAAGAGGATATTTTCTTAGCTCAATAACACAGAGTGTTTACTTGGCACTTGTGAGTTAGTGCGAGGTATTGTTAACTCCTGCTGCGAAATGACGAAACAGGTGGCACTCGTGTGGATTGCATATTGTGCTTGAATGTGACTATGTTGTGGTTAGGCAGCCACATGATTCCGCTGATAAACTGTGGACAAGAACAAATCTGATTCCAGGCAAGGACCTAAAAACATTGCTCCCCAATGTACTCTTACGTTTTAGACGTAGAAAAGGCAGTTATTCAAAACTTCTCTAGTTCATCCAAAACACTCCAGGAAAAGACAACCAGAAAATTGTTATCTGGCCATTATACCAAATGCTGGTTGGGTAAGAAATTTGCCTTCTTACTCATATAGGCTGCAGTTTCATCGCAAAAGATTATTTCTGTAACATGGAGGCCTATGCATACGCAGCAAATCAGGCCTTTAAAAGAAAAGTAATAGGTATGGTTTACTTAGCCTGTTATCTTTATGGCATTAAACTTATGTCATGTTAGTATTTTGAAGAGGTGTCTCGGGCACCATCAGTTATGTGTTTCCTGGCAGCAGTTGGAGGCAGTCATCATATTAATGAACTCAACTTCCAAGGCTTCTGGGCAGTGAATGTAAAGGAGACCATAAAATATGAAAATTTGTAGTACGGCTTTGATGTTACAACAGCAAAAGCTGCTGAAGTGTTCTGCCTCTTTGCACCAAATTCTTACAGAGCTCCTTCCAACACATGCTGTGCATGTCAGCCATGGGAGAGTCATGAAGAGAAGACTTTGTCAAGGAGGCATCTACAGCTGAGCCCCAGTTTTCCCAACCAACAGAGCCCTTTTATTTGAAAGTCTACACCTTTCATAATAGGCTACAGATGCTGCTGAGCAATTTGGGAGGTCTGCCTCTAGGTGTGGCAGAGGACATTAAGTTTGACCAATCTGCTACCATTTGACCGATATTATGATTCGCTCTGGCCACTTTCCAGTGGTTATTGGAGAGACCACAGCTTAGGCACATGGGTTTTAGAGCTGTTTGTGGAGACACTCCAATGGACAGAAAGACCTGTGCTATTGTGGTGGACATGTTATTAAGTGGATGCTGAATGCACGAGCCATGAAGCATGCAGATCTGTCTTTGAAGGGGGAATTGAAAGCAACTGCAGCAGGCATCCCAAACTCCAGCTTAAGTTTCACACAGTCACTACAGCTCATGTGGGTAGTATGAGTAAATTATCTACCACAACTCAGAGGCCCTTCAGTGGCATCCAAAGACATGCACGAGCTTTTGCTAAGTATTTTAAGACTATCAGATGGGCGTAGAAAAAAGGATTTGGACCACTGGAACGCATCTCCTTGATCTGTTAAGCTCTATGGTATGCCAGCTGTGAAGGACTTATAACCATATCCTCATTATTTTATTGACTGCAGGGAGAAGAAAACTTCTTAATACCACCACGAGTTAACTACCAGGGCCAAAACTGCTGCCTCAGTCTTTCCACTTGAAGCTTCTGTACGGTTCCTGTCTCCCACTGCACACAACTCTGTGTCTCCCCCAGACTCACCAGTAACTGATACTTTATTTCTGGAAATATTCCATACTTTGTATGGGGTGCAGTGATTTAAAAGCAAACAACAGTTTAGTGAGAAGATATGTTAAAGCATCCAGAAGCCACGTCTCAGGGTGCTGCATTTAAGTGGTAGACAGTGACAGGTTTAAAAGGTTTTAGTATTGTGTTCTGATTATGTCAGCGTCCTGCATGGAAGGGTTCAATGGATGCAGCATCACCCACTCTGTGACTGTTGTGCAGTGAAAGGGAACACTTTAATTTCCATAACTGGTTAGTTTTTTGCCATAACAACTGCAGTGGATTGACATGTAGAGGTGGGATGTCTGTTAGTCACTGTGTATGTCTCAGTATCTCGGAGAGGACTGTTTTAGAGAAAGATGAAACTTTTTCAGCCAGCTTTAGTATCAGAATAGTTGTACCTCACTCACAAGATGGTTAAGTCTTCCTAAGTTCCTTGCATTTTCCTGTTCTCCTTGTAATCCAATTGGAATAGTTCAGTCCATCTGACTGAATTTCTTTGCTGAAAGTGTTCCTCAGGATTTTCACACAGAGCTGCATCCCAGGAGGACTAAATGTTTTGGTCATGCTTATTATCTCATCCACTCCCTCTGAGACAGCTGAGTGCCTGCAGGCAGGGTCTTTGCAGTGGGTGGTGGAAAGCCCTCATAAAGCTGTATGATGCTGCAGCAGCATCCAGACTACCTAGAAGGGCTGAAGAGCAACTTCTATGTTTTATATTTGCAGGTTTATAATTAAATATTAATGACTGAACTGAAAAATAAAAGAAGGGAAATGTCATTTGCTGGTGCGCCCCAGCGAAACCGAGAATACTGAAATCACAGCATATGTTTTCTCTCTTCTTAAAGACTGTAGATTATTACAGGCAGACTTTATTGTGGTCTATAATTTTGGTTTTCTACTTCTGACTATGCCAAACAGCACTTTTTTGTTTTGTTCAAACAGCAATCAAGAATGGTATGTTACCAAGCCACAGTGCTGTGACCTTTGGATTTAAAGTGAATATTCTAGCTACTTGGAGCCAACACATATATTAAATTCTAAAGTTGGAGGAAGGGTGAAAAACACAGGACATGTTTTTTAAGATGTCTTGCAGCCCTGAAGCTCAGTTCTTCATTTCTTCCCAAGATTTATCGATTTTGGTGCATGACTACAGATTTTACAGGGATTTTATACCAAGGGCATTCCATTTCTTTTGGTCAACAGCCAGACAGTTAAATTTCTAAACAGCTGTCTGGAACTGGATGAACACATGGACTCAACATGTCTTAAAATAAAGAAATAATAAAGATTTAAATGTTGTTTCTTTCAGTATAGGGATGGTATAAATAAATCATTAATTTTTTTTAATTATTTTTACATACCTGGGGAAGAAAGAGAGAGTGAATGAAGCATGTTTCTTAAAGAGAAGAGTAAGTCCTACCTTCAGGATTATTAAATGCTTCAATTTACTAACTAATTTTCTTCCCAGAAGAATACCTAACAATGTTAGAGAACTTTCATAAAAACAAATCTTATTTTTTTAAAATAAATAAAAAAATCCACTGTGAAACAGATCTTTGATTCTTAAATATACTGTAATCTGCCATCCTCTCTGCTTTTTTCAGCCTCTTATTGCAATAAAAGAAAAAAGTAACATCCAAGTTTCTTCATCTCACAAAATACAATCTATTGATTGAACTGTATTAGATGGAGGCTAGATGTCTCTTTAGGTCAGGTACATGGTATTCTTTTTTTTGTCATCTTCCTTGGAAACAATATATCTGGGAAGTTCTGCCTCCAGTTCTTAATATCCTGAAAGCATTAAAGGTGACTGAAGCACTGAAAATTTTCAAGCTATCAGAAAGCAATGGATAATTGAAAAGGAAGAGATCAGTGCACTTTTTCACACTGATAGCTGAATACCAGGTCCACAAGTACTGTATTAAAGATAGATTGGAATGGGCTTTGACCCAAGCAGCGTGAGGCAGTTATTGAACAAGTATTCTTAGTGACAGGACGGGGCATCGGTATCTCTCAAACTGTTGGTATCTATATTGTGCCAGAATAGTATTTTGTTTTGTTTTTTTTGAGCAGGAGGAAAGGAGGGGATAGACTGAACTATATTTCAGTCAGATTAGTTTCCCATTTCATCCCTGTGTGTTCTGGTGCAACCAGTTGCCACAGAATAATCTAAGGGATAATGCAGGATAATGGCTAGAAAAAGGGGTGATTGCTTAAGGAGTCCAAGAACCACAAAAATATCAGGTCAGTAAAGGCTTTACAGATTCCAGTACCAATACTCCTGATTTGGACTAGAGAAGCAGTGTTGCAATTTAAAAAAACAACAAAACAACCTAAACTTCAAACTAAATCTATTCTTATGAGTATGGCTGACAGCATGTCTCTGTGAAGCTTGACAACCATCAACTCTATTACACAGAGACGTTTCTGAAGAATAAAACCAATTTTCCCTTTCATAACAACATAGCCAAAAGGTTTCTTGTTCTAGCGGTAGTGGATATAGAGAGAGGCACCTCCAAAATGCTGAATTTGAGGATCTAAGGCTTAAATCACCACCTGTAGTTGCTTACTAGAAGGCACGTATTTAAATTTTACATTTTGTAGCCATTCACAGAGTTCTCTGGACTTTGACACTGTTCCTAAATTACGTGCAATGGATGAACCAAACCAGGTAATTCCAGACTACAAGTTTGTTCCTGTTCATGTTGATAACAAAATGCCCCAAGGAATATTTATCATCTTTTTTTCTGCAACACAGTTCACTGATTTGAACACTATGCAATACTGAAGGACATAGGCCTGCTATGAGAGACAAGCAAGAAGATAGCTCAGTCAAGGTCATACAAACACTTGTAAGTATAGTAGTGATGTTTAGGCAGCTAACTAATCCTTCTGGCTTAAATGTGTTTTTGAAGTATTCCTGTGTGGATTGTAAGATCTTTCGTTGTGTGTCCCTGTGCTGGCTGTTGAGACTAGTCAACAAAGAAAGGCTTCAGTTAGTGCCAATTGTGATAGGGGTTTTGGGAAATGTGATTATTAATGAGTATTTATGTGGGTCTGTGTGTAGATTCACTCCTTCTAATGAGAAGATCAGATTTTTAGATATGAAGCGAGCTTTAGCCTGTATTCTTATCTGATTTTAGTTTAAGACTGAAGTCTATGGATGTGAAACTTAAATGTTTGGAAATTAAAATACAGCTGTCTGTACTCTAGAGAGAAATGTTTTCATTAATTCCTGATCTGCCTGTTTTGACAGCAGCTTAGTTGTCTGATAACGCAACTAGACAAATTAAATTCTGCTTCAGGCAGTACACAGACCATATTACTCAAAAAGAGAAATTAAAAACTGTTGAACATCTGTTATTACTGTGAATTCAATCTGTAGAACAACTTCATTATTTCACTTCACATATTTAACTTTTATTATTGAGGAAAATGAGAATGTTTTGTGGTTAGAACTTTGTTTTTGGGAAAAAAATCTGGCTTTTATTCTCCTATTTGCCATTGATTCCCGTGTGACTTTATGAAAATAAATTAGTCTCTTTCTACCTTAGCTACCCCATCACCAAATGGGAATATTATTGCTGCTCGCTTCATGAGGTGCTAGGAATATTAATTAGTGTCAATTTTGCACCATCTGGAAATGGCACAAGCTACTTCCTTCTCTGAAAAGGTCTTTCAGACTAATGAATTAAGACTGCTATATATAGACCTGGGCATTATGAAGTTTTTGATGATAGAGAGAATAGTTATAACAGAACCTTCAAATGTGGCAGAAATCATACATATTTCTCTGGCCTGGGTAGTGTCTCTTTTAAATGTAAGATATTTAGGCACAAACCACAAACTCACTTTAAATAATGCAAATAATAAAAAATGGCTTAGCTTTACTGAATATTTTATGATCATGTTCATTGATGAGATATTGGAACATAATTTTTGCAGTATTGCATGTGGTTTACTTTTCTCAATAAATGATATTTATAAGGAAAACTAACAGTGGCAGAACACAAAGAAATTTAACATGCTTCTCAGGACTTCTGTTTTGTAGTTTGCCCCACATGCACAGAGATGATTGTCTGTCTTGATCACACAAAGCTCTAAGGGTGAGTGAGATTCATGGAGGAACAAGGCTTATTAGTGTGGGTATAGCACTGCAGCAGTGCTCTATATTGCTGTCAGAGCTTGCTCTACTGTGTTTACACAGTGCTCTGCCAAGCTGTGTTGATATATCATTTAAAGCAGACATTTTGCAATGTTTCTGCGTCTTATGCCATTGCACATTATCATTCCATAATGAATGGTGTCATCAGCTGGAGAACACAGGGCCACAGGGGATAACATTTTTTGGAACAAATCATCATCCATAAAGGATGGGTAAAGCTTTATAATGAGTCTCCACTGTTTGTAAGTTTTAATACTGCTTTCAAAAGGAACAGGATATCTACAATGAACTTGTTTTGAATGAATTAACCACCCTCCCATAGCCTTTTCTTTTTTTCAAAATGTAGACATCAATAAAACTTTGGAGGTGTAATTAAGAATGGGTAACCCTTTCTTTTTCCTCCCTCCCCTTTTCCTTCTCTGATCTCCCCTTTCTTTTTTTTGAGATGCTCAGAACTTCAGTCTCCTTAAAGAAATTTCTGTAGTAACAGAATAGTTACTTTTATGTCAATAAATATGTCACATCGTGCTTTCTTATTCACCATCTCATCCACTTGCAAGCAGAACTACATTATATCCTCTGCCTCAGAAACACCCAGATAATTTCCATTTCTACCTTCCCACTAAATGAAATTAAATGCTTCCTGAACAGTGAAAAAACCCAGCAGATTTCAGCACTTATATTGTATCTATAAATACATTTACCATCTGAACAATATAATAATTAATTTTCACCATATCTCCCTAAATCTCTGTGCTCTCTGTGAAATTGTTTTACCACATGAAATCAAAGTGGTCATCCCTTTTCAATTGTTACACTCAATGTTTTGTTTTTATGAAATTTAAGGAGTCCGACAATTATTTGACCATTCATGAATGATAGCTGATCTGAAATAAAATAGGAGGGAAAAGACCAACTATTTCAGGAAGATTTAAGAGCTTTTTCAGCTTCATTCTTGCTATATTAACTACTAAATTACCAAAATCTGCCACAACAAGAAGGCAGAGGTGCATTCTTTATGTGACATGTTGTGAGACTTGTCAGAGCCTACTTTGTCCATGGTTTCCTGACCACTCAAAGACCCTGGTGTCTTACCAATCCACATCTGTTCTGTACTCACCTTTCTTTCTGCTCTTGTACTTTTTATATTGTACAAGTCCATTTGAACATAATCCTGGATTTTAAATCCTGATGTCCTCACCACAGTGTTATAACATTGACTTCTTCATTGGCAGCTAGTGGAGCACACCTCCACCAGATATGCTAACTCCGATGCTAAGTTGGGCATCTCTTGCTACCGCAGTGACCAGTAAGACCTTAATATCATAAGGTTTTTTGCAGGTTTGTCTGGAAACCGTTATCTTTATTTTTTTAAAACATCCTAAAGAGACAGTAGTTCTGGTGCTTTACCTGTATATATAGTGACATTTGCTGGCAACTTTTAAAAGGAATTGCTTGTTAGCCATAGTAATTTACTTTCTGCAGAGACCTTTGCTCAATAATGTACAGACATTCAACACAGACACAGAAGCTACAACTTCTGCTTTTTTAGGCATTCCAAAATAATTCAGGAAGACTGCAGTCATTGATTCTATATCTTCCCCCTCTTATGTGATTCAAAGTGATGACTGTATTTTGCATGCACAGTATACAGCAACTGCCTAGCCATGATGGCCTGTGCCTTCAGCATCTGCTCCTTCAGGAGCACCGTGTAGTGACGATAGCTAGAGCGGACCAGTTATTAACCTATTTACACTAGGAACGGTTTCCCTCTCTCTTTTTACTGTGGCAGGTGCCCTTCAGAGCCAATGACCTTGTTGGGAAAGTGAAGAGGATTCTTGAAAAGCATGGGAGGGGCTGTGGCTACGCGTATGCCCTGGAATTTTAGTGAAAGCAGGTTCTGGCTAAGACATGCACCTGTGTGCTGTTTGCCTGTGCATGAATTCGCAGAGACCTACCTTGTACTGATATTTTATGTACTCGGTGAAATAAAGGAAAAAGTATTTGTTAAAAAGATAACATTTTCTAGGATCTGGGACAGTTTCTGACCCAGTTTTGTTCTGACACAGTATAAAGTTGCTCTGCTAGCGAATGACTAGCTGTGGAAACTGGCACGGGACCAAGGATGGCTATTTCTTTTCTAGACACTAGAAAAAGTGACTGTACACCTTAGAAAAAATCGTTTATGCACCTAAATAATTTTTCTCTCTACCATAAATATTCTTTCTTACTTTGTTTCTTCAGGAATTATAAAGTACAACTCTCTGGTGACTGGCTTCTGCGCTTGAGCTTATGTTGTATGATTTTGATACTGAAGCTTTGAGGCTTCTTCATTGGTGTTTATGTCCAGGAATGTTTTAGGCTGACTTCCAGCTACGACTGAAGCTGTAGAAATATTTCACTGGAGAATAAACATTTTCCTTTATTTTTTAACTGCAATATTTCACTAAAATACATTAGCAAAACATGTTCAAATTTTCTGGCCATCCATTAAAGAGGCGAAGGTGAGCAAAGAAATATCAGCTAACGAATACTGTGGGCTGAATTTCAAATACCAAAGTCAGTTATTCCCTTTTAGAGAAACTTACGGTACAAACATATAAGAGGAAATTAAAGAAATTGGTGATGACAATAAATTTCACCATATGGAAAAAAAAATCCCTATAAAATTTCAATATAAATTCTTTCTGATTTAGAATCCAGGCAGATGTTACTGTTCAGTGGCTCCCACATCAAAGCTAAAGAATCAGCTTTGCTTCCATGATTTTTTTTTTTTTGTAGATCTGTGAAACCACTTCTTTCCTCCCTAAAATGGAAGTACTTTACTGTCATGTAAAATACTTTTTTGGAGCCACAGATATTTTCTGTGTGTTTGTCCATCTACTTTGTAGTTCTGATTAAGTATTGCCGACCATTGTATGTCGCAGTATATAATAAGATATTCCTCCCTCAGATTTCACTTTCTGCACACTCTGCTCTGAATCTAATCTGTTTTAACATAACTAGTTCCAAAGAGATTTAGCACAGCGTCAAGTTATATAAAGGAACATTTGATTGTTAAAAAAGATGACAGACAAGTCCTGATGCATGTGCTTCCAAGCAGCTACTCTACATAGTAAAGTCTTGCATAATTACAATAAAACAGGAGTTATCCGTATCTATCTATTACTTGAAAAATTTTTTAGCTGTGGCATCAACCTGAAGTTACAATGAGCCCTATTTTAAACTGCATGCAATATATTCAGTATTCCACATGAAACAGAAAAGGAGCATTTGGGGACTTACAAAAGATAAATAAGTTACCCCAGTTGAACGTTCAAAGAATTACACTGCCTCACAGAAAAAAAAAAATTTCTCCTTTGTCAGATTACTGCAGAATGCATCTTTAACCAGACATCGAACTAAATGCACACCATCTAGTATTACGTCAAGCTCCTCAGAGTGTTTCCAACTTGAACTCAACTAACTACAGTTCACCTTTGGGAAAAGAGTTACTCTTGAGGCAACTCAAATGTCTTTGCCATGAATCACAGGCGGATATTTGCAACTACTATTTGTTTTGAAAGCAGAGAATGTTTCTCTACTGAGCTCTATGTGAAATAGTTCAAATAGTCTCTAATATGAGCTACATGTAAGTTAATTTGCTACTGGAGACCAGACCCCTAGATTACCAGGGCTTTGCAGCTGTAGGAAGCTTGCTGTTCTTCAAGGCTGTCCAAAAAAAAGTCAGTTTAAGCATATCAGCATTACTTAGTTGATGTTCTCCCTTCTTTTCCTCATTATATTTTTTAAATATAGGTGAAAGGCTCCTTAACAAAAATCTGTAGGATGTGGGCCTGAATGCTTGTGCATACTTTTTGTAATTATAAGCTAAATAGAATTCCTACTTAATATCTTCAAATGAAAATTAGGAGGAAAAAAAAATCTCTGTAGGGAAGACAGGCATGAGAAACAACATTACTGAAGTAGGAGACAGAAAAAAAACCTCAGCCAACCAACCCCAAGAAGTGATTTGTTGTTTTTTAATCCTGAGGGCAATTAGTTCATTAGAACAATTTTACTAAGGACATAGTTCACTTTGTCTTGCTTGAAATATTAAGATCAAGATACATTTCTGCAAGACATGCTGTAGCTCATCCAACAGTTATGGATTGAACATACCGTGGAGTTCACATGAAATGAGTTTCTCATCTTTTTTTCTGTCAAAGATCGCATTCTTTGGCCTTCCTGGTCTTAATATTTCTGTGGTTTTAAATTGTCACAGTTGTCTTTAAAAGGACACAAGTATCTATACAAAAATTTTAGTTGGTAGTTTTCATGTCTTTCTGCAGAATACACTTTCTGACAAAACCCTCATAGCCAAAAGGAAATTTGGATATACTCTGCAGTCCACTTTACAATTTAGGAAGATGATTTTATTATTAAGAAACCTAAAGCCTTCACAACTGAACTGCTGAGGGGCATTTGGATCATTTACGGTTATTGCTTATTAGTCAACAAAGAGGTTGGAGATTTTGTGTTTTTTTTTTTTTTTGAAAAGACCAATGAAGGGAAAAAACCCATGCAACTGTCCTAATCTTTCATAAAATTTGCTTGCATTTAAATTTCTTAGTTTTGCAGACAAACTCATTTGCTTTTCTCTGTCCATGGTTTTCCTGAAACTATCTGGAAGACATCAAAGAGGAGCAGAATTTCTGGGCCATAGTAGGACTAGATTCTGTTCCCCAAAAAAAGGTAGCAATGGGTGTTACCCGTTTCAGAATAACTTCTTCCTCTGACAAGGTTTGTCTCTCTTTCTCCATAGACTTATTTTTTTCTCTGTCTTACCAGAAATGAAAACAAATACACCTGGTATGGAAAAACTTGTGTATAAATACAGGAAAAAGGGATACCCCTTGGCAGTTCATGAGGAAGGTCAGACTGAGGCTAAATAAATAGGATACTTTTCTCTTCCACTCTAAACATGAATTCCTAAGTGTGTTGTGCCTTAATCAAATTAAGGAATAAATTCTGTATTAGCCCCTGAACACCTGAATTCCAGAAAGTCTCATTTTCCTGGGGTTCTCATCGGTACATCCAGCTGATGCACTGCAAATAAAACCACCCTTCTAGGAAGTTGCTTTCAGTGTTTTTACCCATGCTATTTAGCTTTCAAAATTTGACTGTTTCCTTAATTACCAAACCAATGTGAATCATAGCTTTATTTAAGAAAATAAATGTTCCCTTCCTCTTGCTTGGAACAGGGAGGAAACAATGTTTTAAAATGTGAGCTGTAAGCATCTGAACATTATGAGAAAAAGGAGACTAGGAGACTAGTTTACAAATTCTTATTTTAGAATTCTCTACTTTAAGCTGCTATTAATGGCTGTTGTCTGGATCATGATGTCTGCACGGTCACTTTTGGTAGTAACACACATAGTAGGCTAAATCTTGTACCAGGTCTGGCTGGAGTGGAATTAACTTTCTTCTTAGCAGCTTGTGTGGTGCTTTGGTTTGGACTTGTAACTAAAGCAGTGTTAACATGCCAGTGTTTTGGCTATGACTGTGCAGTGGTTGCACAGCATCAAGGTTTTCTCTCTTTTCCCAATATGCTGCTGCAGTGACTGGACCGTAGGCACAGGATGGGAAAAGATGTTGGTAGCAGACACAGCCAGCCTGAATTGACCAAAGAGATGTTCCATACCATATGATATCATTCTCAGAAATAAAAGCTGAAGAAAAGGAGGAGGAAGCAGGGATGTTTATGGTGTTGGTGTTGTCTTCTCAGGTAACTATTATGTCTGCTAGTGAAAGTGGCCAGACATCTGCCTGCCAATGGGAAGCAGTGAACAAATTCTTCGTGGTTTGCTTGCATTGCTCAGCTTTTGCTTCACTTATTAAACTGTCTTTGTCTTGACCTATGGGTTTCTTGCTTTTGGTATTCCTATTCTCTCCACTTTTCCACTGGGGAACGGGAAAGGAGTGAGTGAGCAGCTGTGTGGGTGCCAGGGTACTGGCCGGGGTCAAACAACCACAGCCCCACTTTGATTCAGCTGAAACAAGGTGCTCTCTCATCACAGCTGTCTCCTCAAATAGACCCACTCTAACCAGTCTCACACTTCTGCTGGTTAATTTCATTTCCCTTAAACGAGGCTGATTCATGAGCAATTGTTGCACTGAGTCAAACCTCATCTAGGCTCTGCAAACTGTTTCAGGTGTGTCCTGCAATGCAGTTGACCTCTTACGAGCCAGACTGTACTGTATATTTCTGATTCACTTAGAAGGAGTACACAGGGAAGCAGTGGAATTCCAGCTCTGACAAGGTACTACTTTCATGGCAAATTTAGTCAGAGTCAAGACTGCTGTGCACAAATTTTCTCCCCTGTCTTTAGCCAAATGTTTTTCAGAAACCACTTTTACAATAATGTTAAAGTATGACTGTTTGGTTTTGAGAACTAGAAGAGTATGATTGACTCAATGAAATAATTTCTGTGAGGAACAGTTTATGTATTTATGAGTGGTGAAGTTCTACTAAATAGTAAAGAGGTATTCCTGAAATTTTTCCATGTCCTTGGATTTTTTTTTTATTTGCAATGTCCTTTTAATACTTGAATATAGAGAATGCTGCATATAATATTTGTACATATTTTCTATTGGCTGTTCAACATCTGAGTGTATATACAAAAGAGAAGGATAAAAACACTAGTAATACAAGGAAACCCATAAATGAGAAGTAAAAAATGTTTTTAAGAAAATGGTTAAATATCTTTTGTTCAAAAATTGTTCTTCTCTTTTCTTCCTTTGATCATATTATATATACAGACAAACTGCACTCCAGTCTTTGGTTTGATGCATTCTAAATTTTGAGGACCTGAGAGCTTGGAAAATGGAAAACCGAGTGATTTACAGACATGATTTTAGTGTTCTTAGGTCAGTTCATCATGTTCCTGGCTTTTCTCTTGCTTTCCTGCATAAATATGCAGAGTTCAAATTTGTGACAAGTAACATTTAATAACTTGCATCTGTCTGCTTTTGCTAATCTAGGAAGTTGTTGCTCTGGTTTCTTAGTACTTTGTTTATCACAATAAAGAGAAGTAAAAATAAAGCATGGTATCTATTTTTGGTTTCTGAAGTTAACACTTCTGTCATGTTCCATGTGGCAGCCAGCAACTTTCAAAAGGTTGCTTAGAAAACTGTAAGTCTCACACTGGAGCCCAGCTAAATTAGCCTTCTTGATCAAACTCATACCGACCTCCTACTAATCATTAGCTCTATAAGCCGACCCAGCTCTTAAAATGAGAAACATGGCGAAAAGAATGTTATTTTGAACTAGGAGGAGAAGATAGGAAGCATTGCAATCACATACTTAATCATCATGGAGAATGTAGTAGAAAATATGAAAATAAGATCACAGGCTTCACAACTGCAGGAAACTAAGAAATGCAAAGGGATCTTTCACAGTGATTAGAACAAATGGGACTCATTCATCATTGCATTTCCCTTCTAATTTAAGGGCTTCATGTGCATAATTGAAATTACTTAGTGGTATCTCAGGTCTAATATCCTACTTAAGTTATAAAAATATGTTTTCCTGAGTTGGTAATGGTTGTGACTTTGCTGTCTGTCTTGCCGTTCTGATAGGAAAAGTCATGTGCAGAAGGCAAAGGTTTCAGAGGAACCACATACTAGAATGTGTAGTTGTTCCTTCTTCAGTTGTCCTGATTGCACTCTTAGATTTTTGAAGCATGTTTGTTTTATTTCCCTGCTTTCTCTCCTAAATCAACAGAATGGAAATAGACACTGTTTTCATTTTGTGACATCTTGTGTTTTTCATGTTTCAGAAACCAGCAAACAACTTAGGGCTGAAGAGTGCTGACATGCAGTAATTGCTCAATAGAGACACTTTTGATGTGGAGAGAATTTGCTTTTTAAGGCAGTGGGAGAAAGACAGTGCAAATACCACTTGTGCTTGGTGGAATTTCTAGTGGTTGACTAGCTACTGGACGTTGCTGACACCATCAAAGACACTGAGAACCACTAGTCACTTCCCCAGAGGAACACAGGCAATTCATACCTACTTTTCACAATAATCTTCTGAGGTGGGGTTTAACTCAAGAAAAGTTGCTTAAGGAAATGATGGTCAGCTTGGGGGAAATGCCAGCCTTCTTACGCACATCAAACAACCTAAGTGAATCTAGAGGGACTGTTTTTTGTGGGAACATGCTTTGCCCTCTGCTGAGCTTATTAGAGAATTAAAGCCAAAGGACATAAACTTTTAGGTACCACAAGGTGCAGCTCCAGGGGCAGCCCCACCTAAGTCAGCAGGGCTGTTTCCCATGTGAGAGTTCTTAAAAGTAAATATTTGTCAAACATTTCTGGTTTTGATGAACTCTGTCAATCGGAACTCCTTTGGTTTCAAGCACTACAAGTAGGCACTGCTCTGTTACCATTGCTAAAACTTGTAGCTGCACATCAGATGAAAAAATAACATTTGGAAACTACAAATTAAAAATTCTAAAGATCTTCAGACTGTTTAGGAAAAAACCCCAAACCCTCACATGCAGTATTCAAATAGAAATAAGAGTTTAATAATATAAGACACTTTTGCAGATGGTACCAGATATAGTCTTTTGATTTTTCCTGTGTCCTGGGTTAAGCAGAGACAGTTAACTTTCTTTATAATAGCTAGGAAGAGGCTGTGTTTTGGATTAGTGCTCAGAAGGAAAGTTGATAAGGAAGGAATGCTTATAATTATTGCTAGGATACTCAAGGACAGATACCTTCAGCCTCTCTGCTCTTCGCAAGGGGGGGAGGGGTGTCCTGGGAGGGCACAGCCCCAGCTACTAGCCCAGCATTTGTTCTTTGGTTACTAGATTGAGAACCAGAGTGACCAATAATCTATTCCATAACATGCACGTCATGCCCAGTATATAGGTGAGGACCCCCGGAAAATCGCCCTTTTGGTTCCGAGGCCCTTTCGGTTTCGAATCTCTCTTCTGGCTCCGAATCGCTCTCCCAAGACCTTTCAGCACCCCCCCCGGTCAGCTCTCAGTCTGGGACACTCAGACTGTTGTCTCGGTTCCGTGAGTTTCGAGACTCCAACTCCTCCTGCTCCAGGATCATTAGCCGGGACCAGGTGGTCTCTTTCCTCCCCACTCCAGTCGGCTCTCGGTCTGGTATGCTCAGACTGTTATCTCCGTTCCGTGAGTGCCTCCGGGAGTGGTGCACCCCCCGCCTGGGGGAATTGTGAGTGTAGTTTCGGGATTGTTAGCCAGGAACAGACTGAGCCTTTGGTCATTGGGTGGGTGGGGGGGCAGTATCACTGTGTATCACTCATTTGTATATCTGTATATAATATTCTTTTAAATATTATTGTAGTTTAATTATTAAATTGTCCTTATCTCAACCCACAAGTCCTTTTTTCCCTTTATCCCTTTAACTCTCTCCCCTATCCTCAGATGGGGGGCGGGAATTGTGTGAGGGGGTGTGTGTGGTTTCGCCCCCAGCCAAGGGCTAACCCATCACATCCTGTCTGACTCTTGTCTTCTTCCCTCTATCAGTTGCCTAAACATAAAAATGAGGGAAAATTAAAATCTGCTATAACTTTAAACACGTCAGCAACTGATGTGACACTGAAACAGTTGGAAATACGGTCTCACATTTTTTGTAGATGTAATTTTGAAAGATGTCTTGTTCTGCTAGCTATATTTATGAAAGGAATAGGATAAATTAGATGAGGAAATGTGGTTTAATGCATTATCCTTACATCATACTTCGAGAGAGATGAAAAAAATTGAATGCTTCTCAATAATACTATTATCCTAAACAAAAATCGGCATGAAAATGAGTGACATATTTCTCCAAATGACAAAAATAATTTGGTAGTAAAAAGCATGAGTAAAGTCTGATTTTTTGACAGTGGTGCCCTTTTTCTGATATAACAGACAGACTTTGGTGAGATTTTTGCTTGTGAGATTGTTGCTTGTTTAAAAAAGAAGGCCGTAAGGACCTCAGCAGTGGATCCTGTATTTTACTTCATTAAGTATTTGGCGTTATTCTGCCATCCTTATGTTCCCTAATTTTTTCATTCTAAATATACTTGCTAATTATTAACCAACAACACGATGACATATAGAATACTTGAGTATGAGTAATTTTAGAAAATGCTCATATCAGTTTGTTTCTTGATAGGATTTGAAGCTACACTTGATTTGTTTTGTAGGTCTGGACTTTAAACTAGATATAAGCTCCATGAAAAGTAACCTTGTGATAATAAGAGACTTTACTAGGTTTGTGAGAATTTACCTGTGTGTTGTTTATATCCTGTGGCTTTCTATTGACATAAGTCTTTTGGATTACCAGGCATGCCCTGGAGAGCTAAGACGTGTAAGTTGAATGATATACATGTAGGTCAAATAAATTTCCATTGTTGAAGGCATATTAGGGGTTTATACCTACCTAGAAAAGTCTCCTGTTATTTTGTAATTTTAGCAATTGACCCTTCTTTTTAACTTCATGTGAAACCTGTAGGATTCGTTGATGTTTAACTTGGCCTCATGAGTGTTCACATCAGGCCATTGAAGCTAAGTCTAAAATATTTGCAGAGGATTGTAAAAATAGGAATTAAAATTGTTCTTGGTAAGCTCAGCTTCCTACTGCGTAGAATTCCTTTACTCATCTGGATTTGGCAGATCTGGAAATTGTTAGCAGCAGTGAGGACAGCAAACAGTACTGCTGAACTGTGTTTGGAAGGGGATCCACTATTTGCATGCAGGCTGAAGCCAGTCTGCAAAATGAAATGCTTACTAAATGGGAAAGGAAACTTTACCTGCCAGATGACACCAGAAAGATAGCATTGAGGAACCATGCACTAATAGCTTCCACTTTAAGTTAGTTTTCAGTTATGTACTCCACAAATCCACATTTTAGTTCTACAATATATATCATAATGGCTATCAAATGTACTTATTGTGTGTTTTGACAACTGCAAGAATGGCTGGGTACTGGATGATCTTCCCACAGGAGGACTTAGAGTAGTGAGGCAGGAAACCTCTGTCACTTGAGATGCAGCATCTCACTTCTGCAGAACACTGTCTCCTTGGAAAATGGCATAGCCATGCCTCGAATCTGCAGACATTGCCACTTAAAAACAAAGAACTTCAGCTAAAGAAAGGCAACGCAACAATGGAGTTGGGGCTCCTGTCTTCCATTCTTCCACATGACATGAGTAGCATCTGGCCTTCTGCCTTCAAAGACATCAAAATATCCCAAATATATCTTTAAAAAGTTCAGGATCAAAGGCAAGTCAAATGCAATGTGGTTTAATGCTTGTGAAATTCTGGACCATCTTTAGAGTTCACAAAGCTTGTTTTAACTTGTGAAATATTTTTCCTTTAATTAAAACCCATATTTCCCAGACAGGGTGATTCAATTTTATATTCAGCTAAAGTGAGAGAGTGCTATGTGTTAGCATAATCTAAAACACATACAACTGAATGTGAACAGAAAACCAGACGCTAAAAATGTCTTCAGACATAAGAAAGCAAATTACTCATTAGTAAGCAAAGTGAAATAGCAACTAAAAAGGCAGAACAAGATTAGACTGCACTTGCAACAAAATCATGAAGTAGAAGTGTGTAGTCATTGACTTCCTTTAAGAAGCAGTTTTGCCATATTTGGGTGCTGATGTTCAACCAGAGGAAATTGTCATAGACTTTTATAGACCCATGTAAGTTCACATCTGCTGAAAATTTCTCCTGAAAACACTATCTCATTTCTGGAACTTTTAGTTTTGGGAGGAGGCAAGTAAACAGATTTCAGAGGGGAAAAAAAAGAGAGAACTAAGGGATTAACTCACAAAGTTAAACAGGTAATGGCATGCTTAGGTAACACAGAACCGAAATGAAGCAATGTGAGAAATTAAAAAAAACTGAAAATCCAGTCAGAATATTCTTACTTAGAGATGTAACAGGTTGTGGCATCCTGTCCTCTAGTTCACTCCAAGAGCCAAAACAGCAGCTACTTGCTCATATTCCAATCACACTTGAAAGTTCTTTCTTAGATGCATAATTCTATGGAGTTTACATGTGATGGGTGACTTCATGGACCTCCTTTTATAGGAAGAGCAGAAGTAGGATATGATTCCTGGTTAACTTTGCCAAAAATATTCTCATATGTATATCAAATTTCTTATTATTACCCGAGTAACTGATAACTAAGTGAAGTGTAGGAAAAAAACAATTGTTAGAAATTAGAAGAAGTTTGTCAGGCAGCATATATTAAGAACAGGACATTTGCAGTTTATCTGATTTATAACTTTAAAAAAACTTGAGATTTTCTCCTTAATTTGCTTGCCACAGGGAACAGAGAATATCAACAAACATGAGGGAAAATGACAGTCTTTAATGCCATTCAAGGTTACCTCTGGAGAGAGAAAAAAGACTCTGAAGATGACAGCTAACCTGCTTTTGACAGCTTAGAAAAATCTACCTAGAGTGGTAGGTTTCTCACTGTAAAAAGTTACCTTAAGAGAGAACAGGAGGCGAAAACTCAAAGAGATGTCCACTCATGAAAGTGTCAGTGTGGGAAACAACTGGAAAAGCTTTTGCGGGCATTCCATGGTTTTACAGGTATACTGACAAAATACTGCAAATCTGGCTAGATAGATTTGTATTTGGCAGCGGGAAAAAAATGTTCTGCAATGAGCTTAGGATAGGAGGAAGACAAAAACTTTGACTATTCCAGATATGCTGCTATACATTTAAGCATAAGCTGACTTTAAATCAGAGAAGAAAACAGAAATAGACAGAAATCTGCCTTTCTCAGTGAAGATTTACCTTGAACACTGCCCTGGGAAGTGTCATCAAGAGTATCTTGCAGGGTACTTCATTTTGGTGTTTGTAAAACATTTTCTTGGCCCAACAGCCCACTGCTAGCTCTTAGCATTTCTTGCAGACCACACTGTACTCTTACCATCAGTCTTTTAACTATTGTTCTTTACTCTGCATGATTTTCAGAGTAGGAATTACCCATGAAAGTATGCAAACTGCAGCTGGGCCAATGTTTGTAAACCTTTGCTTTGTTTCTCGTAGTTGCTCCTTTCTAAATAAAAGGAGTTATAGAGTAAAATGACAATGTCTCTACTACTGGAGTAAAACAGTCTTTCTTCACCATCTTTCTATCTATTGCCAAACCACCAAGCTAGTCCTGTTTATTTTAAGTACTTATTTAGAAATTTGGATCTGGAGGGGGATAGGAAAGTAAAGTCAACATTAGGTAAGGAAACAGCATTTGAGTTACTTAGCTTGCACTAGGCTCACCATTATTTGTTATTACTAAATTAACTCTTGGCCTGGAAAGAAGAGGAAAGCTATAATCAGTTGCTTTTAACTGAGACTTAGAAATTCTAGCCAAAGTTTTTTAATATTCTGGATTCCTTTACCTAACTGCACCCCCACACTGACAACTACACTTAAAGAAATCCAAATAAGTTGCTTTTGTGTCAAAACTTTATTTCCATGGCAGTTAGCATGCAAAAAAAATATTAAGCACTTACTATTAGATTTTAAAGTAGGAGGGGAATTTTTTTGTTGCTGGTTTTTTGGGTGGGTTTTTTGTGTTTTGGTTTATTTTTTTAACTGTAGTATATTAATTTTAAGGAGTGAAAATGTCTCAGTTCAGCTTTCATGTGGTATAGTGTCTTAGAATGTGTCAGAGCACCTTTGAGTATTGAGGTGTGATTGCTCCTGCAGCACAAATCGTTGATTTGCAAGTTTTTTCTAGGCATTATCAGACAACAGTCCCAAGGTTGGTTGCAAAACTTGCTGTAAAAGTTTGATTGCCAACTGACTGCTTGGTGTCTGGTTTCTAGGGGCATAGGGGCTGTAGGAGGCTAGGTTACTTTTTGTCCCTATATTCTCTTCCAAGGTCATCAGGAACAAGATTTCAAATATTGTGTGTCATCAGTTTCATGGAATAAATTGCATCTATTTCCTTACCAGAGTTACTGTTGTAATGGAGTCCTTGCACAGAGATGAAGGAAATAAGACTTCATCCAGTAGAGAATCCTTTTCACAGCTCTCCTATTTGCTGTTTCTCAGCTCTGAAGACTCAGCTTCACTGTGCAGCATTGTTATTTACGGTCAGCACGTAACACTTTATCTCTTCTGAAAAGTTGACTTAGACTTGTCAAAATGCTCAGTTGTTCCATAAATGTTTATGTTTCTTGTAACAGTAATGGCCACAGACACAGAGTATGCAACATGCATCTACAGTATTTTGCTTTGACATGCCATTCCAGCGGAGCTATTAAGTGACAGAACTTGCTTGACACAGCACAATTAGTAATCTTGCTCATATATTTTTCTTCACTTTACTGCTAAGAAAGCTAACAGTGCAAAACAGATTATTTTTTTCTGGAAGAAATAACAACCCTGGATCCCAGCTCTCTCATCTGCACTGTACAAGGATAACGTGGCAGCTCCACAATTGTTTTCCTGCTGTGTTGGATGGATGCCTGATTGGTTCTCTCTAGTTGTTTGAGTATGAGTAGATTTATTTTTTTTTAGTGGAAAAAATAAAAATAATTATTGACTTTCAAAGCTTAAGGCCAGATGTCATCAGGTCCTATTCAGGAACTTCAGCAGGGCAGAGATGAAGGCAGTGCAAAGTGTTTTCCTGACTCATGTTGCCTTGTGAAGGTTCTAGCTGGGATCACGTTCTTTGCTCCCCCTAGAAATAGTGATCTGGTCCGGTTTAGCACCAGCCCTAATCTTCCAGTGTGGGGAGCAGCTGGGTAGAGGTTCAGTTATGCCTGTGCCTCTGTGCTGGCTAGTACTGTTAGGAGAAACTGACCATGTGTTTTAGCATTTTGAAAGTTAATAGAAGCAGGATCTCATTGTGATGTCACTTGTCATTTTAGAAATATTTTTTTCAGGCACTTTACTGCAACAAGAATCCTCTCTGTCACCTCCCCTTCTCTAACAACACAACCTAAGAATGAAGTCCAAGGTGTCACTGAAAGTAAAAATTTTACTGAACAGTTTGGTTGAAAACTCAGTGGCATTGGGAAAACAGATTGCCATGAAACACTTTTTAATTACTTTCTTGATCCTGTTGCTTAAAGGGGAGCAAAAGAGATCCCTATGTCAAAGGAGGAAGAAGTCATATTCTCTGGAAAAGAGTGCATGTAATGAACATTTTAGGGGCTGTATTTGCATAGGATTTGCATGGTTGCATCCATTGCTTAAGGATGGATGGAGCTCTGATTTGAAATAGAGAGCTGTTCTTGGGTGCTCTTGTCTCTGTCTTTTCCTCTGACAAATATACACTCCTAAGTGGAAGATTCCTTGCATGTGAGAATGACTGATTCCTAATTTAGTTGAAAATGTAGCTTTAAATCCATAGATGCAAAAAACAAAGACTTTGTTCATGTCAAGAATCTGCTGAATACTGTGTTATCCATCTGCCCATGTGTAATTTAATCTGGCACTGTTTCCAGTGATGTCATGCCTGGAACGTCCAGCTCTGTGGAGAGATATTCACTGGGACAGAGCTGCTGCGTGAGGCAGAGAGATTAGCAGATGTGGTAATTCACTCTTGGAACAGAGTTCATATCAAGTTGCATATTTGAGTAAAGATGGTTTCTGTTCTTTAAACCACGTAGTTTTGGAGCAGGCATATGTTCAAAAAACAGGTAGGTGATGAATTCTATAGCCAGTTCTTCTGGCTGAATTGTAATTTTAAGGAAAAATTGTTCCATTATGTCATTTCATGTCATTTCTAGGCAGCTGGCTTTGTAACTGTGGGATAAAGGGTGTCTAACAAAACCCGTTTCATGTAGAAGAAGTTCTGCTACATTATGAGTTTTCTTTCACTCCAGTTAAGAAAAAATGTTGTCAGTTTTAGTAGCATGTGTAGCTAGATGGCACAGTCATCACTCAAGTGATGGTGAGCGATATTGATGGCTGACTGCCTATTAGTCAGAATCTCCTGACTAGGCAATGGTTCTGCTGCAATGGACTTTGACAACCTTTAATGTAATAATGTTTGTAAAGAAGTTTGCATGAGTTAAATTCTTGGGGCTACATTTTCACAACAGACTCAGTTCTGGTATCTTTACCAGCACTGCCTAATACTTTGTTTTGTGAGCTGACCTATTAAGGGCAAAACCATCAAAGCTGAGTCAGGCAGTAGTCAGTATAAATGACAATGGTATAATCTTGTGGTTTGTGACACGAACACAGACAGATGGTGCAGTCACAGTCTTTACAGGGAAATTCAGTTTGTACAGGCACTGTCTGGGAAGAAAGTATAGTTTTTGATCTGGGAGCTGTGGAATAACTCAGATTTGAGGCTAGGAAGTTGCACAATGCAAACCGCAGTTCATCTGCTACTACCTGGTAGCTTCTTTGGTGATCTCTTCTTAGTCTGTGCTCTTCCCAGCATGACTTTGAAATTACTAATCATGGGTATATGATTCCATGACCCCACACATGGGTTCCCACTAAGAGGATAAATACAGCTGCAGATACTGGCCAGCTATCTGCTTTTTTCTCCTGGGGCTCAGTAACAATTTATAGCTGTTGCTTTTTGACAGAAGGTGTGTGAAAAGAGCGATAGACTCTGAAACTAGGCAGCAGAGAACCATTAGGATATCAGCACTCAGCAGCTAGGATCTGGTTCCCTTTGTCAGCTCAGTCATCTAGTGGCAGCTAGATAAAACAAATACTGCACAAGAAAAAATGCAGCCTTTTCTTTCTCCTCCTCTCTTCAGCTGTAACAGAGCGGTCACGTTCTTCATGCTTTGAGTTTTACAAATAATAGCCACTACTACTTTTTTATGCATGGGCAACATCAGCAAAGTATTCCTCCTTTAAGCTAGGAAATTACTAAATCAGTTCACTCAGACAGTCCAAAACACTAGGTTATTTTAGTTCAATATTATCAATTCAATGTTATTTTAATTAATATTACAGAATCAATAAAAAAATCCAACTGCTTGTAAGACTCTTATCCAAGTTACTGAATGGAACTCACTCTTTGCAAAGGCAGCTTCTGCTATGCCCAAAATCTAACACTGTAAAGGAGGTCAAATAGGAAACTTTATAGGGGCCTTTTTAAAAAAACTTATTTTTTCCTGTCAAAGCCTTCAGAGATGAGCTTGGACAATTATTTCATTTTGATAAAGACCTCTACAGAGACACAATGTTTGGAAGTGCTTTCCACACAGGGGGTTCTCAAAGACTGGCTCTGAACTGAGGGGTAAGGGCTCAACACATTCTGTTCCCAATTGTCAGGTTTGTGTTCTGAATGGAGCGTATCACAGTTCTTGTCTGGCCTACATTCTCAGGTTCATCTTCATAGGCTTTGGTGTATGGATTGCAAAGAGACAGGTTAAGGCACAGTTTTTGACTCAGGTGTTTAAAAACACTTCTGACTCCATGCAGGCAAAGCTGAAGTTTTGTTTACAGATTGCTCTTCCAAAAACAGGACCTCACACTGAAACTGAAAATTGACAAAACTGATAGTCATTGCTGATTCATACAGAATTCCAACCCTCTTAAGATCTGTAACTCACACTGGATGAAGAAACATGACCATCACGATAGTAAAACACATCAATATCTCCCCTCACCAGTTAATCTGCCTTCAATAATAGATGATGGCAAATAATTTAGAGAGCATCATGAAAAGCACTGAAAAACACTTAAGTTGTTATATTATACAATAGTAATATGTTTCTCCTGTACTTCACTTGATCATTGCTTAACCTCTGGGTTCTGTACTGGCTCATCTTTAACCACATGGAAGCAATAAGCAAGTCTACTTGCATGCAAATATCTAGTTTTCATATGAGTAGACTTGCAAAACCAAGTTAGCATTATTTTCACCTCTAGGTTTTGGGTGAAGCATAATCAAGGTACAAAACTCATAAGTACTTAGCCGACATTGCAGATAAGCACAGACTGTGAAGCCTACATTGAAAGCACACAGTCTGTCTTTTTGAAAAATTAACTCAAGGATACACCTGACATGTCCTACATCTTAGAAGGAGCATAAATGGAAATTGCTCATGTAACTATGTTTAAAAGTCAATTGAGAACTGCAAAAGTCTCTTTGTCTATCTCTTCATCTTGTTCAGAAAAAAAGAACCGTCAATAAACTATACTGGAATTCTTATGTATTATGCATAAAACCAATGACTTTCAATGACTGCTAAATAAGGAAGAGATTTAAAATCTTAGACTCACGTTAGGGAGGATTGTTATTACAACCAGAGCATTCACTGGATGGAAGTGGATAATCTCAGTATATTTCTGCAGCGGTTCTACCAGATTGTGTCAAGACTTAAGTAAAAATTGGACTTCCACTAGAAAACACCAATTCATTCACATTTCCAGATGGAATTTGAAGCTAGACTTTGGGATTGCCTGTCAATATTTGGAAAAGTAAGAGAAATCTACTCGAGAATAGCTGAAGGATCAGCTAAAGTGTATGTACATCTGGATGCTGTCCAGGTATTGGTCTACCTTTGGATTCATGTATTCTCGGTTCCCTTAAGATGTGGGTGCAAAGCAGTTGATTTCTAACCTGGAAGCTGTTAGAACACAGCTGATTTCTGATCAACATTACTTTTTCAATAGGTTCTTCAGTGACTGTAATATAAACATGGTCTTTTATAAAACTTTCTCAGAACACTAATTTAGGAATATATATATATATTTATGTGTTACAAACAGAGCATAATTATAATTATGATCACCGTAGAGCCTGTTCAAGCCATGATCTTGTTTCTGTTCAGTATTAGGAATGAAACCACTTGCTTCATTATTTTTCCCAACCTGTTGGATTGCATGACCTAAAGAAAGGCCAGAATCTGGAGTGTCAGTTAGTCCTGCAGTACAAAGCACTGAGTGGATTTCCTGCTCCATGTTTTTCTTGGAGAATATTGTGAAAAATATTGTTTTTCAGATTATATCCAAGATAAAACAGCTTCTAGAGACCTGCTTTGGCAACCTGAGACAGTGCAGGATTGTCCTAGCCACGCTGGAATGCCCGGACTCCCTGTCAGAAGTGACAATTTGTGCAAGACCCAGACCCATGCCAACAAAAATGGAAAGACGAAGAGAACGCAACATCCACAGTCTCCCAGGTTCTTGCACCTGCTTGAAAAGTGAAACATTCCATATTACTGAGCACCACCAGCACAAAGTGGTGCCTCGTTCCTGATTCATGAATATTGGAATCCAGTTTCTAGCTAACAGGGTTTTACCGCAACCAACCAGTTGCTTGAGGTCGTTATGAGTAATCAAAAATCTGATGCAGCACGCACTTCAAATGCTCATAGTTACATGGTTGTCAATGACCAGAGAACACAAAGCACAGATGTTTTAGATATTTGTATCTTTATGCAAGTGTTTGCTTTCCGTACTTTTTAAAGAGAAAAACCTTAGTGATAAACATTCGTTTCAATTGTAGTTACAGTCAGAATAATGAGGTAGGAAAAAAAAATGAGTTCAACATTTGCTTTTTACAAAGACTCGCATATTAAGTATAATTGGATTAGAAAACGATGGCAAACATGACAGTGAACACAATATGGGGATTTGATTACATAGATCTGAGTTCTTAGTTCATGCTGCTGATAGGATGTTTTGTTACAAAATACAATAAAGGCAAAAAGCGTTCTGTCAAATCCAAGGTTTGAGATTTTAATTCTTGAATCCAAAGAAGGACTTTTTTTGACAATATATCAATAAAACAATACCTGTGACAAACCATGATGAATTCTAATAGTTAAAGGGGATCCAAAGTATATGTTTTCAAGGGGCTGTAATTTGTGATTTGTATTCAGTGAAACTGTAAACAAATCTACAGCTCACAGCAAATTCTTAAGTAACATCAAAAGTGACTGTATAATGGAAATTATTTTCTCATTGTCTTATTTTGCTAAAAAGGGTACTAGGTCATACATGATCTATGATTTAGAAAATGAGAAGGCACTCAGGAAGAGTATATATTTTTTCCATTCTTATGCTGCCTTTGGTGTTCACTTGATTACAGGCACCCTAGCAAAGCACTGGCAAGTTCAGAAACTTTATATGTCCCTGAGAATACACTGTGTTCTTCCTGAGGCCTTAGTTTCAATCAAAATGCCCATGTTCATTTGTACTATCTGTTCCTGCAACGAAGTGGTGGAATGAATAGAGTGAGATCAGTGAAAACTCTTCAGAATGTGTGGAGAAACTTACACGTGCACTTCTGTTGTGATAAATCTTTAGTTTCTATAGCATTTATCTAGCAAAATTTTAAACATATGAGCATTATGTTGAGAAATCATTGCGTAAGAGCACAAGATGCTCCAATTGTGATCTAGAAAAACCTGGTGATCACCAAGTTGTATTCAGAACTGAAACAACCATTTAGGATTTTTAAAAACCATATCAAAACATGACAGTTAACATTTTTTCAAAAATCTAATGTGAGTCTTAATATCTTAGTCAACGTATCATGCCGTTATGCAAATCCTGCTGTCACAAAAGTAACCATATAGACATATGGAAGAATTAAACTCTTGAACATTAAAACCAAATTAATATTTAAGTTATATAACATCAAAGGAATTCCAGATGAGTTTTTCAATTCAAGCCGTTAACATTAAACATTATGCAAAACATAGTATGCTGTTGCATACTGGTTTAGAAACATGTCAGTTTTGAAGACGTTTTTGTAAAACTCTCTCTAGGTAGATGTCTGAAGAGGAAGTCCTTTCAGAGCAACAGTGCAGGGCTATAGAAATTCAGGTTGTTTTCAAAAGGGATAATTCTGTTGCAAGACATAAACTGGTGACTTTTTTAAAGACTGATTTCTTTTCTCTTGAGGATAGGTAACACTTTGTCTTTAGCAGAATTATATTCATTGGGTGTCTGTCAGAGCCACCAAAGTTCAAGATCTTTTGCATTGTTGTTGATAAACTAGCAATACTATAAAGCATGATGAGATAGAGGAGGAAAAGGCAGGGGAATTGGTATGGTTTTCCTTATAGTTCTGAACACAATTTTTGACATCACAAGTAATTGTAATTGCCACTTTGTTGACTACTCTTTATGATTTAGCTGAAGGTGATCTTTGATCATCAAACCCTTTTGTTGCACATCCTCTGAAGGCAGATACTGATTATGATGCAAACTGATCTTGGGCAAGCATTTTAATAAGGAAACCTAAAAGATCAGTCTCTCAGTAATGACATAATTTGCTGAGTTTTGATTGTAACATGTCTGCATATGTGGAAGAATCTATATATAATGCGGACATGTCTGTATATGCTAGCTCAACAATTTCTCTGCTAGACTCTACACCAATCCTCCTGAATTAGTAGGAGCCACAGAGATAGCCAAGAACTAAACGTGATTATTAGAGCCAAGTTCAAGTACAATGAGATGGGTTAACTCTTGAAAATTAGAGGAGTTCCCCTCTGCCAATTCAGTTGACAGTTCTCATTCAGATCATTGACATTATTTTAATTTACAACACCAAGAACTAAAGAGAAAAATAGTATCTATATGGGACAAGTGCAAAAATCCCATTTTGCTTTCCCAAATCAAGTCAGTGAAAAACTCCATCCGTCAACCCAGTGGGACATTTCAGGGTAGTATTTTTTTTAATGTTGCATAGTCGAAGATACACAGTGCTGCTTTTAGGAAGAAAAGGGATAAAAGAGAAAGCTTGTGCTAGCAGATGCTTAAGTTTGGGAAGTCTTCTGGAATGCTAATGTAGATAAGAGAAGTGACAGACATGCACTTTTCCTCTTTTATGTGGAAACATTTGACTTTGTGACATTTGAATCTGTTACTCTGAAACGGATTCAGATGTTGCAAAAAATGCACCAAATTTTCCAGAGCATAAAACTAATTGACTCCAGGGTAGAAATCTGGTATTTTTGTGACACAAAATAAAACAAAATCAATGTTAGACTAGCAATAAATAGAATTACAGTCATAAATAACTGTTCCCTTTCTTAGGTTTTATGCTATGTTTTGTATGAGACGTTCAAACAACAACCTTCCTTGCAAAATTTTGAAAATCCTTCTTATGTAAATGATTTTGCTCAACAGTGGAAAAAACACATTGGAATGAATCTACAGTGATCTACTGTGCTGAAACTTAATTCCACTCAGTGAAAGGGAGGAAACCTGATGTCACTTGAACAGTTTCTTCTGGGCATGATTTTTCAGTGGATTAGAGAATATCTGCAGAATCCTATCTTGCAGGCAGTAAGTGATTAGCTCATTCAGCAGAAAGGTCTGCTACCATGAAAATCCAGAAGGAAAATAAACTTGTCAGTTTGCATGACCTGTCAACTGACGACCTAAATGTAATGCAAAGATTTGTTTCCTAAGCTAATGTTAGATTTTACTTTTTAAAAATCCAATCCATGGTTGAAAAATTGATGTGTTCTGCAGTCAGAAGACCTTTTCTCTAGAAAGGGAGTCACCAGGGACAGATAGAGATCAACAGCACTTTCTTTAATATTCTCAGTCCCTCACATTAGACATGAAAGTTAGCAGGGGATAGTCTGCAAAGAAAAGGAGTACCTATGCCTTTATCCTAATCTTCAAGGTCTATTATCAGCTTTAGCCTGTACGATAAATGGCAAACTTCAGTTCCCTGTTTTAAGGTCAGCCAGAAGCCTCTCTCTATCACTTTTGGAGTATATAAGCTTTCCACTTGAAGTCTCAAATCAGCCTCAAAAAAGAGTAAAATTCTAAAACATGACCCCAAAACCCCCTTGAGCCTTGTAAAAAACCTTGTACAGAACAAAAATTCTTTCACAAAGTTTTTCCACTACAGGACTGACACTTTCCCATAAGCACAGAAATTCCCTTACTACAGGCCTGGTTCAGAAAAGTCAGAGTGCTCCACGAAGAGTGTACGTTAGTGAGGCTGTGTAGTTCTTAACTCACGCCAGGTAAGTGAAAAAATGTTCATGAAGGGAAGCCTGTGGAGCACAAATAGGTTAATGGTGCTAGAAATGAGACTGAAGAAGTAAGAATTGATGTTGGGTTCAGAGCTGCTTGATGAAGTACGGACCACTGTTTCCTTGTATGCCAGCAAAGCTATGATTAAAAGGAGACAGCTTGATTTACTATGTGTTAAAAACTTTAGAGCTCAGTCATCAGAAAACATCAGGTGTACCCCATCTTCAGATTCTTGCTGGAACATGCTGCCAGCCTCATATCCCCTTCTGGTGTCAAGTCCCTTCCTTTGGTAGGACCTTCTAGGAAGAAGCAGGTTTGAGAACAAAAGCAGAAATGGCACTTCTCCAATATGCATGCACAACTCCTTCACACTCCCCCACTCTTGGTGATGCAGACTTCTAAGCTTTAGTAGTCCTTTTTCCCAGAGAGAAGGAACTTCTACCTCCCATCGGTTTCTCCACCAAGGACCAGGCTGACAGATCACATCAGTTTCATGAGCAGTCCTTCTCAGTTTAAGTTCTAACATCCTCACTATATATCAAACTTTAATCTGAGGGGCATGCCTACAAGATATTTTCAGGTCATTTTGAGCTTGTTCTGCCAATACCCTGAGCCAGCCAAGACATATGTAGCTGTAAGTAAGTCTGTGCCAAATGTAAGCTAAGAATTTCTCTTGAGAGTATGAAGTATATTAGGTTTGAGAGGGTGTCACCTAACACAAATATGTGACTTCAATTTGCCTACCAAAGCCTTTATAGATAGAACTTGCATAGATATTTCTCTTGGGATCTTACTCAAACTGAATTCTTTAAAGCTTTATATCATGATTAAATTGAGGTTATTTTCCAATTTTGACCTCCGAGTTTCCATAAATAACACTCGAAAACACTTATGTTAATCCTTGTGTTTGTGGGCCAATTTAGCATCTTGACCCATGTACCTCTGACTGTCTTCTAAGCATCTTTAAATTATATTGTCTTCTGAATCTTGGAAGAGCAGTAGAAGGATAACAACTTCAGCATGTGAAGAGACTCAAATTCAGATATCTTCTGACTGCTGAGGGAATTATTTTCTTGGGTTTGATTATCCCAAACCTAAGCTCCTGCTGCTGGAGAAATTCACCCACACTATTTACATTCAGGGTGGACTTAAAGCAAACAACTGCTTTGTAATGGCAATAACTTATCTGTGTCTATATAATAACTGTATAGTTTTCCACCCCTGATGCAGCAAGTAAAAGAATAAGCCTGCTAGCCTGCTATTGCAAGTTGAATAAAGTCATAACAGATTGGAGGGAGTGGGAGAATTCAGTAGACAAAAATAATTACAGTGCTTAAGAAACTTAATAGACTATACTGGCCTAAATCCCATCTTCCCATTTCCATGCTTTTTCCCCACTGGTTTTGTACAAATCAATTATAAGAGGATTAATTTCATATAGAGTAAGTAGTGACTGAAGGTGCAGTGGAGGTAACTGCCTATGAAGAAAAAAAAATAAAAGTAAAAACTAAAAGCTGAAGGGGAAAACTGATTAGATTTCAAGCAGAGCACCTTCATTTCCAGCAAGATGTCTGCTATTTCTCAACGTTTCAGAAAGGTTTTCTGGTGACAGAATGGATTGTTTTTCCTGTTGCACTCTTTCCTTCAGTCTGTCTACAAGCAGTTGTTGAAATAGATTTAAATGTGCAAATGGCATTTTGAATAGAGTCTGAAAACTGTAATACATCAGCAATGACTAAGAAAAAGCTCTTTAAAACGGATAAGAAGGAAAGACAGAGTAAGAAACCGTGAAGCTCCTTCTGGTGTTTGGTGTAGCAAAAATTTAGATCTTTCTAGAACTTCAGTAGACTTTTATGCTCATTGGTAATGGTATATCATTCATTTTTTTTTCTGTGACAATAGTACACACATACCTGGTACATGTGTCTTCACATACACAAAGAGGTTTTCCAGAAAGCAAACGCAGGTCTTGAGAGTTAAAACATTCTCTGGCTTAATTCAACAGATTTAACTTTTGGATAAAGACTTTTTGTCCTTGAATATGTTGATTATTCAGTTTAGCAAGTTGTATTTTTTTCAAAATGAATAAAACCTTTAAAAAATGTCTACCCAATATGAATATGAGGTAATTCACTAACATCTGTAACAAAGTAGTGTGAGATAAACCCACTCTCCATGTCCCTACACAAACCTCTCCAACCAGTTCCTACAAATTATGCAGCTACACCAAGACTTTAAGGGGTTTTTACTCTTCCAACCGCAACAGCTCTTGCCTACAATATGCCTACACAACTTCCTTGTCTGATTAGACCCATTCCTTTCCTAGCTTACATATCTCTAAAGTAACAAGTGATAGGACAAGAGGAAATGTTGTGCCAGGGGAGGTTTAGGCTAGATACTAGAAAAAAATTTATTCACTGAAAGAATTATAAGGCATTGGAACAGGCTACCCAGGGAAGTGGTGGAGTCACCATCCCTGGAGGGGTTCAAGAAACATGTAGATGTGGTGCGTAGGGACATGGTTTAGTGATCCTTGAGGTCTTTTCCAACCTTAAGCATTCTGTGATTCTATGATCAGCTGCTTTGAAGACAACATTAGAGCCACTTCATGTCTAAGGTCTGAACTAGTTACTGAAGGTCAACATTATTTATCTTTTCCCATCTGGATGAATGGTAAGACTTCCATCTCCTAGGCTGGCTGGATATGGAGAAATGTCAGGCTTCCTTGTACAGACCTAATAGCTTTGTGGATGACACAAAATTCAAATTTTTTATGCCTTTCCATAGAGAAAGCAAAGAAGCAATTTTCATCCAGGTTCATAAAGACTTCTGTCAAGGACACACTATCATACAGACTTTGTGCTAGATTTTATTAAACTATCTCATAAGCCTTAGGCAATTAGACTGAGAATTAATTCCTGACAGCAGGGAACACTGAGACTAGCACCTGTGACTTCTTTAATGAGGAGAAAATGATGAGTGTATCATCAAAGAAGACTTCATGGGTCACTGAGGTCTCTGTAAATGAGGTTCAACTGGCGACTCACATTGCCTAATTTCCTCATGGAGGTTCTTAACATTATGCACTGAAAATCAGAGCCTGTGAACAACAAAGGTTTGGATAGACAACAGTCAGTACAGAGGGTCTGCCTGAAGAAATAAAATTCTGGCCAGAACCTCATTCATTGGATCCTGACAAACAAGAATACAGAGTGGAGAAAATGAGGAGCTATGTGGAGAAAATGAGGAGCTATGTGATGAAAATTACAAACATCAGCATATTCAAAATCAAACAAAGGCATAACCAGTTCCCTCAGTAGCCCTGTCCTCACTACAGATATGGGGTTAGTAAATTCCTCTAAACTAAAGAAAGCAATTGCATTTGCCACAAGGGGCCACTAAATTGTTTCAATGTAATTGTTCTTACTTTGCTGTAATACGTTGCTGATGAAGTAAAAATAATAATTAACCAATGTTAATAACATTTACCATAAACAATGTTAGCAAGGACTCAGCTTTGACAGAGTCTATTAGCACACTGTACACTGACACATTCGGCTGTTAAAGAAGTCTGCCCTGAAAATACACACAGACTGACACAGTTTTTGATAGCTGCTACAAGGCTTTCAAGCCTTTGTCTACACAGCATGTGCACCCTGACCCCTCAAACCTAGGACAAATAGCTGGACAACGTTATTCTTCGGCCAAGTGTTTCCCCAAAAGCCTGAAAATACTTCTGCTCTCTCCTCAGACACATGCTTTTGCATACTTGTTCTTTTAAATGTTTCAACTATACCCAGCTTTGTTAATTTGACACAGATGTAATCAAGAGGTGTCCTTATAAAAAAAGGATGATCCACTTTAAAGTGACCTACTAACTTTTAAATATCTCTACTAAACAAAATGTTTGGCCCACGTGCTAATGAGACAGATGAATAGGAATAACAAAAAAAAGTTTCCAGAAGGCTGTCTTGAATCACAGGCTACAGGTCTGTTTCAAAGGTTCCCTCTCCCTTTTGCAATTCATCAAGTATGTTGGAACCTTGATGAAGTGCTTGAGCTGTAATTGCAGGTACAAACCATATCCCTTAACAAATCTCCCTTCCATTAAAAGAGGAGAATGTATAAAAAATGCTTTGGTGTCATAGTTACTTGGGAAAGAAAAAACCCATTCAACCCTCCTCTCCCTCCCCCCCCCCCCAAAAAAAAAAAAACCCCAACAAACCCCAAACCAAACCATAATACTAATTAGATACTTTTCTCTGCTACTTTAAAGCTAGTTCAATTAGAAGTACATTGGAAGAACACCTGTGACATGTTTATGATGGCTGTGAGGCACTGTTTGTGATATGTATGTATATGTGTGCAATGTGTAAAATGAGAACCAGTCATTCATGAAATTTCACCTGATGTTGACTTTTAGCTCTTAGGAGGTGTCTCCTTCCTCTGCCCTGGACGTAACAGAGAGTAACTGAATGCCTTCCTCAGGAAAGGGGAAGCCTATCTTTCTGCTTGCTCCCAAGGGAAGGATGTTCTCCCTGCTCCCAAGCAGAAATCAGTGTTACAGCTTTGTGAGCATGCTAACCTTCTTATTCCTCTCTCCATGAAGATAGTGGAGTGAACCTGGTATTCTTGCATCTAGTGTTATACTTAGGCACTTAGAAGACTTAGTAAAGCATAGAAGAAATAAAATTTTACTTTTATTATGAGACTCCAGTAGGTGCAGAATATGCCATGCCTGGGGCTGCATATATCACATTATTGAAATGTCTGAGGTGAGGAGAAATAGTTTCCAAAGTTCCCAAACTTTAATAATGTTTTATAATTTTTGGCTCCTCAAGAAATTACTCTTTTCAAGAAGACAGACTGCCTGCTTTGGTCTCTCTAGATCAAACCACTGACATGGGCAGTCAGTCTCTGTCGATGTTTCTGTCTTTCAAAGCAGCGCTCACATGTTTGAAGTTGTCTGTCTAAAGAGTGGCCTTTCACTACTCTGCGGCACAACAAAAATTGAGCCACAGTTGGAGAATAAGGTTCTTTACTTACCTAGGAAAGTTGTTTGAAACTACTCATACCTTTCCAATAATTATTATTTATGTAAAATAATTTGCATTCTGTTTTCAGTCCAGTTTTACAGTGTCTTATTTGAAATAGACTAGGCATTTTAATTTAGTGAATAAAAAGGTCTGCATGACAAAATTCCAAGTACTAGTTTAACCTAGAGAGGAAATCAAATGAGAGCATTCCAAATTCAATGATTAAATAATGGAAAATGGAAGAACTTCACTCACAGATTGTATGCTACTTAAAATAAGTTCCACATCATTCCATCTTAAAAAAAACCCAACAAAACTCTATTTTAAGAGACTTTAATGTTAATAGTTTTATTTTCCAAATAGGTTAATAAGAATACTTATTTTATTCCAACATACATCAAATGAAATACCCTAGACTTCTTGTCTTTAGCATTCCAAAGATAAATTCTGTTCTGCTATTTAACATTTCAAATTGTTTCCATAGGCATTTATTTTACATTAAAAATGCAGACCGAGTATAAACCAGGTTTACAAAAACAAAAAATGACACAAAAAAACCCCCTACAAAAACCCCCAAACCTGATGAGAAGTTGGACGTTATGCTGAAGCTGAACACTAAGTAATTACCATGTATGCAGATTAGGTGCAGTTTCTGTAAGCCAGTCATGAACAGTGTACCTCTTAGTACAGTTAAAAAGTACACAGCTACAGCTGTAAAAGTTGCAAAGTTTGCTTTTCAAAGACACATTTCACAAAATAATGTAAGCACAGGGGATTGCTTTTGATAGGAGAGTTGTACTGCTTACAATTGTGCAACAAATCCGAAATTCCCAAGAAAATCCCATGATTGTTTTCAAAGGCCTATGAAAGCTCCACGTATCTTGAAACAATAAAGGAAACCGTACGTGTACTAGGCCTTAATTTATTGCCTTGTTAAATTAATTGCTTCCATATAACTTTCCTGCCACTAAGATATAAATGTGGGAAATAGAAGGTGGAAGCTGAAAATATCACATCCCTAAAGGAGGAATCTGAGATGTGTTCTTACCACCTGTGAGATATTAGCAGGAAGTTGTGAATAGATCTGATAAAATTAGTATGTATTGGTAGGATAACGCAGCTGTTGCAACGTAACTTTTGGCTTATGTGAGGCTTATTCATAATCTATTTTTATGATTTTCAAAATCCAGTAAAATAAAAAAGGACCACTGTCTAATTGTTACCATACTGTTGATTCAAAAGCTATTTGCAGTGCACTCAAGGAGCAATTCCCTCTTCTTTCCTCCCCCTCTGCAGCCCCTCTTCCTCCAAGCCTTGAGTGCTCCTAGTTACAGCATTTAATTTCTAAAATTAAACTTGGGTCCATCTTAAAACTCATAGTTGAGAGAACTCAGATAAATGAAATACCAATTAAAACATCCTGATGACATCCCTTTTCTGTGCTATTCCTTTCCTTTCCTCTAGCATGTCTACTCTAAAGAAGCATTTACTTTTCTGTTTTTCTTTTTTTTATTACTTTTTTTTAACTTCATTTTTTTTTCTTATCGTTCTGCATGTACAAAAAAAGAACAAGTGAATTCTGCATATGACTACAAGGATTCAATGCATGTTGATGTGACTGGTAGTGAAACAAATACATTTGGTGACAAGCGGATACAGAACTTTTATAATTAATTTATTGTAATATAATCAAAATAGACCAATCGAATTCCTGTTAATACTACAATAACTGAAAAGATTACACAAGAGGTTCCAAGCAGATTAAATTTCCAAGTTTTGTTGCATGTTCTCAAAGCAATTGCAAAATTCCCATTTATGTCTTAAACTGAATGTGCGTCTAAGTAGTTCCACAAATAATTTTTATTTACTTACTGATTCATATCTGGATAATTTTATTAGCAAACAAGATCTTCTTTGCTGTCTTTTTATTAGTTCTGTTAGGCCCCTAGCAGACATATAAGCTCAACAGGCACCAAAAAAAAAAAAAAAAAAAAGATTGTCCATGTGTTAAGAAGGTGTTCTTCATCTGGCTCAAACCTGAACTGTAGTCACTTAGGTGTCAAAGCCTCCTTCTCCTTATTATTTCTGTCCTAAGAAAATTGTTCCACAGAGCGAGTACTTTATACAAAATAAAGCTGTATGCTTATTATCTGATTCACTGATACCAAGTGCAGTTTTATCATATTTTTACCCTATGTATTCGTGTCACCATTTGTATGTACATACCTACACACACATCTTAGAACATGCTGAAATCTGAATCAAAGGAGAGGGCTGGCCTCTGGGTTGATACGACAGAGCTGAAAACTTTCTTCCAGTCTTACAAGTTTCATGAGCAAAACACCCAAGAGCCATGTATTTTCTATGTCATTCATATCATGTGGGAAAACACCTGAATCTAGTCTCACCTGACGGGCACATTTACAAGCTGGAAGAAGCAGTTATACACAGTGGTTCAAAACGATAAAAAGACAAACATGGATACATTACGTGGAAGCACTGCAGGGAAATTGTAAGCAAATAGTGTACTAGTTTCACTGTTTCCAAATGCTTATTCTGTTCTGTATTTGTCTTACTAAAATACTTCAATTTCCTTTCTAGAGTCATCTGTAAAATTCATTTGTTATCTCCTTGGTCTCCTTTTTGGGTAATTTGTGTATTCCAGTGTCTGTGTCCTATTTAGTTTCTTGTATGGTGCATTGTTTTGCAGCTACATTAACACTCAGTCTAAAAATACAAAGTCTGTTCACCAGCTTTCTTGAGCCTTTGCCTGCAGCTTTCTTGTACAACAGTAAACACACTTACCACAAGAAAAGAAGAAGGAAAGGTTTCTTTGCCCACTTTTTGTCTCAGTGTGGGTAAACCAAAAATTGGATCTATTGCGAGGGATGATCCTTCACAGAAACAGTCAATTAAGCCTTAACAAACACTAGATAACTTAAAGTGGTTGTGAAAATTAACTAGAATTAAACATACAACGTGTGAAGGTTTTCATAGCTTTGACCTTTTGGAATGTTTCAGAAAAATATTTGTGAGATGTTGAGTGGTATAGTTCTTTAAGAGACAACTCTCTTTATTGATTTTTGATCTCTAGATGTTTCAGATGTTTGACTGATCTTTTCTATGTATTTCTTTCCAATAGTCTAGAGTCAATGACTCTTCATTTTGAATGAAACATGGTACTTCACTGAAACGCCTTGAACTGACTTCATTGAAAAATGAATAAAACTGCTAACTAATTCAAAAGTTAAAAATATATTCTGCAAATATTAGTTGGAATAAAATATTTTCCATTACATAATGTTTTTAATTATTTTAAACTTTGCAATGATCTCACCTTATTGTCATGAATGACTACGGAAAAGTAATTCTATCTTGATGATATTTACTTACCAAAACATCTTTTACATTTACACACAAAATTATTCATGTTGAAAATACTGCTGAATTTCTCCAACAAATATGAAGAATTTTTGTGTCTAACAAATCACATAACCATATTTGCACTTGAGACATAAATAGCTGTTGTGTTGAAATTAGTAAGGCACTCCTAAGGTGAAGGTAAGCAGGTGCTTGGGTTTTGATAGGCTCAGTCCCATTTGCAGTACAAAAAAACCCCCTAAATGACTGAAATATCTCTTACTTATCAAGCAGCAAAGCTCTTGCCCAGAAATAGTGTGAGAACAATTACCTTATGAGAAGCATTTGTATTGGCAATATATTAGAAACAGCTATTTAGAATATGTGACATGAAAATGTCTGACTCACATGATTTTAGACAATTTTTAACTGAAATGCTTGATGCAGAAGAATTTTACATGTATACCAAGAACAAAACTGCTTTATTATATGGCTTGCTGTTTTTATCATACACTGAGTTTTGATGAGCAATTCTTCTATGCACCAGAAAATTTAAGGTCAAGAGTACCTCACATGATCAAGGTCAAGAGTACCTCATACAGTCCAGCACTTCAAAATTTCAAATTCATGTCGTTCCAGTGCTCCCAGATGTGCCTTAATGGTGTAGAAAGGGAAGTGGAGAAATGGTTATGGAGTGGCTCGAATTCTCTTCAGGATAGCAACAAAAGTGGAGTTTCTGTCTTGTTACAAAGCAAGGTTTTGGAAGAGGTGATGTTGGGAGACTCTCTATGAACTGTTTCCATGAATCCACAGCTGCGGATACTGTGGGATGGGTGTTTTGCAGTCTATGAGGAAAGAGCCGCAATGTAGAAGAGCTCCTTATTTTGCACTAGAGACTGTTTCCAACCCCTACAGAGCATCAGAACAGGAAAGGGGACTCGAAGACATCTGAGCCTCCCTGTCTCTCAAGCTCTGATTTCTGTGCTTTCCTTCTAAGAAGTGTAGAACAGATTTGACAAATAAGAAAATTTTATTTTTACAGTACTTTCTGTAAAACTTAACAGCATTTACTAATTGTGATTCATGGGGCTAAAACAGTCTAAAATTATAGATTACCTCTTGGGCCATAAGTTATAGTTATCTGTTATCTTAACACTTTGCAACTGCTATCAAACAGACATTACAAACAGCCTGTACTTAATCAATTCTTAATATACTGCCAAATGTCAAAAAAATGGGAGAAAACTAAGAACAAAATGTTATTGTTAACACTCTCATTCTTTGCACTATTTTTTAATGACTTCAGTACCTAGAAAGAGAGCTGGTAGCACTGGCATCAAAGGTAGGTGAAGCTTTCAAGCAGCATTCAAATACTAACATCTCCCAGATCAGTCACTTTAGAAGACTTTAGCCCAAAATATTTCACTTGGCTCCAGAACATAGAAACTCTCCATTACTTCACTCAACTCTTGAGATTACATTAAGGTCAAAATGCACTGAAAATTTTGATCAAGGATTGAGGTCATCAGCTCTGCTTGCATTGGAAAACATCATTCCTAAGAGAGCTCAGTTCCTTCTCTGTCTTGGACTTTGGCCTTTTTCTGCTGAACCTTGGAATGAAACTCCCCGTTGGTAATGACTGAATATACTTAGAGCTGTACTTAGAACAGCCACAAAAAGTACCAAAAAAAAAAAAAGTTTGGCATATATAAACCTTTTACAATGACCAATATGGTTTGCATTTGAACCTCTATGTCACAAGAAAATGGTCATCACAGAAACCTGTTACGTATACCTTCCCATAAAACACTTCTTTTTACTTTAAAAATATCTGAAGAAGTTTGAGAATGAATAATGAGTTTGAATTTATGTAGAAGAAACAAAATGCTCCTAAATTTTACAGCAACAATTGAACTCACAAATCTGGTATAATATTATGAGAATTAAATACACGTCTTCATTTGTGAACTTCTCAGCAGGAGTAATTCAGTTGTTTTAGGATAGCATTAGGTATGTCAGATTGCAAATTTTATTCTGTGACCTCTGGTGTATCTGCTTACCTTTTGTATTTCTTCTTTTCCACCCAGCAAGCTGAGATAATAAAGATTTTTGTCACTTTGGTTATCATAGCAGTAAAATATTTTAAAATTAACTATTTAAAACAATCTATAGTTTATATTTCCATATTAGTTTTACTACAGATTGATATATATTAATTTGCCAGGATTCTTGAGTTCCTAGGTTTACAGTTAATTTGAGCTCTGACCTGCCAGTGCTGAACTACTCTGAATACTAAAAAAACCAGGGTCTTTGCTTGCTGAGCTCAGGGGTCCTTTGCCTAAGCAAATTCAGAAATCTGTCTGTTTATATACCTAATACATAAAGACGATAAAATAATTCCTATAGAGTACAAGGTATGTAAGGTTCTCAGCAGCTGATACAAGATTAGTATAGATAATCTTCCTTTTATATCTTTATATTAGACAACTATGTAGTCTCATTTATATATGTATATGTGGTGGGTTAACCTTGGCTGGATGCCAGGTACCCACCAGGCCCCTCTATCACTCCCCCTTCAGCAAAATAAAGAGGGAGAATAAGATGAAATACTCCTGGGTCAAGACAAAAGCAGTTTAATTAAATCAAAACCCAAGACCATGCACAGAAACAAAAGGTAAACAAAGATGTTCTCTCCTTCCCCTCAGTAAGCAATGTCCGGCCCTTTCCCAGGAAAGCAGAGCTTCAGCGTGTGCAGCAGCTGCTACCAGAGACAAACACAGTAACAAATGCCCCCCTCCTCCTCCCTGTCCTTGGCTGTTATGGCTGAGCTGAGGTCACATGGTATGGAACAGCCAATCCGGGTCAGCTGTCCCAGCTCCGCCCCTCCCAAGCTGTGTTACAAACACCCTGCTGGCTGCCAGGGTCACACTCAGCACTGGGGGGGCTGCTGTGGGGATACTGACTGCATCTCAGACAGACCCAATATAATATATAAAAAAACACAGTGGAAAATTATGTGCTTCTATTTGTTACATGCATATTATATACAAAGACTTCAGAAAAAGCAAACTAATCAGCCTGTTTTTAACAAAATATTTATGGATGTAGAAATTCTGGAGACAGATAAATATTAATCCTTTATAAACCACAACATTTGATTAAGCACCAGTATTTAGAACTGTACATGGCATTTAGGGGTTACTGCTACGAATAATCTAAAAGCACAGCGATTGTAAATTTAAGTTTGGTGTATCTATTCTGAACAAGCTGGAGACGTGTCCAGGTTAAGCCACTCCTGGCACTGTGAAATGATAATGTGCATGTGTTTTCTGACAGTTTGCTTGCAGATTATTTCCTGTAACCAGGAAAAGTGCTTATTTGGAAAGAAGTACTTTTTATATAAAGAAATAGAAGATGCATTGCACTCTTCCCTCTTACTAGTACTTGCAACATATGTTCATAATAAAAAATGAGCAACGCAAGCCAATTTTTCTATCCATTAAAAACACTTTTTTTTTCATCCCACCTTTGCAGAAGGAAGCAATGAGTTCAAAAAACCACTTCCTTGGTATTTTAGTAACATGAGGAATGACTTTGCCTTTTGAACTCTGCATTATCTTACTTTTAATGAAACTTTCAGCTAAAGTAAGTATAGAAATCAAAGACTGTCCCACCTGCTGCACTTTGAACATTTTTGTCTTCTGCTTTAGAAAGAAACAAGCTTATCAACATTGATAGAAAAACCATCAAAGGAGATCTGATGAGTCAGTGACAAATCTAATTAATTTTTACCACAGAGTAATAGGAGTAATTTCTGTTCTGACAAATTTGACAGCTGTGAAACACCAACTAACAACAGAGTGCTTTTTGATGCATACAGGAGTAAATCAGGTAAGACTCAATTCCTGAAATCATGTCTCCAGTACTTTTCTGTGTTCTCTGTAGAAGCTGCCTGTATGAATCAGGGTTTCAAGCTTCACTTCTGAGACTCTAACGGCTAGAGGCATAAATGCATGTACTTCGTTAAAAATCAACTTTCTAAAATTATTTGTGTCTCCTAGAGCTCAGGTGGCCCTGGGACCCTCACTCAAGGGTCTCTGAGATTAAAGGGAAAACTTCTTTCAATTTTGATAGATTTTAGATCAGACCATATGGTTCTTGTCATAATGTTAGCATAAACCTGACTGTAGCTGTTCTAGAATACATAAAGAACATGTCTTCAGAAAGATATCTGCATCTACTACAAGTAGCCTAATTTATCCTGGTTATTGATAAAGGAAACAGGAGTTCAAATTATAATTTCTTTCCTATATTTCTGTCACTATTCTATTTTCTAAACACAGTAGCCAAGTTTTATAGTCAAGAGTTGGGCACACCAAAAATAGTAGCAAAAAATATTGTTCCAGAGGCAGGGCGAGGAGGGAAGAAGTCTCAACCCTTATTGCCACCTCACTGTATTTCTTCCACAATGACATTCTCAGCTTCCTTGTGAGACCTCTGCAGTGACCCAGGCATTACCTACTCAGGGAGTAGACTCATGCCGCATGACCGAGATAAATGACCCACAATCACTTAGAACATCTGAAGCAAGTAATCCGCAGGTGAGATCAGACTGTCTTGAAAAAATCGGATGTGGGAATTTTGGGGAAGTTACCGAAAAGAGATGGTGAAACTGTATTTCTATATCTGTATAAGTGGACACATCCTACAAGAGAAGAATAAAAATGAGAGAATAAGAATATAAATACAAATATCTTGCCCCATTCTAGCACCAGTGGATACTTAATGACATCCTGGTTATAGACACTTAATTTAAGGAAAATCTGTAACTGCCTTATAGATGTTAAAACACAAATCTATTCTTCCATTTTCGCCACTTGAAAGTAAATCTCAAATACAAGGAGGTTCAGAGCAAAATATCTCATTGAGAGTGTAATATTTCATTTAGATTATTCCTCCAATTTCTAAAAACTCTCAGCTGTCACTTCTGTTAAATTAAATTTTCATTACTGGTGATATTGGAGGAAGCTTATAGAAGGTGTGAGAAAATATATTTAGCTATACCAGCGATCAGTCCAAAGTCACAACATACTTTACTTGAAGTGAACTTGATACCACAGCCTATTTGTGTGTGAAAAATGGATAAAGTCTTGACTGTTTCAAGATTAAATCAAAGAAACGGGCCCTGAAGGGAATTTGGAGCATGTTACAGACTTCTATTGCCTTTGGGAGCTTCCTCCAAGAGCTACATACAAGTGTGTAATAACCCAGCTCTCATGTAATCTGATTACTTTGTTTTCTGCAAAGGAAAGCACTTAGTCTAGGAGCATCATCTGAATAAATTTCAAAGATCAAAAAATGACAAGGCGAGAACTTGGATGGAGTCCACTGCTGCAAATGTGTTACTGACACAAGGAACCTAGTTAAAAAAAAAAATCAAACTACAGTAGATTATGTTATTTCTGTTAGCAATCAAGAACATTTGTGTAAAAATGTCTTTACAGCGTAGAACAAATCTGTATGCATCTCTCCACTGCAGTTCTGTGCACATACTGAATCCTTGTGTTACATTTCAGTGACATGGCAGCACTGCTCATTTACAAACATTTTTCATTATAAATTGATCACTTCTGGGATGTATAATGACTACGCATTAAACATTTTGCTGTGGCCTGGAACACATATGCTTTCCTTATGTCAGCTATTTTTTCACCAACATTGAAAATGTGTAATTTATTATTACTACTACCACTTGAATTACCAAGGTGCCCATCAACCCTAGTTACGGGCTTGGGCCCTGTTGTGCTAGGTGCTGTTAAAAGCAAAGTTGAAAAGAACATCCAATGTTCCTTAAAATTTAGAAACAAGATGACAGGCAGCAGCTGAATACATATAGCAGATTGTACAGGCAAGGGAGACCAGTCAGCATACCTGAAAATGACTTAATTTCACCAACAGCCTGTATATTGTTAGTTTCAGTTGTTGAAATCAGAAGGAAGTGAAAGTTTCTTTCTAATTTTAGAGAACATTATTTTCTGAACTGCATCGGTCTTCAGAGTTGGCAATACTAGTACTTCCAAAAGGTAGTCCTATGTGGAATAGACACAGTTTCACACTTACCACCTACTGTTTCCAAATAAGACAGTGCTTAAAAATCTCACAAGAGACCAGGAAACAAAGTAAGTATTTGTGTGGTTTGATCTATATGTTTATTTTTGGATATTTCGTGGCAAGAGAATTTTGGATTTAGCATTTGAGTCACATTAGTATTTTCTGAAGGTGTAGAGCTGAAAGTAGATGTTTTGTTTTCATAGCAAAACCATGGCAATTAAAAATTAATCTCTTTTGCTAATTGAAAGAGAACTTCAAAATAGGAATGAGAGAGCAGAGGAGGAATGTTTGCAAAAAAAAAGCCTTTTTGGAGTTATTCCTGATTAGAGGCAGCAGCTAAGCACAATTAAATAGCTCTCCCTCCAGCTATCAGTAGCATTCCATTGTTACAGTGGAATACCCAGTTTGTAACCACGTGTTCTTGACTCAGTCTTCTGCTCTAACCCTCCGCTTCCATCAGAAAATCTTTAGACTTACAAACTTTATGGCTAAGCAAAAAAGTCTTGATAGAACATGCCATCTGTGACCACAGTAAAGTAAAGATTCTCAGGAACAATATGTGCGTTTGTGTGTGTCATGCATGTGAGTGCGTACATGTGAATCGTATAATCATAGAATGGCTTGGGTTGGAATGTGTGTGTCTGTTTGCTATTTTCCTGTTCCTGACATCTAGACCTGTAAATCCCTATCTCCCTTGGTGTGATTGAAAGCTGGGGCAACAAAAAATCTGTTGACTGTGTACTAGATATGTATTTCAGAATACAAGCAAAGTTTTGTTATCATTTTAGATCACAGGAAACAGACACTCTTGCTACAGTATATACCTTATGCTTAATATATTTAAGACATATATGTGTATAATCTAAGATATTTAATACATCACTGTGTAGGATGACTACCAAGCGGAACTACAGTGAAACCTTCAGCACAGTTTTTTGAAGATTATTTCTGAGGAAGCTAAAGTGCCTTGATCCGGTATTTCCTCATTTAATTGGTAAGAAAATACTCCAAAAAGAGGCAAATAAAGATTGCCATCAATGTTGGCAGATTCAGGAAACAGTCCTTCCAGACATGCCTGTGTTTACAGACTAACCCTACATGTCCGAAATGTTCTGTCATTTTAACACACTGATGCCAACACTTCAGGATTTCTGCCAATTGTGAGAAGAGATAGAGAAAGGAAAATAAACACTAAGTTACCCTATAAAACAAGGATCAGATCATAAATACTTCACAGCATTGCATATAATTTTATTTTAAAACGTTGTCACATGTGAGTTACTACACTACTCCTGAAGGAATGATTGCTACTGCCTAAATGCATCAAATTCATATAAGTTCAGAATATAACTTGAACATGATTTAACCAAGTATTTCTAAGTGCCATCTTTTTTCTGCATCAGTCTGTACCTGTCTGACCATCTTTTTAGTTGACAGAGCTTTTAATACCACATTTCTGTGTCAGGATGAATTACATACTCCAAAACGAATGGTCTTTAGTAACCCCACCTGTAACTAGGATACTCTGAGATGGTTGAGCAGGGAAGCATGATTCTTCCATTGGCTGGACTCACTTTGTGTGGTTTTCCTGGAAACGTTCCATGTCTTAAGAAGTTTGAGTGCTTGGTACTTTGTGGATCCCACCACCCACAAGCACCTCTCTCGGATGCAAAGTCACCGGCTCAAGAACTTTAATGATCTTGCTGACTGGCTATCAGATTTAAATAAAATTAAGATATGCTTTTGTTCTTTTAACATACTGTTACTGATAAAATAGCAATATTTCCATATCTGGCCCCCAAAACCCTGATTTTCATGCTTTTGACTCACTTTCAGAAGTTGGAATAATAGTCTAGTAATTCTCTTCCCTCACTTCTGTAAACATTCTCTACTCATTGCTGCCCATTCACCTCACTTAAGCAGCACTTTATGAGGCTATTGAAGATTGCTTTGCCATTTATCTCCCAAATTAGTTCAGCTGAAAGTCAAAATTTGACACAACTCCCCAGTCAACAAGGTGGAGCCACACAAGCATATTGAGATAAATAAGAAAATAAACTTCAGAAATAAAAAATCTCACTGGTAAAAAGCCTTTAACTTCTTTAGTTATCTTCATAGATTTGACAAAAGCAAATTCGGAAAATGCTGTTGTTAGTTTTACTTAATTAAATCTCGCAGTGTTCCAGATGTCAGCTATTGTCCGTATCAGGTAGGATATTTGTTTCTGTTGCGTTTGTATCAGTTTATGACACAGCTAGCTGACTAATTATGTTGGCAAGGCTGAAAAGTCAGGATCCCTCTGGTTTCAAAATTCTCAAAAGACTGTACTTTATATGATATAAGAACAAATGTGATAACCTGCATAGTTTGGAATAACCAGTTTCCCTTATTGAAAAGCAAAGTGGCACGGCAACGGACAGTGTGTGTGACTGTGCCATGTATGTTAAAACAAGACTTGGAAAAATAGTTGGCTATTAAAATGAAATGCAATACTTCTGCCTCAACATTAGTATGAACACATGTTTTACAAGGATAACAGAAACTGCAAAATAAACTATGAAGCAGTTTCACTATTTAAAATTAATAGAATCCAGCAAAATGAGTGTTTAGTGCAGCTCCCAAACAAAATCTCTCACTTGCCAGAATGTGTCCCTGAATTGTTTTGGTTAGTTGTATCCAAATGCTGTGAGTCTGTTTGTCTACCCGAGTTTAGATCTTATTTTCAAACCTTGCGTGTCTGGGTTAAGTACATTAAACATCCTACAATTTACCCAAGATGGCAAATTGTGCCAGGTAACAATTCATATCTGTCTCTTTAAGAATATTATAATTGCAAAGATGCAACTGGGAATGGAGTTGTCAAGACCTAAATGAGTGACGTTGCTCTTTGTGAAAAGAGAAGATCTTTAAGAGAATAAATCAAGCTTCTTGATTGTACTGCAGCCATGGTTTGCAAACTGAGTGAGAAACTTCCATGATCACACCATTTCCTTGTTTACCCTAGCAAGTATAACTTGTGATGGGAGGAAGATAGAGGAATATAGAAGAGAGAGGAAAAGGCACTGAGTCCAAACACTTCCGTGTACCCAGGAGAATTTTGTTTAAGTACGACACTATCACTGGAGTGGCTGAAGGGTATAACTGGAAAAAAATAATCTTAAATTGTGTTTTAAGATAATTGCATTTCTAGTATGTTTATGTATTTCTAGAGCTTGCCTCATGACGTCATTGGTCCCGCCCCAAACTGGATAATCTGATATGTATAATATGCTGTAAGGGGTTCTAGTCACTTGCAATTTTGCAACAAAAGCCTTTTAATCAAATTTACCATGGAAATTATTTACAAGATCTAAGTCACTCTGAAGAGTGCTTCTAAAATGATTTTTTTTTTAAATCCAGTCAGCATAAGTAGTGCTTTGTGTACATGCATAGGATGTATAAACACCCTAATATGCTATAAATTGTAGATGTGGAGAATTTGAAAGAAAAAAATTACCCGAACTTCCACTGTCGTCTTCCTTTTAACTGTCTTGAAATACTAAAGCATACTATCAAAATAACAAAAAATAAAATTCACTGTCTACTTTATGTCAAAAATACAGACTCTAGAGTGCTGACCTGCTAAAATACTTCAGCACAGACCAGACTAGAAAGTCTTTTGATTGTGAATTGAGATGACCCAAAATATAGAACTTTCTAAAAGTATTCATCCTCGTTCATGAAATCCTCGGGATATCATTTATAAGAAGCTGTTCTTCCTTCTTTATTTTTCTTTCCTCCACTCTTAATGCTTTTCCTTAACCTTACCTCCAAGAGAGTTTGCAGGTAAATTGTGTGCACAAGTGGAGGCAAGTGTGGGGATTGGCTTACAGGCCTGCCCCCTGGTGCAGCTGGCAGCCCTTCTGATAGGCTCTGTGATGTGGTTACTCTTTCCTCTCCTAAGAACCGGATTCCTGTTTCTGCAATGTGCCAAGACAAACAGCTGGGTTTTAAAAAGAATACTCCTGTGAAAGTGCTTAATCAAATCCAAGCTGCTGAGGAGGTAAGAGTCATCAATAGGATGTAGGGTAAGGAAGTCAGGAAACTATGGCAAAACTGTTTTTTTTTTCCCCTTGTATCTATTTCTGTAAAACAATTAATATTTATTATATGCCGATGCTGTATGTAACATGAGATACTGTGGCAAGTAAGCCAATCAGAAATGGGCAAATCCTGAGAGAGGTAAAGTGGTCCAAAATGGATCTGTAGAATTGCAAATTGGGAGTAAAACCACAAAAATGTTAAAGGACAGAAATATAAATCCATTACAGCTGATCTAAAGTGCCAAAATAGGACAAATGAGGCCAAAAATATCATAAGAACCCATACTTTTATGTGTTTTGGCAATTCTTCATCAGACCTTGCTCTAACTGGAAAATATAAATGATCATGAACTTAATAATAAAAAAGAAAACCAAACATTGTAAAATAATACCTCCACAAAAGGTAAATTTCAAGTTTGATACATAGAACAAAGTTCAGGTTTATCAGAACTTACTCAACTATCACTAGATTTTGACAGTAATGTTAGCAGGTTAACCCATACTCAAATTTGACTTCATATCTGCGTTTTCATTTTCCATCTTCAATCTGTTCACAAAAATTGACAACCATTAACACTGGAAATCACAAATGAAGCCACAACATAACCAAAATCTCGGCTTCAAAGTCCTGAGTGTTAAAAAGAAAAAAGAAATAGAATTGTAGGTGTGTTGTAGTCTCTTTTTTTCCTTTGTGTTGTTATTTCTGAGATGACAAAGTACCATCTGGTCCTTATTTTAGACTTTTTTATGTCACTACACAGACCAAAAGCATAAGTGGTGCTTTTTTCCCCCCATTTTTTTCTTTTAAAATGAAAACTAGGTAATTCATGAAATATTTCAGCTTCTGGAGCTAACATAAAGATTAGCTCTCCCTCCATTGATATTATGCAAGATTTGGAGTAAAGTGCCAACAGCAGAGTACTGTTTTTCCTATTCACACAGTGAGCCCTTTAATCTCAGTAACCCAGTAGGTACATGTATTATGGGTGAAACCACCAAATGCAGGTAAATCTAGCTATGCCTGGCCACTGGCTGCTTAGGCACATGTGGTTCCTACTTGAACAAAACTAGATGTGCTGATGTCACTTCTGGATTTCCTATATTTTGTAGATTTGTTTCTAGCACTTATGTATCTCAGTAAGATTTCCTCCTGGGTAAGGCAAGACTCATTAAAAGAACACTATTCTTTCATCTTCTGGACTGTTGCCTAACTGCTAAATATTTGATCTTGTTAGAATTTTTCCTGTGAAACTGTAGGTAAAGCAGTAATGGAACATTACCTAGTACTAGTGAAGAGTAACAAGGAATAAAATGTTTCCTTTCCTGATATTTGAAGTTTTTTGAATAGTTTTGTTGAAAGGGTTATTACCAAAAGTGAGAGAGAAATTAAATTATTGTGATTAATACTGAAAGAATTACATTAATGTTATTAAGAAAAATCTAGGCTTCTCAGGAGAACAGGCCTGGTGTGACTAGGCAAGGCAGAACACTGAAAAGAAAAAAGTATCTTCAGGGATCTCTTTTTCTTGAAGTGTAAAGACAACAAAGGATGTGGTGGGGTCCCAGATTTCTGCATCATCTGGAAGAAATTACATTATTAAGTTAAGGTTGAAAAGACTAATACTAGGGATCAGCAGCCATTATTTAAACTGATATTACATTGGTTTATTTTATGGAGGCTAAATATTCTCCATATTAGTGTTACACGTGCACAGACTGACAATTCCAAATAGATGGTTGGTGTGCCATAAATACTCTGTGAAAGACAAAGCTGACTGAAGGGTAGTTTGAGAAAGTGGAATAAACCTGTAAACAACATTAAATTAATGTTACTCAACAATTATCCTTGTGTTTGTGAGAACAAAAACAATCCAACATGATGAACAGAGGATAGCACATATTTTTTGAGATACTATACTGGGCTTTTTGTTGGTGGTGTTTTTAATAAAACTGAAGTAAATAAATGCCAGTAGCTATGTGGGGAAATAAGTTATGACCAAAGAAGTATGCTTTTTTCTTTTTCTTTTTTGCATGTTTTCAGGCTACATGTACTTTTATTTTAATATGCAGTGCATATAATCAGAGAAGACAAGTCAGATGAGTTGTGCTGAAAATTAGAAAACCTTCATTGGCTGGAAGCAGAGGAAACAAAAATACAAAGGAAATTTATCACTTGGAATTTTCATTATTATCAGAGTATGATGGGCATATTAGTGCTGCTTAGAAGTGATAAATCTTAGGGATTTTTAGCATCTTTCATGCATGCATGCTGCACTGACAAGACAAGAAATTCTTATTTTCCTCTATATACACCTTTAATTCTTTCAGTCCTTCTTCCTTTGATTGGATATCATGCATTATTTACCTTGCCATGTTGCTACTGCCCTGGTTCTAGCCTATTTTACTCCTTGTCATAGCAATGTCCATAAATCTTGTCCTTATCTTCTTTTTTATTTGTCTTTCTTTTCTCCCTGTATCTGTTTGTGCCCTCTCTCCCTTCTTATTCTTTCTTTTCACCACTTTCCTATCCCTCTTTCTGTTTAAATCATTTACCCTTTCCTTCCTTAGGGCAGAGACCTTAAACATCTGCATGCTTCTCGATTTGGAGGGAGACAGGGAATTACCTTATTTAGAACACATAAGCTTATTAAAGATTTCCAGGAAAAACTCCCAACAGAAGTTGTGTTTTCATTTGTACCTCTCTAAAGTCACTATGTTGCCCTCCCCTTCTCTGGTGAAACTCCACTTTATCCGAATGAGCTACAAGCAATATCCTGAACAAAATAATACTCCTGATGTCTGTTTCCTACCCAGTGGCTATACAAAAAAATTACTATCCATTTGCAACTCAAGGACAACCCCTGTACAGTAAGGTAGAGTGCCTTTCAGAGGTCCCTGAAAATTTGAGACATGGAGATATCTCTGTAGTCCTCAGACAAAGGCTACCTCAAAGTGGTGGAAGAACTTAAAATAACTCATTTGTCGCTAGGTAGAGTTTCCTCCTGCAGCTAACACGGACATAATCATTTAACCATTCCTCTGAATGGATGTGCTACTGCCTGCACTTGAGGCTTCTTGTCAGCACTTCTGATTCAGCCACAGCTAGCTACTACACACACTGAGAAGACTTGTGCTACTGCCACAAGTAAGGATGCTATGGGTCTACCTCTCCTGGTTCCTTTCTAACCTCTCTACAGATAGACTACTTTAAGCACAGTTATTCAGTGCATTCATGTGGCCTGTTGTTTGACTGTTTCTGAAGTACAAAGATTGTAAAAAATAAATCAATTGTAGGAGGTCTTCTCTTTTAGCCTTTCAAAACAAAATGATTATGTTCTTTGTGACTCAGGGTTGTTAATATCTTTCTTAACAAAGTAAAACATCAAGTTCTGTGATGATAATCCTAACTGTTGTTCTTCTTTAATTACATTCCTCACATAGTTTTTTTTCCTTGGTCTTTGGCAACATTTGAAAAGATAACAGCTATTTTACATAGACATGTCCCCATGGGCAATTTCACCAAAAAGTGAAGGAGATCATTAATTTAACATAGAAACACAGCTATATGCTTTTATTTTTTTCCTAGATACTTCTCAAAGCTCTCAGATTTATCTTTTCCCCTAAATTATTTTGTCAAAGGTGCTTAGTCCAGCTGTCAGTTCATCCTTGTAAATGCCATCTGTTACACAAATCAAACCTACTGACCCTTTTGAAGTCCTTGCTGCTGTTACTGTGTTACTTCTTGCATCTGCATCAGATTCTTGGAATGTAGTTCTATTCAGCTCACATGATACCCAGAACTGCACAATTTTTCTGTCAATAAGAGTAAATGAAACTTGAAAAACTCCATTGCAGTTAAGATGATTTCCAACAAGTCTAGCTGTGTCGGTTCTTAATCCTAACCTCACTGCTCCTTGGGAAACATTTCACATGCAAATAACAAGACCCTTTCCCTTTCTTTTCAGTAGCCATATTAAAAGCAGTTTATTGTCCTCATTCATAGTTACTCTTGACATCCCATCATAAAAATCTTTCTCTAGATCTAAAAAGTGCTTCAGAAGATTCAAAGGATGAAGGGAATAATAAATTGGAAGTTGGTCAGTGAGGAAAAGCTTAGTTTTTTTCCACTAGCCTGATAAGCTCGAGTTAAGACCAAACTAAAATAGGTTCTTGAAGAATGATCTAATAAACCTGAAAAAGTGTTACCTTGCAGCCAACTTAATTTATTGTCACTAAGTAAATGATGTAACACAGACCAAATTCTTAACAGCTAGCACAATGATTTGGACATCTATTAAACAGAGATTTAACTTACCCCCACTTATAGATGGGTGATATGTGTTATTTCTTGCAATTTTATGAGGTTGCATGACATCAAGTTCATGTGGTGTAGTAAATGCTAGAACAAAGTGCAAGTTAGAATACAGCATAAAATCTGTTTCACAGATGTTTGATCTTGCATTTCCTAGTTAGCTTGGGGTTTTATGCATGTGTGCAGGGAGATTATAGTTTTCAAGAAAAAAAATTCACTGCTACTAATCATGTATTAACAATTTACCGTAAATTACAGGGTGATAACTGCACCACAGCATTCTGTCAAGGACAAACTATGACAAGTGGCTCCATAATTAAAACCTTCCTCTGACTAATTGCTGGTGAATCTAGGGGCATGTCTTCTTTTTAAGGTCAGATAATGTTTCCCAACAGAAGACCCCACTTTCATGTCTTAAGATTTTTACCAAACCATTTGGAAAGATGTTTCCATAGCAGATTTCTGAACGCCTTAGGAAATGCAACCCATGCGATTCAAATTTTTCTGAGAAATACATTGAGTTTCTCCCTTTTTAACCCACACCCTTTCTGAAAGCTCGAACTCCTCAGTGGTTTGAAGCAGAATTGTGAAATTACAAAGGAAGATAAGCTATTTGTCAAAGATTCTATTAGCCCCTGAAAATATCTGCATTGTGCCCACAAAAAATATGTTTTAAAATTTTTGTTCATGCTCAGGAAAACCATCTTAGATTATTGCAATTCAGACTTGCCTCTGAGTTTTTCAATGCTGGTCTGTTTTATGTCTGGGCACTGAACCACAACTGAACTACAGGTTCTTCTGTCTTTTCAGCTTCTCTATCACTTGTTTTGTCAGGATGGAATACAAGCAATTTCAGAATGATGAGAGTTACTTAGAAAATCCTTAGAAACTGAGATTCAGGAAGATGAAGACAGAACAAGTGTGGGAAGATGGCATGAATGAGCTATCTACCAAATAGTTGAAGGGAAAAGGAGAAAGGGAACCAAGAGTGAGCATAAGTGAATTAGGACTGTGATTGGTTAGACTATGATTTTTTGGGCTGTGAGACTGTGAGAAAAAGTAAGGGAATATAGGAAACAAGTGTCTAGATCTTAGATTCTAAAATAAGTTTTGTCTGAATCAGAACTTGCTTCAAAATATCTAATGATATGGTATATGTGTAACACATTTTGAAGTTTCTATAGGCAAATATTTCAAAGCCGTAGTTCTACAGCAGTCCTGCAACACCATCCTCTGCAAGCTCTCACAATCCTGAGATTTCAGGGAACACCAGTAACTAGTTTGTAGTTTGTTTAAGAGCTGACAGGAATCAAGGGTAAGATCTTCATGCAATAGTCCATGTGGCAAAAACTGTGGAGCTGTAATTTTCAGAGTACCAGTGCCTCAGGATGGGCAGGTTCCCACTGTACATTTGGATTTTGATAACAGGCATAAACTGGCAGGATATTGCTTGGCAAGTTCAAGTCAACAGCTGGAGAAGTGGAGCCTGGATAGCAAGAATAGCAGTAAGATAAACAGGGAGCAAAATTAGAGTAGGAAAATGTTAACCAGTGGAAAACTTAAGTGAACTTAGTTTCTCTTTGTGTTTCAAATATTTAGTAAAAAAGTGAATAATATCCTTTTAGATTCTGGATTGCTACAAAAATAAAATCTTACCTATAAAATGCTTTGAAAATCAATCATCTTTTTAATTAAAAGCAGCATTGGAAAAAAACATTCAAACAACAACAACAACAAAAAACCCCTGGCAGCACACTAGAAGCAACCAGGAAGAAAAGAAAAAAATAAATAGTTGGTCATAGCAATTTCTCCCTTTGTATAACATGAGGCAGGAGATGTCTGAAAAAAATAGTAGCTAATAATATACTTTAAAATCAGAATTGTCACGCCGATTGGAGAACAACCTGTAAACCAGATCCTTCGCAGATTATAATGTTGGCTATTCAGTTTCGTATCTTTGCCCAGGCTTTTCAAATATCTTCGCTTCCACATAGCAGGCAAAAGTTCCAAGCTGATACTCCTGTGATTTCTCTGATCTTAAAAACACCTCAGTACTGAAGGCAAAAGGTCTATGTGTAGTGAAAGCTGAAGTGGGGACTCTTTGCTCTGAAAAATTTTGAGGGCAATGTTGGCCAACTTTGCTTTACCAAACAGCAGCACACATATACACCACAAAAATGATGTAGCTGTGTCTGAAAAGAATTTGCTACCTATGATGGATACCTAGGCTGTGAGTTGTCCATCCTCTTAATATCAGAAAAAAGCTGTGATTATAGAGCATGTAGACATGACATGCTGGCTACTGCACAGAGCTGGTGTCTACCCGTGGTACTTTAAGATTCTACCATATAGGAACCTTCAGATGTGAGAAAATTGTCATTTGAGTTGTCTATTTAAAATAACGTATGCATCTCAATTACTTTTGTCAGTGCACTCGGTCACTCCAGAAATTTGTTAATAATAAGTTGTATCCTGTATTTCACTTAATTGGTAGCCCAAGAACTCTGACCTCCCCACTTCTCAGAGCATTGAACTTTCTGATATTAGAATAAACTAACCTTTATGCTTATATCTATTGGGAGTAATTTCTTTGCTCTAGTTTTTGAAGTGACTGCATTACAAAATGCAGCAAAATATTTTACTGTGCAGATTTCCTTTTTGCAGTCATCCCAGCACGTATACCTGATTATGACAGTTATGCCAAGTCTGAAGAAGGTGCTGCAGAATTCAGCAAAGAATTCCAAGAGTTAGCTTTCGGCTGTGGTTTTCCTTTCAGACTTTAGATATTGTCAGCCTCATATGGAGAGTCACATTATCTGGTGAGTGTGGCTCTCTTTGCTGCTGGTTTGCTCTTTCTAACCCACTTTCAGAGATATTGCAAGAAATTAGTGACTGTGTTCTGTAGACACTGTTGAAGACAGACGAAAAGGCTGTATGCATGTCATGTAAACCATTTTCTCATAGGTTAGCTTAAAGTAATTCCATTAGGTTAATATCCCAATGAAATAAAATACCCCAGTTATATTTTAATGGTCAGATGTTAAAGTTCAGGAAAGCACTTATATTTTTGACATTGGTTCAAAAATTAATTCATGGACATTTTACCAAAATGATGGGTCATATTTTCACATTTTAATATTGAACTTGTTGGAACTGGTTCTGAGAATTTGAATGTTAGAATTATTCTGATCCAATGAAGAAATAGAAGCAACAAGAAGCGATTCAAACCAGGTTGTAAAACCTCACATTTCTGACGGTCACAATGAACCTCTCAAATTGACCAAAATATATTTGCACAATGTATTTGGCATAATTTCAAGCTTATGTACCTTGCAGAAACCTAGTTCTGTACACATTGGCCATTCACAGTCAAAATCTGTGCTAAAAGTGTCTCTTAAAACTCTTAGCTGTGAGGTGTTTTCCTAGTTCTTCCAGTTCTTAATAATGGTAATAACTTCCTTCTGTATTTAAACACAGATACCACAGCGATGAACCCCATTGGGTACGTACATAGGCAGAGTGTTTTCTTTCAGGTTTTAATAATATTTTTAAACAGTTTCTTCATTGTATCCCCATAGCTGAATTACTGGCAAGAACAAGTAACAAACACTGAATTGCCCTCCAATGCTGGGCTGTATTTTGGCTGCATATATCCATTCTTTTAACATATATCTCAGGCCACCATCAATTCAAGGTGTAATTAAAGTGATTTGCTACCTCAGGGAGTACTCTTACCATACAATCAAAAATCAAGGGAAACCGAAGAGTAATTTTTTTCCTCAGACTGGTAGAAAAGAGGCATAATGTACTCATCTCTTAGTTGGATTTCTAAATGTGGATCAGGAAGTCTCTACATGCAATCATATCTGGAAAAACAAAGGTTTTTCCCAGTTTCTGTGTTGCTACAACTCCATCCCTTTCTCCACACACACTCACAGAATGCAGAGAGAGATGGTGATCCATAAATAATTTTAGTTGCATTTATCTGCACAGAGATTTTTAATTCTCTTATGAACTCTCTGGAAGCTGTCAGTGCTTATTAGCATTCACAGTACTCCATTGTAATTTAAAAATATGTCTATTTGTCTGCAGCTGTTATCAAGAATGAAGATAAAGCTGCAGATGACACTTGACCTATTTTTTTCCCACAGAAGCAGCATATCATCAATTTGAAGTAAAACACCAAGTTGGAGGTGTTTCATTAAAATTTAACCTACAGTTCTAAACTGTCTCACGTGAACAGGAGAGCTAGTCATGCAGATCACCAAGGGAGTGATTTGGAGACAGTTAAATCATTGACCTGTAACCTCAGAATGACTTTGTTAGTAAAACATTGGCTTTCCTAGTAAAAAAACTTGGGACAGAGTTTGAGGGCATGCAGGGAAGGAATGCTAATGTAATTTTCACGTCTGTCAGATGAGTAACTGCAGCTCTCTTAGCTTTGTGTATAAAATACACAGCATGTGATAACACACTAAGGACATATTAACCCATTTCTTTCACAGCTGCAGCAGCCAGTAACATGAACCAAAACATCAGTTCACTGTAAGGATTACAGAGATTAAGTGTGTTTTGGTCCAGGTAAAAGTGAAAGCACCTTTCTGTTTTCTTAGCCATGACTCTGCCACTTGCACCATGATGACCAGCTTGAACACTGATTTTTTCCAACTTTGCAACTGCAGGACCATTGCACTTGTGCACTGTGACACGCAGGTTGCGTCTGATCCTGACTACAGACTGCCATTGTAATATACCATATTACTTTTTCAAAGCAATGTAATTCAGTAGTTTATATGAAAACACTGGCTTTATCAGACAACAACAGAATACTTGGCACCTATGCTCCTTTTTCTTCTCTCTCCGGTTAATTCATGGCTCAGCTAAATCAATTTATACTCCACTCCAGTGAAAATGAGAGTTCAAGTCCTTGTTTAATGTACCTGATTTCATTGTGTCTCAGATTAGGCCCTACATTTTTCTGATATCTGCTAATACTCAGGAAAGCTATTCTATATTAAAAATGTACATATGAGCAAGACTTCCCTGGAAAAGTGACACTCACCTTGCGATCTACAGGTGACTGGTGGCCTGCTAGAGCATGACAGACACTCTCGAAACTAGCTGCCATGTCCTGACCTTCTCACTGACCCTGATTCACAAGAAACAAACAGCTTTAATTGCAGCATGGACGCAAACCTTTGGGTCTCATTCATTGTGTTATGATATTAGTATTTTAAACTAAAATGTTTCTAAGAACACTACATAATGATTTTTCAAAAAACCAATCAACTTGTTTATAGTAGTGTAATTGTCATGGCTTCTGCCAGCCATCCAAATGTAGCAATCCATTTATTTTTTTGCTAGCAAAGTGTCCTGTCCTCTAGACAACAGTATGTGTAGCATTGCTATATCTTTTTCTTCATTGACCTCTAAATGTAAAGAAATGTTAATATCTGCTTCAAGTATTAATACAACAGCTATAATTTAACATATTTCTTTATTTGTATCAAAATATGTATACTTTTCATGTGAGACTTATGATATGAGTTTATTTCATATTTGCTCACAAGTCTACTCTGGTTCTCTCACGGTGTGAATTTATCACTAGGAAATAGCAGCTAAAACAAAATATCTCTTCACCACAACAGTGTTGTAAGTGGGAAATCAACCATGTGGGATGATACAGTCATTTGTCAGGAAAAAAAACAAAAAACAAACCAGCAATAAAATGGGCATCAACCTACAAATTCTCAGAAGTGTGACTCTATAAAAACTGAGGACAGTTTGAGAGAAGCAGAGAGATTGCTACAACACACAAATAGCTCCCAGGATCAGAATCACATTGCAACTCCTTCTTCCTTTCTTAATTTTTTTTTCCCTCATCAGCAAGGATTTTTGCAGGTTATAGGCTGAGCAAGATTACCTTAAACTCCAAGTGCCCTTTGATTCTGTAAAATTGCTTCCTCCTAAATATCAGTGTATAAAAATGGTAGAACAAAGAGAAGAATGAAGTGTACGTGTGTGTGGGAGCTGTTTGTTTATTTGCTCTGCTTTCTTTAGAAATTAATCTCCAAAAGGACTTCCCTGCAACCTTTTTCTAAATGTAAAATAGTGGATCTCTTTTATTTGCGTGTTTCCGTAACAGCACTTTAACAATGTTCTTAGGGGAATTAAGATGCTGTTCCCAGCAGTCAAGCACGGCACACAAAAGCATAGCGGTCATCAACCTTTCAAATTGTGACTGACGACACAAGCTCCAACAATGATCTGATGAGTCACTCACTTTAACGTTCTCTGGAGAAAATGAGTGGTTTGCTACTTTATTTCACTAATTAAACTAGAAACGCCTGTGTTCTTACTGCTGGATGGACTGCCAAGATACAGTGCTCTTCTTTTGCAAGCTACCTGACCTGCCATTGATGTCAGGCGCAGCAATTAGCCTGCCAAAAAAATCATAGGGCAGGGGATCCAGTGCCAGACGCGCACCATCCTTCCACTCTTCTGTTTGTTGTTTGGAACAAGAAAAAAAAAATCAAACTGTGGCCATGTGTTTAAGGATAAGAGTCTTTGCTTCCTTGCCTTACAGGCTATCACTGCAAATATCACAAGCTTTCACATTTAACTCATTGCTACTTTACTTTCATAAGATGAATCCTCATGATAATAATCTCCCACCTATGAGTGTTTTGTTCTTTTTCTAACTTTGAAGGCATGACTTTTTACACAGTGAAAAACCATAATTTTAGAATTTGCAGCAAGAATGGCAGCTTTTTCCTACAAAATTTGCTCCAAAACCCACAAAACAAACAAATTAAATAAATCTGACTTCAAAGAAGGACTCTGTGTGAATAGGTAACCAACTCAATACAACATTTCGAGGTACAGTCACCCTAAGTAAATACCTATACTTAAGATAGAAGCTGGCCCTGCTTGTCTGGTGGAGGTTGGTATTAACAGAAATCAAAGAGAGTACTTTGGTAAACCTCAGAAGTGTATATTAAGGATTTCTTTAGGCTTATTCAAAGCTATCAAAATATCTGTTGAAGCACCTTATTGATGAGCAACTTAAATCTTCAGACTCTCAAGGTATTAAACTTACATTGAACCTTTCTTCATATGTTTAAAAATTTAGCATTTATTGTTATCATCTGCCTTTCTTACTCTTACAAGTGCTTTATTGATTTATTAGGACTCAATAGTCTTAAGTGCCTGGCTCAAAGAACTGTAACTTTCTCTTGCCTAATTCTGCAATGCTGCTTTATACTGGAATTCACAACAGCAGAGGCACTGTGTCCCTGGACACAGGTGGTAACTAACTGTAAGAAAGCACTTCTTAAAGTACGACAGTTTTCCAAGGGTACAAGTAGGCATTGTGACTGTTCTTTTGCACAGCCAGGCTTTTAACATGCCTAGTTCAATGTCAATGCAAGGAGTTAAGCAGTACGATTTATTTCGGTCACCTCCCTGAGATGATGAAACCCAGTGGTGAACTATACACTGTTACAATGCTGCTTACTCATTTTGCTGTTATATGTTGACCTTTGACTTCATAGAGAAATTTCTTGTTTTGTGGTGCAAAATAAAATTGAAAGTTTTATCACTCTGACACTGTACTTTCCAGAAGTTCACACAGAAGGATTCCCTACAGACATTTTCCTTTTGGAGATAGACAGTCCCAGTCTTTACAGTCTCATGAAAGGATGAACTGGTTGAAGAAAATATATATCTTTTAATCAGATGCAGGTACATAATAATCTCTTTATACTATAATGAAGGTTTTGAGATTACCTGAGTTTTCAGATAAATCAGCTTCTAAATTGAAAGGTAAGCAATCAAAGATTTATTATGTTGTGTAATTTGTGTTTGATATCTTTAATAAACCTGCTCAATAATGTTGACCATTTTTTTGTCACAGGCTATCAAAGTGAAAATGCCTTCCTTTGATTGTGGTGATTTCTGAGAATACATTATCAAAGTAACAAACTCTTCTTTTTATGGAGATTCTATTCTAGTAAAAACATTTATAGATTTTGATAAATGCAGAGAAAGAATAATTGAAGAAAAAAATGGAATAAATAATTTTAATCCTTGATTTGCATAGGTGCAAGCAGTTGTGAGCTCTGGCCAAGTATCAATGACTGAGAGATATCCCTGCACAAGCTTCATTAGTGTTAGGAGGACTTAGTTCTATAAATCTCTTGTGTACTGACAGCAAAACAAAATGATACATACTGGTAGAAAGGGATTAGAATTGAAATATCTGAACTGGCAGGAGCTCTTATGTGGGCCTACTATTTGAGATAAATAGTGGTAACTTAATTTGCCATCTTTTCACTATGGGCACAAGTGACAGCCTCCTTCTTTAGCCATTCAAGTAAGAAGAGTGTACACAGTTTTACAGCATTGAGCCTGGGCCTGGTTTTCCTGAGCAAAACCCTTCTAACTCACAGTTAGATCTATCTGGGCTTTACTGAGACTGCTTGGTGATCCACCTAGTGAGCATGTTCCCACACTTGACAGACATTGTCTCTTCTTCTACAAAACTTACTAACTCCTTGGATGGGTAAACTTGGCATGCTTTAGAGTCACCCTGCTGAAATCAGAATCAATTATTGCAATCATAGACTGGAAAAAACTGAGACATCATAATCTCTTATTTCAATACCACTTGCCATATGTAGCCATGAATATGCAGAAACCGTGGTACCATTTTAAACACTAGTCACACAATAAGCTTCAATCAAAATTATGCTTAATTTGCTAGAGGTAAAGACATAGGGTAACATCATTCCGTGATGGAAAAAGATCTGTTTATGTGGACAAATTTTTTTTTGAGAAAGTGAATTAGATGTCTCAGGTTTTTCTGTATTAATCTTTTAAGCTTTTACTTCCCTTCTTTTTTTCTTTTATTTTTTTTTCAACTGATAAATTAGAGTAGATTTCCAGTACACGAAAAATTGAATGGAACTGTTCATTACAGCATCTCTTCTTTTACCATTCTTACAGCTTTTCCAGTGAAAACTTGTGGTGGGTTGACCCTGACTGGACACCAGGTGCCCACCAAAGCCATGTTATCACTCCCTCTCCTCAGCTGGACAGGGGAGAGAAAATATAATGAAAGGCTCATGGGTTGAAATAAGGACAGAGAGAGATCACTCACCAATTACTGCCATGGACAAAACAGACTCTTCTCAGGGAAATTAATTTAATTTATTACCAGTCAAATCAGAGTAGGATAATGAGAAATAAAAACTAAATCAGCTCACTTCCCCCTCCTGAGCCTGGGGTAGTCTCCTGAAGCAGGTCACCTTAAATGAGGCCATCCGGAGTGGTGGCACCTGAGGGGAGTGGAAGATACTAAGCTTGGACTGGGATTTCATAGCTACAGTCTTCAGCACACAACACAAGATATGAATATCACATTCTGCACAGACAAGTTTGAGCACAACAGGGCCTGTGACAAGCCATCTTTTCCATACTTGGGGCACTTGGCCCGGTTGATCCTCTACATGTGGAGAATCAAGGCTTGTCCAAGAAACAGGAGATGGAAGAATGGCTGAATGCTGCTGCAGCATCATGTCACTTCCAAACTCACTTCTCTCTTTTCCTCCAGATGCTGAGAGGTCTTCTCAGGAGCTCACCATCCATGACGAGGGGTACCATATAGTAGCACAGAAATAGAAAGTTTCTGTGCTTGGAGCTGGAGTTTTGCTATCTCAGCAGAGTCATGAACCTATGGTCTTTAACATACAAGACAAACCTAATGGCACTTGTACTGGGCAGGGCTGCAGCAAGAATCATGTGTGTGTCCCAACTCAGTCTGCCAAGGCTCAGGAATTGCTTCTGCCCACAGTCTTCAATGGCTTAGGTATTATTGTCTCACTTATTTCACTGATGTGTTACATTGCAGTGAATGAATTCTGGAATATGTTGTGAACTACAGTGAACAGTCAATTAAGAATTTACAGCCAAACACCATGCCATGTTTTTTCTGAACTTGTTCAAACCCAGCCAAAAGAAAAATTCAACATCAGAATGCAGTAATTTTTCCTTATTCTCTCTCCAGTTTTTATAGTGGAGAATTTGTTAGAGGTGTAGCCAAAGAGAACAAATGGATCAGAATCACAACTTTTTGTTGTCCCAGTTGTAACCGAGAAAAAATGAAAACCAATACAGAAAACATCCTCACTCTTTACAGAACTCATTTTACTGCACAGATAAAGCTGCTCTTTATTCGAATAATGCAGTAAAGGGTGGACAGAACACAATTATGTAAGCATTTGGATGGAGGGCCAAATCTTAACTGTAGAATTAACTCAAACTGAACATAGCACAAGCACTCATGAACAGAAAACCAGTCTAAGACAGAGTGTAAACAGAAGGGATAATGAAGGGCATTTAGGGAAAGAAGATGCAAGGTATTTATTGGATGCAAATCTATTTAACATCCGAAACAATGCTATTTTATTCACAAACCCATTATTAATTCTAGGGATTGGGATTAAAAGCTCTAGAAAACTTCACAATGTCTTTCACCACCTTAGATTTACCAAGCAGAAAAAAAATCCTGAGAGGCTGTGACATCTAATCTGAATCTACCCTCTTTTAGTTTAAAGCCATTACCCCTTGTGCTATCACTATAGACCTTTGCAAAATGTCCCTCCCCATCTCTCCTGTAGGCCCCCTTGGAGTACTGAAAGGCTGCAATAAGGTCTCTCTAGAACCTTCTCTTTTCCAGGCTGAACAACCCCAACTCTCTCAACCTGTCTTCACAGGAGAGGTGCTTCAGCCTCTGATCAACTTCGTGGCTCTCCTCCGTACCTGCTCCAGCAAGTCTATGTCCTTATGTTGGGGGCCCCAGAGCCAGACACAGTACTGCAGGTGGGGTGTCACAAAAGTGGAGTAGCAGGGCATAATCACTTCCCTTGACAGGCTGGCTTTCTGGGTTGCAAGTGCACATTGACCGGTTCATGTTCAGCTTCTCACCAAACAACACCCCCAAGTCCTTCTCCTCAGGGCTGCTCTCAATCCACTCTCCGCCCAGCCTGTATTTGTGCTTGGGTTTGCCCCAACCCACATGCAGGACTTTGCACTTGGCCTTGTTGAACTTCATGAGGCTTGCACAGGCGCACCTCTCTAGCCTGCCAACGTCCCTCTGGATGTCATCCCTTCCCTCCAGTGTGTCTTCCACGCCACACAGCTTGGTGTCGTTAGCAAACTTGCTGAGGTTGCACTCGATCCCACTGTCCATGTCTCCAACAAAGATGTTAAAAAATACCAGTCCCAATACCAGCTCCTGAGGAGCACCGCTCATCACTGGTTTCCACTTGGACATTGAGCCATTGACCACAACTCTTAGAGGACAACCATCCAGACAACTTCTTATCCACCAAGTGGTCCTTTAATCAAATCCATGTCTCTCCAATTTAGAGACAAGGATGTTGTTCAGCATAGTGTCAAATGCTTTGCACAAGTCCAGTTAGATGACATCAGTTACACTTCCCTTATCCACCAATGCTGTAGCCCTGCTGTAGAAGGCCACCAAATTTGTCAGGCATGATTTACCCTTAGTGAAGCCATATTGTCTGTCAACAATCAGCTCCTTATTTTCCATGTACCTTAGTATCAGTTTTCAGAAGGATCTGCTCCATGATCTTGCTAGGCAGACTGACTAGCCTGTAGTTTCTCTGGGTCTTCCTTTTTTCTGTTTTTTAAAATGGGTTTTATGTTTACCTTTTTCCAATCAGTGGGAACTTCACCAGACTGCCATGACTTCTCAAATATGATGGACAATGACTTAGCAACTATGTCTGCCAGTTCCCTCAGGACCCGCAGATTTATCTTATTTGGTCCCATGGACTTGTGCACCTTCAGGTTCCTTAGATGGTCTTGCAACTGATCTTCTCCTACCATGGGCAGTTCTTCATTCTCCCAGTCCCTGCTTTTGCCTGCTGTGACTTTGGTGGTTTGGTTTGAGCACTTTCCAGTTGTGGCGGGTTGGCCCTTGGCTGGGGGCCAAACCACACACACCCTGCCCCCCACCCAATGATAAGGGAGGGAATTAAAGAGGTAAATGGCAAAGAGGACTCGTGGGTTGAGATAAGGACAATTTAATAACTAAACTACAATAATATTGGAAATAATACTATATACAAATATGCAATGTGATACACAGTGATACTGCCCCTCCCCACCTGATGACCAAAGGCCCAGCCCACTCCCAGCCAATGACCCCGGAGGAGGGAGGGAATGGGTGATACACAATGATACTGCCCCCCCCAAAAGGCTCAGCCTGTTGCCAGCTAATGATCCCCAGAAACCACACTCATGATTCCCGCAAAAAAGGTTGGGGGAAAGGGGAGGGGGGCGGGTGCGCCGCTCCCGGAGGCACTCACAGAACAGAGATAACAGCCCAAGCGTCCCAGGCCGAGAGCTGACCGAAGCAGGGGAAAAAAAACAGCTAATGATCCCCCCGGAGAGGGAGGATCCCGAAACTCATGGAATGGAGACGAGTGTCCCGGGCCGAGAGCTAACGGCGTCTGTCGGGGGGGGGAAAAGGCCTTGGGATAGAGAATGCAGGTACCTGAAACGAGATGAGCCGGAGCCCAAGGGAAGTGAAAGAGAGCGATCTCCTGGAAGGGTCCTTGCCTATATAGTGGGTATGACGTGTATGGGATGGAATACTAATTGGTCAGTCTGGTTTCAATCTGAACCTAGGAGCAAATCCCAGGCTAGCAGCTGGACTGTGTCTCTTTGCTTGTCTGCTGACCTTGGCAGCAGAACAAAACATCGGGTCTTTATCAGCTTCTCCTGAACAGGAATCCAAAACATAGCTTCTTGCTAGCTATTTATGAAGAGAAGGGAAAAAAATTTTAACTTTTTTCTACTTAACCCATGACACCAGTGAAGACTGAGGCATATAAATTATTGATTAACTCAGCCTTCTCCATATCCCAGGTAACCAGGTCTCCCATCTCCTTCCAGAGAGGGCCCACATTTTCCTTCATCTTCTTTTTATCACCAATTTACCTATAGAAGCTTTTCTTGTTGCCCGTGACATCCCTGGCCAGATTTAATTTTATCAGGGCTTTAGCTTTCCTAACCTGATCCCTGGCTTCTTGGACAATTTCTCTGTATTCCTTCCAGGCTACCTGTCCTTTCTTCCGCCCTCTGTAGGTTTCCTTTGTCCAGCAGTTCCTTGTTCATCCATGCAGGCCTACTGGCATTTTTGCCTGACTTCCTTTTTGTTGGCATGCATTACTCCTGAGCCTGGAGGAGGTGATCCTTGAATATTAACCAGCTTTCCTGGGCCCTTCGTCCCCCCAGAGTTTTGTTCTGTGGTACTCCACCAAGCAGATCCCTGAAGAGTTCAAAGTCTGCTCTCCTGACGTCCAGGGGACTGAGTTTGCTACACAGCCTCCTCACTACCCTAAAGATCTTGAACTCCACCATTTCAAGGTCACTTCAGCCAAGGCTTCCCTTGATCTTCACATTCCCCACCAGGTGCTCTCCTGCTGACCTGTGATCCTTCTCCGGGCTCTGGGCATCTACTGCTGGCACTGGCATCAAACTGGTAGGAGTGAGATGGATTGAGGTTCCTCTCCTCTGGCAAATTTAGTTTAAAGCCCCTTTCACCAGGTTGGCAAGGCTATGACCCAAGATGCTCTTCCCCTTCTCTGACCGATGTACTCCATCAGCCAGGTTCTCAAAGCAAGTCCCACAGTCTAAGCAGCCAGAACCCCTGGTTGTGGCACCACTCCTGTAACCATTTGTTGACACACCAGATTCAACTGTCCCTTTCAGACCCCCTCCCTTTGACCAGGAAGGTTGATGAAAAAACTGCATGCCCTCCAGAGTCCCTTACCAACTTCCCCAGGGCTCTAGAATCCTTCTTGATACGCCTCAGACTGCTCCTGGCTGTGTCACTGGTGCCCGTGTGAATCAGCAGCAGTAGATAGTTGCCAGTGGACTGTATGAGGCTTGGTAGTCTTTCGGTGACATCCCTGATACAAGCCCCCAGTAAGCAGTACAACTTTCTAGACAGTGCATCAGGTTTGCAAATGGGTGCCTCCATACCTCCCAGAAGAGAGTATCCTACTGCTATCACCTTTTTTTAGTTGTACTGGTTGTTATACAGGAAGCAGATGGGGCTTCCTTACTTGGTCCAGCGTCTCTCCTGATGTGACAGGTCTTTCCTCTTCAGTCTGCAGAGTGGTGAAGTGGTTCTGCAAGGGCACCTCAGGCTTCAGAGGTAGCCTCTTCCTTCTGCTGATCCTTGCCCTTGCAAGCTTCCATTGTTCTGCATTATTGCCCCCCCTCCCTTCTGGGTGTGCCTGTGGGGGAGTTTTTGGCTGTTTAGCCATGGGCTGTGGGTCCACTGCAGACTGCACATGGAACCAGCTATCTAGCTCCTTCTCAGCCTCCCTGATGCTGTACAGCCTTCACACCACCTCCTGCAGCTCAGACACCTGCTTCAGGAGCTCCTCCACCTGGGCACACCACAGTTGACGTGCCATAACCTGTTTGCCTGCCTTTGTTGCTGACTCTCCCCAAGGCTGCCTTTTGCAACAGGGGGCCATGGCTACCATCACTCCTGATCCTGCCCATGTCACATCAGTCACCCTTGTGAGAGCTGCCAGTTCCTGGTGGGTCTCTGTGCTCCCCTGGTCTTTTCCCAGCTCAGGAAACCTCCCCTGTACACTGCAATCCCCGGTGTGCTGTGGGATGTGCCTGCACAGGACCTGATCGCCTCAGCAGGTTGTATACATGTATGTTTATATATTAATTATCTTTTTCTTTCAATAGCTTGCTGAAGTTATGAATTGATTAAAAACTGACAATTTCTGAGGAAAAAAACCTCAACTAATCAGAGGGTATTTACATATTTGTATTTTTGGATATTATTAAAGACAAAAACAATTTCTGCTGGAACTCTCCTAGCTGAGATTCTGCAAAATCTGTCAGAATTTTATTCAAACTTTTTTACATTATATAGTTTGATTCGGCAGTGCAACTGTAAAACTGTTTACTTCTTTTGCCTTTTTCATGGCTTCTGATTTCTTTGCTGACTTTTAATATATTGAGGAAACTAAAAGGAACAAAAGGGAAAAAATCATAGGTAGTATGATTCTTTATTATAAAGAGGTGGCATAGATTTCCAATTCTAACATACGTAGCATCATAGATCAGAATTATATTGGCATTGATTTAGCTTGGTGGGAATTAAAAGAGGTGAATTAGCATAGGTACATTGAATTATGCATGATGGGAACAAAATAATGAAAAAGGAAGAACATGGAAAGTATGAATTATCCAATAATTAGGTAGTGCATTGAAAAGTAGAACAGATGAAAACTGTGAATATGCATACATTAAAAAAATCTCACAGTCACTGCCAGGAATCCTAACTTTGCCCAGGGCTCTGAAGCATTCTGCATGCAGTTTCTGGACAGGTGAATGGGTCTCTCCACGCGGCTGAGCTGTAGTGGTGACTGTGCAGTTCAGCATGAACAGACCTGTGTGCCATATGGACAATCTATGGATATCCTCTTAATTTCTAAGAGTGAATTTTGTGATTAATTACACAATAAGGAAGAGGAGGGGAAAGGCCTGTAACAGAGGAAAAAAAAAAACAAACCCTAAATAAACATTTGGGAATATTTCTTTCAACCTGAAGAAACATATATGTATCCCATGTATTGCCTCAGTTTGAAAGTATTTTTGTTTAGTTAGTCTTTCCATTCTCAGTAAGGAACATTTAATTGCAATTCAGACCTGTCCTGAGAAAACTATCCTAATTCAGGAAAGTGTTCAACTACATGCCTGAAGTACTTTTCTCAAGAGGGATGGTAGACCCAAACATAGTCTGAAGTGTTTCCTCACTGGAAAGGTTCAGTTTCTCAACATTTGTTAAATAAATCAAGATTCAGAGACCATATTAGCAGAAAACAGTGTATGGTCTCCAACAGGCTTTGTATGAATCTTTAAAACTTTATTCCTTGTGCAGAACAGCATATAAGTGTACAGTCAAAGCTCATTTTTCAGCTTTTTTTTCTTCTGTAAAACACTCTTTGCTATCTCTAGAGAACATCACAGGCATCAGTAAAGACATGTTTAGTAAGTGTCTCAAAACTGGAAAAAAGTTCATAACTTGTCAATGTCAATGAGCATCTTATAAGGCTGACTTCACAAGAAATATGATTCTTGGAAAAGAAGGGAAGGAACTCTGGTTAAAAAATATTAATTCTTTTAATCAGATTTTTCAGCGTATACTAATGATTTGTTTTGTTATAATGTTGATTTTATATAATAAAAGACTTTCTAAAGGTAGCAAAAAATGCATTGCATACCGATAACACTTAAAAATTATGATGGTTTTAAAAATCTAATAGGATAAAAATATAGCAAATTTATGCTATACTAGGATCCAAATCAACTCCAATGTATTAAATTGCATTCACCCTTTACAAACAAATCAAACAAATCAAATTATGCTGTCTCTAGGCATATCAGGGATAAGAAGGTCATTAGAGGCAGTCAACATGGCTTCACCAAGGGGAAGTCATGCTTGACCAACCTGATAGTCTTTTATGAGGATATTACCAGGTGGATAGATGATGGTAAAGCAGTAGATGTGGTCTATCTCGATTTCAGTAAAGCATTTGACACTGTCTCCTACAGTATCCTTGTGGCTAAACTGAGGAAATGCGATCTGGATGATCGGGTAGTAACATGGATTGTGAACTGGCTGGAGAAAAGAAGCCAGAGAGTTGTAGTGAATGGGATGGAGTCTAGTTGGAGGCCTGTATCTAGTGGAGTCCCCCAGGGTTTGGTACTGGGACCTGTGCTATTCAATATATTCATCAACGACTTGGATGAGGGAATAGAGTGCACCCTCAGCAAGTTTGCTGATGATACGAAACTGAGAGGAGTCGCTGACACGCCAGAAGGCTGTGCTTCCATTCAGCGAGACCTAGACAGGCTGGAGATTTGGGCGGGGAAAAATTTAATGCAATTTAACAAGAGCAAGTGTAGAGTCTTGCATCTGGGCAAGAACAACACCAGGTTCCAGTATAAGTTGGGTACTGACCTGTTGGAGTGTAGTGTAGGGGAGAGGGACCTGGGGGTCCTGGTGATGACCATGAGTCAGCACTGTGCCCTTGTGGCCAAGAAGGCCAATGGCATCCTGGGGTGTATCAAAAGGGGGGTGGTCAGTAGGTCAAGAGAGGTTCTCCTCCCCCTCTACTCTGCCCTGGTGAGACCTCATCTGGAATATTGTGTCCAGTTCTGGGCCCCCCAGTTCAAGAAGGACTGGGAACTGCTAGAAAGAGTCCAGCGCAGAGCTACGAAGATGATGAAGGGAATGGAGCATCTCCCTTATGAGGAAAGGCTGAGGGAGCTGGGTCTCTTTAGCTTGGAAAAGAGGAGACTGAGGGGTGACCTAATCAATGTTTATAAATATGTGAAGGGTGAGTGTCAGGAGGATGGAGCCAGGCTCTTCTGTGTGACATCCAGTGATTGGACAAGGGGCAATGGGTTCAAGCTGGAACATAGGAGGTTCCACTTGAATATGAGAAAAAACTTTACAGTGAGGGTAACAGAGCACTGGAACAGGCTGCCCAGAGAGGTTGTGGAGTCTCCTTCTCTGGAGACATTCAAAGCCCGCCTGGATGCGTTCCTGTGTGATCTGATCTAGGTGTTCCTGCTCCGGCAGGGGGATTGGACTAGATGATCTTTCGAGGTCCCTTCCAATCCTTAACATTCTGTGATTCTGTGATTCTGTGATTCTGTGAACGATAATGAAAGACATGAGTTCTTCAAATCATTGTGATGCAAGCTGAAAATTATTTCTACAAAAGAGTTCTGTGACTTATTGACCATGGATTACTAATAAAATGGCCCAATCGAAAGAGAAATAAATCCATCATGTTCTGAAGATGAAAGAATTATAAATTGCTGTAAAATATCATTTCTCTGAATTAAGCAGCATCCAAGCCAATTTACAAGCAACAGCTGTGAAAAAATTTGCATGGCAAAAAAAAGAATTCAGAAACAAAAGCAACAACACAGTTGGGGAATAGATTTTCTGGAATATTGCCTTATTGACTTCCAGAGAAAATATTTGATGTAAACGTGGACAAATAAATATTGTGTGCCTGATTCACCATTTCAAGTACAGAACTGCTACATCAGTGACAATATGTATTGCAAGTACTGAAATTTGTTTCCCAACATTTTCAGCATACAAACAAGATAATTTAGTAAAAAAAAAAAAATAAATAGAAGTAGTCCATATGTAAAAGGATAAGGGATAAGGGAAACTGTTTTATTTTGCAGTCAGTGCAAAATGCTTTTTAAGTATGCACTTTCACAAAAACAAGGAATTTATGAAACTTTTAATTTTCTCTCGAAGTTGAAGTCCCTAGCAGTGTCAATTCAGTTATTTTATTTTTCCTGTGGAAAGAAACCCCAACAACAAACAAGTAAACAGTTTATGTGTTTTAATAAGGAGACTAGGAGTTGCAGTCACAGTCTAGTTGTCATGAAAACAAAGAATGAAAAGGCTTTGTACGGCAGGGACACAAATATTTCTACAGCAAAACCTTAAATTATAAATACACCACAAAAAAAAGAGCTGTACATGAACAGGCAGTGAGCACAAGTAGGTTAGAAAACAAAATATTGTGCAGTGGCTTCACTTGATTTTATTTCTGTATTTTCATATATACTCACCTGATTCAAGATACTTAAGCTTCATTAAAAAAACCCCAAGCAAACAGCCAAGACTCTCAACCCCTAAGCCCAAGAAAGGCTGGCTATGTTACAAAACACTGATGAGGCAGAGTGAACTGAAGGGGAGAAAAATAGTTTACAGACATTCCTCACTTCTTTTTGACGGATGTATTGAGAAGGCTCATACAAATGTATAAATGCAAGTTGCCTCGCTCACATAATGCTTTGTTCTTTGCATGTACTTCCTCCAAAGGACATTTACAAAACATATACTTTGATGTTTTGTAAACCATATCACTCACTGTGCTACAACTTAGAGTTTATGTGATGTTTCCTCCAAAATCTCCTTCCACTTGGTAGAGCTGTCCAGTACTTCAGTGAGGAGTGTGATGTAGTCAGGTTGCTAACAAGGCTTCCCAGCCCTACAGACAGGAAAATGTCAGTTTATGGTTTGCTCAAGCCTGGAGATCACAGTTAAATAAAGGCTAGATTTAACTAAAGGAAAATTGACTTCTTAATGTAAGGAATTCTTGGAGATTCCTTCATCTCAGGCTCACACAGGTCTGCTCGGCTGTCACGTGCCAGGGATGCGAGTCACTGCGTGCCTCGCATTGCACATTTGTATCTGTCTGCATGCCTCACAGGAGAGATTTTCATACACTTTGCTGGGCAGCCAGCCTACTCTGCCCTTTGATGTCTGGGCCAGCATTCTCAGACATAGGTGCAAGGCAGCAGCCGGAGCCAGTGTATAAGTGGAAATGCTGGTTCAGAAATCAGTGCCTCCCAACTCACTCCAGTCAATAGGCTTTGATGAAGTAAATGCAAAAACAGTAGAACAAAATACAGGCTCCCTGCAGCATCACCCTCTTGACAGCGGAGCCTCACTTTAGTAAAAAAAACCAAGCATCTCTGTAAGCAACCCTAGTCTCCTTCCTTTTCCTGTGCTCCCTGTCCCGTGGCCCCTTCACAGCCTGCCTTCACTTCACCTCATCTGCCAGGAATGCAGCAGATCTGCACACCAAGACATATAAAGTGCATAGCCCCCTTTCCCTGTCCTCAGCCCTCCACAGGAAAGATAGCAGAAAATAGCACTTTTTCCTTTTTGGTGGGAGAGATAGGTGTAAAAAGTTTCTCTGCTCACCCTATTGCACTTGTACGGGGTGAATTTTTTTTTGTTGTTGTTGTTGTTGTTTTTTTTTTTTTTCTCCCCAAGCCTCCTCTGGTCCTAGAGGGAGGGTTGGTGAAGAAATAAGGTCATTGCTAGCCTCTCAAGAATGGTGAGAATGCTCCTGCTTTCTATTTTATAGCTGGATTGTGTTTATATTTGATAATTTAGGTTGAAGAAATTTGACCACATTGATTGCGTTAGCAATTATTGTATTTTTTGGTAAAATGAGTTCAGGGTCAGTATGGGCTCATCTTTCTTGGGCTAGATTAGTCTATAAACCGACAAAGCTCTCTTTTTGCTGATCTAATTATTTATAGACAACAAGTACACCCTCTTCTCACCCACTTCTTGAAACTAAGAAAATAATAAAGATCTTATTATTTTTATGCACATGGCATAGCAAAGCAGACAAACAACCAACCCACCCACCAAATACTCTCACAAAGATAGTCTATCTTTGTTATCCTTTGAGTTTCTATTCTTAAACAAGAAAGGGCTAGGATTTTTCTCAATCAAAAATATGTTAGCACATTTTTTTAATCTCAGGATATATTTTTTTATCGTCCTTATAGCAATTGCATTCCACATATCAGCCTTTCTCCTGTAATCACACACAAATCAATGTTATGAAATGAAAATATCAAGTTTTATAAAGAAACCTGGATATTTGACACCAGAAGAAAGAATTTCAACAAAGTTACAAACATCAAAGTTTTACTATGGAAGCAAAGGGCAATTTCTGTAGCAGATACTACTAGCAGGTCAACCAGTTACAAGGATGTCTACAGTGTCTCTTTAAAAAGAAGAAATGCAATGCAAGGTTTGAAGAAGCAAAACTTTTTTGTTCCATTTTTGCTGTCCAAAGTCTTCAGTGTTTGCCCTACTCCTATGCGGTCCAGTACTGAGAAATCTACATTCAATTCCCCACACTCTTTAAAGGCTGACAATCTCTTTGTTTTAACTATCAATAAAATGTATTCCTTAAATACAGTCTTGTTTTTTGAAGTTTTCCTCCAGTGCTCTGCAGATTATGCTCACGAAGAGTTGTGTTTTCCCAATCCCTTTCTGAACACTGATAAGATACTTCTGAGTCTAACTAACATTGCTTTTTATGTTTTGAGGTGTCTTCTGCAAGGAAGTGAATGTCTCCATCTGTTCCCAGGATTTTCACATCTTTCCCACACAGTCCGTTACTCATGACATCTTGAGCAGCTTAGCTCAGCCTGGAGAACTAACTTAGTTCTCAGTGTTACATGGTTGCACATTTGTTTGCCATTTATGAAAACTATAAACAGCTCAGAGTTTAGGAAGCCTATTCATAAGCATTAGAAGCTGACAAAATTATGTGCATTATGTGCTACATTTCTGAAACATTCAGCAGCTAATTTAGAGGTTTCTGAGGCTTAATGTAGGTTTAGTATAGAAAATTTACATTTCTAGAATATAAACTATTTCTTTTCACCACCTCAGATGCTACTTGGTGCATGGATTTGAAACTGTGCTTATGCTGACTCAAGGTGGGGAAAAAAAGACAAAGTGTCAGAAGGTGACTTGCCTGTTTCACTTTTGTAGAAAGCCTAACATTGCTGTCATATGCTGTACAGAGAGTATCTTTCTAAAGAAAATAACTCCTGTTGAAATGTGGGGACAGGCACAAGGGAAGCAGCTTTTTTTTATTCACTTCTAAATTACCTGAAAATGTTCAGGAAATTGCAAGCCCTGGGGATCATTATTTATATACAAATTCCACATAATTTGTCAAACTGCTTCTAGTATGCCATTGGTAAATTATTCAGAAATTTATTCTTACTGTTCTTCTCTTCAAATGTTGTCAAGGTAAAGTACTTACTAAACAGAGAAATCTAGGAAGAAGTTATTACAATATTGCACAATTGACCAGAAAATGTGTTTGTCTTGATTTTCTGTCTACTTGTTTACTATGTGCTCAGAAATTCCCTAAGACTATTCTGACATTTATCTACAGCCTTTAAGTTTGTTCAAATACTGATGGGGTATAGGAACACTCTGTTTCTAAAGGGGCAAAAATCCAGGGATATTTGGTCAATTTTTATGTAATTGTCTTTACTCTATATTAGTCACAATTTGTCTAAATGTTTTTGACATGCACATTGATTTCCTTTAGCTCCAGGCTTTTCTGAAGGGTCTCTAAGTATTATCACTTATTTGTAGAAACAGGAGTCAAAAGCTGGATCACCCCTTTGTGGTTGCTTCTGGGCTGGGTAAGTGGTCCAGACCCCTCATCCCAGCATTAATAGAACACTGAATTCCTTTATTTCTGCCATCCTTTCAGGTTTAGGGCATGATAGGATGCAAAGACACACTTACAGTCCTGTACTTCTGCACTGGTGTTAGCGATGTGTAGAAGATCAGTGGTCACTTCCTGAAACACGGACAATTCCAAAGGAAAAGAGCCTGTACCTCGTCAGGACAATTCTGCATTCCTTCTCTGAAAACAAGATGAGAATGGCAACTATTTATTATTGCTTACAGCTACATTACATCTGAGAACAATTTCCTGATACTGGAGTATTAGTGAAAAGGAAATAATCCTTTGTGGGGACAAAACATTTAGAGATTTGGCAGGGTCTCACAGGGACTGGCCTGAGGCCTGTATCTAGTGGAGTCACTCAGGGTTCGGTATCGGGACCTGTGCTGTTCAATATATTCATCAACGACTTGGATGAGGAAATGGAGTGCACCCTCAGCAAGTTTGCTGATGATACGAAACTGGGAGGAGTCACTGACACGCCAGAAGGCTGTGCTTCCATCCAGCGAGACCTAGACAGGCTGGAGATTTGGGCGGGGAAAAATTTAATGCAATTTAACAAGAGCAAGTGTAGAGTCTTGCATCTGGGCAAGAACAACACCAGGTTCCAGTATAAGTTGGGTACTGACCTGTTGG
>WKFP01014327.1:1477862-1533440 GCA_011057875.1 Pterocles orientalis
CGGGGAAAAATTTAATGCAATTTAACAAGAGCAAGTGTAGAGTCTTGCATCTGGGCAAGAACAACACCAGGTTCCAGTATAAGTTGGGTACTGACCTGTTGGAGAGTAGTGTAGGGGAGAGAGACCTGGGGGTCCTGGTGGACAGCAGGACGACCATGAGCCAGCACTGTGCCCTTGTGGCCAAGAAGGCCAATGGCATCCTGGGGTGTATCAAAAGGGGGGTGGTCAGTAGGTCAAGAGAGGTTCTCCTCCCCCTCTACTCTGCCCTGGTGAGACCTCATCTGGAATATTGTGTCCAGTTCTGGGCCCCTCAGTTCAAGAATGACTGGGAACTGCTGGAAAGAGTCAAGCACAGAGCCATGAAGATGATTAAGGGAATGGAGCATCTCCCTTATGAGGAAAGGCTGAGGGAGCTGGGTCTCTTTAGCTTGGAAAAGAGGAGACTGAGGGGTGACCTAATCAATGTTTATAAATATGTGAAGGGTGAGTGTCAGCAGGATGGAGTCAGGCTCTTCTCTGTGACATCCACTGATAGGACAAGGGGCAATGGGTTCAAGCTGGAACATAGGAGGTTCCATTTGAATATGAGAAAAAACTTCTTTACAGTGAGGGTGACAGAGCACTGGAACAGGCTACCCAGAGAGGTTGTGGAGTCTCCTTCTCTGGAGACGTTCAAAGCCCGCCTGGATGCGTTCCTGTGTGATCTGATCTAGGTGTTCCTGCTCCAGCAGGGGGATTGGACTAGATGATCTTTCGAGGTCCCTTCCAATTCCTAACATTCTGTGATTCTGTGATTCTGTGATCATCAACATGTTACATCTCCACAGTCAGGTTTCTTTTGAGAGAAGCTTAATGGCCCTGATGGGAACAGTATAGACTTAATATTAAAGTCTCTTGCACCCTTTAGGGCTATATTGTCCTCACCTCTGAGACAACGTATGTTTTTCTGGTGATGCTGTCATTGCTATTCCTTTTCTCTTAAAAGTTCATTATTGCTTCAGAAGTAACAGATGTAACTTCTAATCACTTTAGAAGTGATGTCTCAATAATTTAAATACTTTTCCTAGTCTTTTGTCACTAAATAAATTCCATCCAGATACAGATATTATTACTTCCTTACTGACCCAAGGGCCTGCAACTGTCTTTTTTATCTGAAATGCAAGGCTCTGGTTATAAAATTGACCTATGATTTGTTTTAAAGAAGAGCAGGTGTCTGTTTTTTTTCTAATACTTTTTAAGGATGTTAAACATAAGTCAGGTAAGTATTATGTAAACACACCTGTGACCTCAGGTGAAAAAAACTCTCAACATGTATCAAAGCAGCCCAGAAAAAAAGATAAAATCACTGGTATTTATGTTGAAACTACAGATAGGCAAATGTTGATCTTTTCTGTACAGGCAGTTTAACACATAAACTCAAGAATTCACGTGAAATTAAAATGTAAATTTAGACTCAGATTATCTTTGTGTAAAAAATTAACTTTTAGGAAATTAAATAGTGCTGCAGGTGGGAGTGAGTTTTGTTGGCCAGTTGCAAAGAATCTACCACACAGAGTATAAATTAGGTTCTGAGAGATGACTCACAGACACTAGGTCTGTGAGTCATTAAACCTCATTTTACATTTCTGAATATTAAGAGATCTTGCAGTGAGACCTTCAAAGTACTTGTGTGATGAAAGAACATAGAGCTTTTTTAGGAAAGTGGCTTACATGATTTAAGGTCTGTTATCTCTTTGATAGTAAATAAGACTTAACTGCTTCTTGAAATATTTACTCATTTCTTTTTAAGTGAAGACAGTTTTCTGTAGCCAGCATTTCCATTTTACTAAACAAGCCATTCTAAGAAAATTCTTAAAATTAATTTGAAATAGAGAAACTCTGAGGAAGGAAGAAGAAGGGAAGAAAGAGGAGTGTACTCTGAAACACTATCTTTTCACAACAAAAAAGGACTGAATCTTTTTGTGATTATTTAACTGTACCGAACTTTTGCATTAAATGTCTTTAAAGCTTTTTTTATTTGTGAAGCTGAGCAAATTGCCAGAGTGTATTGACTTCAAAGAATTTTTTCTATTGTCTTCAGGTTTCATTCCATAGGCTCTGTGTGACCTCACGTCTATTTCCATACACCAAGTTGCCATGGAGTTCTCTCGTGATGGAAAGCTCAAACAAGCTAAGACAGAAAACATGTATGTGGTTCAGTGGAAAACATGCATGTCATTCAGTGTTCTGGAAAAAATGACTAGATACCTTTTGAATTCCACTGGATATCAGAATTAAAATTAAATACAGTAAAAAATTATGTGCATGCTTGCCTGGTGCTGAAATTAAAACAAGGAAAATGGATATTTGCTGAATAAGAGTATGGTACATGAAGTTACACTCTTCATCTGAATGTTATCTAATTTATGTTCATAAAGAACACCTATTTCTTAAATAATTTAGTAATAAGTGTCAGAATCTAGCACTAAAGGACAAGTATTACAGAACACAGTATCTTTTTTCTTTCATTGTCTCTCATTGTACAATAAGAGTACTAACCACAGACAGAAAAAGACAGCTCATAGTACAGGAGCAATGAAAATATTAATTCTGAGATGGTCAAAGACGTGGTTTACAATCAAAAGTATATGTTTACATATTCAAAAATACTGAATTTTATTGCTGTAATGACAGATCAAAAGGATAGGGAATAAGGAAGGAAAGTAATTAAAATGTATCCTTTATTTCCAGGATTTTATCTTAACTCATAGTCTGATATCTCTTACTAAATTCCAAAGCATATGCAACAAAGCTTATCTTTTTTTCTGTGTAAGACTCACCCTTCCTCTAAACAAAGTTCACTAAAAACGTGGCATAGATACCTGGGAGAAAGTGCCTTTACATCTACCAGAGAGAATCAGACCAACGTGGCTTCCTCCTTCATGCCTCCTGCTAATGGCTGGTAAGTAAAGTAATAGCAAGGCCTTGTACCACCCCCTAGGATTCTGCAAATCATTCACAACTGAATGCAAATTATGGCCAAACCTGCCTCAATTCTGATTTAATCACAGCCCTGAATTTTGGCCTTGCTTCAAACAAACTTTCAAAAGACCAGGGATGAGTCCTGAGTATACCACCTTGCAGCACATAGGAGAGTATATGTGTACAAAGGATGAAGGATTTATGGTTTTGGATCTTACTCAAGCCAAATTTGGAAGGCAACACTGAAATTTTCTTTGAACCCTGAACTTAAGGCAAACCTGGTGAAATTCCAGGTGAATCAAAATCAGTACAAAAACCTGTTTCTGTATCCTTTTGTGAACCCACACATTTCAGCATTTTAAATAAATGTGAAATAAACCTATATAAAATAGATGTACATGGTTCTAGAAGGGCAGAAATCTGGCTCTACGAAGGAGGAGGCCTAACTTGGTCATTTTTGAAAATGAAGAGTGTAATGGAAGACTGGATTAGAATGGATATTAGGATAATTTAAAATGTACCAAGACACTTCAGGATAGCAAAGTTTGATCTTGTAAAGGATGCTTTCAGTAGGCTAAGAAAACAATTTTCTCACTGGATTGTATTCAGACAATGCTTTCTCAGTGAGAACAATGTGGAAATGGGTGCCCCAGGTACTGCAGGTACACTAATATTGTTACATCTTCATAGGTTATTAGCTTCTACATCCACTGTCATCTCTGCTGGTCACTGAAGAACCTCTCTAACATTCTCTATCTACCCCAGCTATGTCCAATGTTCTTGTTTAGAGAGGATATATTAAACATCTTGATATATGTGTGTATCTTGAAAGAGCAAACTATGTTACAAATAACAAAGAATTTTATTTTATTTACAAGTAACATCATACTGAATTTGCAAACATTAGATCAAAGCAGAAGCTTTGTTAGCTGTCAGCAGCACAAAGCTGCATAGTCCCCTGTTTTAATCTGGGACATTATATAGGCCACTATGCTTTCTCCTCTACTTCAAATTTAGTGCAAATCGTATGATAGTCCTGGCTGTATTCTACTACACTGCTAAAATGTACATGCTCTCTTGAGGGATGAAAATTCATCGCATTTAGAACACCAAAATCCTTCCATACCCTCAAACACACACAAATAAAAAAAAAAGTTTCCCTATCTGCTGTGGAAAACCGAGGCGGCGTTGTGCCGAGACCATATTTAGTAGTTCACTAGGACGTAAAACTGCAATTCAACTTACTTCACCATGTCTAACAGGAAAATGGTATTTAATCTCTAAAGAGAATATTGTTGTCTTTTTCTTTTCTTTTTTTCTCTGTCAGGCTTTGGCTTTGATACAGACCTGAGAAATTGAACAAGAGCCAATTGAAAATGAGGTGTTATGCAACATAAATAGTGCTGTCTTTGACGAATGAGAACTTCATCAGTTTTGAGGTTTGTCTATTTGAATAGCGTCAGGATGCTATGGGTAAGTGTCAGGATGCTATGGATAACAAATAAGTAGAAAACAAGAAGATGAATTGATGGCTATTACCACAAATAGAATGGAAAACATTAAGGTAACCAAGGTTATCCAGTTTTTCTACAAACATGGACTTTCTGTTTATGGTGCGATACTGTGTTGTATAACTCTGATTTCTGTTTTTTTAAACATATAACTATTATTTTTGAAATATGAAAAATTAATAGATGCAGATACAAATGCACTATTTTAATATCAACTTACCCAAAGCATCTCAATTAAGTACTTTTATTCCTCAGAAATTATTAAAAGTGCCTGGGTTTAAAAAAAAAATGTAAACTCACTCAAAGCACTGATCTGCACTTTTTACATTTGGATGTTAGAACACTGCTGTAGGCGAATAGTGGATCCACAAATTTTTTTGCAAGTGATTTGAAGCAAACAACAACAAAAAATTTGTTTCTTCTTTGATTTATACTGACTGTAGATACACTTTGTGGAGTTAGTAGTTAAAGGGGCCTTAAAATGTGGAAGATTTACAGAATTTGTTAAATATATTTTCCAGTAGTATGGCACAAGGTGAACACTTAAAAAAATTAATTGTTACCAACTTTTTCTTTTGATTTCTGGTATTTTAGAGACAATTTTTAAAGGCCAAGTCTTTTCAAATTTGTGTCTCCCTGCTGTATACTTGCCAGTTCAAGTCTTCTCCCTTATTTTTTTCCCCATAGCGTGTCTGGATATTACTTTGTCTATACAAATCTTTAAGCTCTCTAGATGTCATGTTGTAGTCTTTTTCTCTTCTTCCTGCTTTTCTGTCTTCTCTATCAGACAGAATATCATCCTGCAAATTCACATTAAATTGATTTCAGTGAGAAGAAGAATTGATTTGTTTGAGAAGAAACAGAGTGCTGAACTCTTTTTGGAGTAAATTCCTTTAGCACTTAATACAGCTGTTGTAGTACAGCATAGTCCTATGTGGACTATACCAAGAAAGACTAAAATATGAATATTTTTAAGATCTATGTTCTAAGACTGCAGTCTTGCTGACTTTAACAGACATTTACTTATTGCATTTATTACCTCCGATATTATTTTAACTGCCTAGAGTTGATTCAAATTCACTATTTGGAACTGTAGTTGTATTTCCCAATATTAGGAAATATGCTAACACCTTTTTCTTTCCATATCACACTCTGTCATTTATTGCTTTATTTTCAACATATCTGATATTGAAAAAACAGCTCAAAAATTCTGAATCCAGAGAGTGTTCTCTGTTACGTTGTCCAAAAGAGAAAAATTTGGCCTAATCCTGTCATTTTTACTCACCATTTAAAAGTTCTACTTAAGACATTTTATTAGCAAATTTCTCTTGTACCTGAAACTCTGTGAAGTGTCTAATCTCATGGAATCACTGCAGTCAGCTGCCCAATCTCGGAAAGTGTCTTAATTCATGTATAACTTTAAGTGTAGGTCAGTCTTGTTAAAGTCAGTGTAAAGCTTGGCTCATGCTTAGTAACATAGCTGGATCAGAACCCAGGAGACTATTTAGAAAGAAAGTACAGTGGAAGACATTTTAAAAGTTGAATTTCAGAATAAAAGATATGTAAGTGTTCACCTGCATAGTGCACACAGCTAAACACCAGGAAATGGCATCCACAGGTGGTATGTTCAAAAGTGTCCCAAAGAGAGAGACACTGATTCCCTAGGGGCATTAAATAAGAGTTGGCACTTCTTTCAGAAGTATTTTTGAACATTCCAGCCTAACAAATGCCACATGAAAGTTCCTTAAGAAAACAGTTAGATAAGATCTACTATGATGTTAAATATGAATACTAAAATAGGTGCCGAAGGCTACAGGAGACAAATAATAAAAGAGAATGTGGGAGTGGCTGAAAAGAACTTTTTTGACTTTAAAAAAAAATTTAAAACCCCACATTCATTTTTATAATAGAACTAAAGATGGGGAAAAAAGAAAACAACAACTCATTGGAAGAATTATTGGTGTGTCTGAAAGTGTGTGGGGGAGCCACATAGTTTTTTTGGTACAAAGTGATTCAAGATTTTGTAAAAAAACCTCAAAAAACAGTTCCCCTAAAAGATAATAAATAAAATGTCTCAAAAGGCAGTGAATTTGTCAAGAAACATGGATTTTTAACTTTTGATCTTACAATTGTTTTTCTTTCATTTTGTTGGTGATGCTAGTGAATATTTGTCATTTACGGCAAGGAAAATGAACACTGGGTGTGAATGGCCTGACATTCAATATCGAGGTTTAATTGCAGAAAGATTCATGCAGATACTTAACACTGATCTTAGAAGTGCTACTCATTTAGTGAAAGTCAAAAAATGCATAGAACTTTGCATAAATGAGAACATATATGCAAAGTATTTACTTTTTGAAACTTTTCTGATGATGGAAAATCCTATTCTTTCAATTTTAATTTTTACATTTTATTTCTTAGTATGTCAATGAGTAATAATAATAACAATAACTATTCTATTGAAAAATAAATAAGTATGTTGTTAATTATTTATCAGTGTTGCTGAACTTGATATTCTATTACTAAGGTATGTGTCCAAACTATACTGGATTTCCAGTAAGGTCTGCTCCTTCTTGTTGCATCACATGTCACTCAGCCATGAAGCCAAGACACTGACAGTCTACAGCAGGACTGTAGATTAAAAGTCATTTTAGTAGCCTGGAATTTTCAATTTGTTCACAGATCGTCTTTCAGGAAATACATTGTTAATGTGCAAGGTCCTGCACCTGGGTCGGGGCAATCCCAAGCACAAATATAGGCTGGGTAGAGAATGTATTGAGAACAGCCCTGAGGAGAAGGACTTGGGAGCATTGGTTGATGAGAAGCTCAAAATGAGCTGGCAATGTGCACTTGCAGCCCAGAAAGCCAAACGTGTCCTGGGCTGCATCAAAAGATGCCTTGGCCAACAGGTCAAGAGGGGTGATTCTCCCCCTCTACTCTGCTCTCATGAGCCCCCACCTGGAGTACTGTATCCAGCTCTGGAGGCCTCAGCACAGGAAGGACATGGACTTGTTGGGGCTGTCCAGAGGAGGGCCAAGAAGATGATCAGAGGGCTGGAGCACCTCCTGTATGAGGACAAGATGAAAGAGTTGGGTTTGCCAAGCCTGGAGAAGAGAAGGCTCCAGGGAGACCTTATAGCAGCCTTCCAGTACTTCAAGGAGGCCTACTGGAGACATGGGGAGACACTCTTCATCAAGGAGAGTAGCAACAGGACAAGGGGTAATGGCTTGAAGTTTAAAGAGTGTTGATTTAGATTAGATGTTAGGAGAAAGTTTTTTCCTGTGAGGGTGGTTAGACACTGGAACAGGTTGCTCAGAGAAGCTGTGGATGCCCCATCCCTGGTGGCGTTCAAGGCCAGGCTGGATGAGGCTTTGAGCAACCTGGTCTGGTGGAGGGTGTCCCTGCCCATGGCAGGGGGGTTGGAACTTGATGATCTTGAAGGTCCCTTCCAACCTAAAGCGTTCTATAATTCTATGATTCTATGATTCTGTCATTCTATGATTCCATGAAAGCCCCAATTTTAGTAAAGGTGTTGTGAACACTTCTAACCCTAAACTCTGTGTACTGAAATCAGATTAATTTTTCTGTATTAGGTTCTACTGAGTCCAACACAGATTGTTCCATTCAATAATACTATCCAAACTTTTCATTCTGTTTATTACTATTTAGCATCTGGAAGAGAGAAAATGGTAAAAAATATAAAAATATTATAGCAATGCCTGAAATTCCCAATGCAGTATATCTTGATAAATGTCAGTGAGGAGACCATCCCCATCCCAGGTGGTGTATGATACATACTGTTTCAGGAAGAGGGCTTTGGGATAAAATTTTGGCCATTTCCAAGTTGATAAACTTCTTTCCTCTTCCTTAGACTGCACATTCTTTATGATCTGTTCTTTATTTAGTTTGTGCTTGATCTTATAAAGAGAGAGCACATAAATCTAAGCCTCTGCATTGTTGTGCTGAAATCAGCAGAACTACTTCCAGTTGCAGAAAATGAAGCACATGAGCTTTTGTTGGATCAGAGTCACTTGAAGAGACCTGTTTCCTACACAAAGAATGTTATCTTTGTATGTGATGTTTAAAGTATGCATGAAGCTGAAAACAATGTTGTGGGCAAACTGTGTTCCCAAAGCTGTGCAAGCACCTTGCCCTATTTTTGAAGATCTCGAAGATCCATTCAATGAATTAGATATAAATGACCCTGCTTGTTAGTCTTCTAATCTTCATTTTGAAGGCTAGAGGACATGTGATGAAATTACACTGGATCAGAGAAGAAAAATGGATAAGCATTATACTCATGCTAAGAATGACAAATTTAGGCACCCATTTGGTATTTTAGTACCAAGTTTTAATTATTTGATTTCAGGACTGTGCTAGCAGTATATCCTAGCCCACTTTAAAAACAATGGTGTTAAGTATTGAAAACAAAATAAATATAATATGGCTTTTTTTTTAAAAAAAGACAATGTATATATTTTGTAAATACATATTGACATTCATATTCAACAATTGAAAAAGAAAATGGATGAATACGCCTTACCCTGAACTTCCCATTACAGCTATTTCTCTGACCTTTTTTCTTTCTTTTTATATACTGTACTTATTATTGTGACTGTGTTTACATTTATCTTCAAGGTACTTAAAATGTTTTGACTATAATTGGGATATGTAATAAGATTATATTAGTATTCCAATAAACAAATAGCAATATGCTTCTTGATAGACAGTAATATATATCAGGATGCTCTCTGTGTATATATAAATACACAAACACACACACATTTATATAAAAACATGTACTTTCCTTGAGAGATGATTGTATATACATAAGATCATGCAAACCACAGAAGATGTGTACATTTATCTTACTTTCAGGAGACTGTTTAAGAGTACAAGTAATAGTAATAATAGTAATATTAATAATAATAAATTAAAACCTCCCTTGAGTTTTTTTTTTTCCCAGATTTTTTCTATCAGCATAAGTACAGGCTTTTTTAAGTTGCACTTCTCTTTCAGGCTGGTCATGAGGTCTGTCTTCAGTAAAAAAACACCTGTGTAAATCCAGGCTCCAGATGCAAACTTCATGAGGTGCTTCCATGCTGCATCTGCCAGAAGCAGCCTCTGGAGCACCAAAAACCCAACAGGCCCACACACCATTCCCAGACAAGTTTTCTAGCACTTGCCCCACACTGTGTTTATTTGTTTCACATAGCACTGTAACACACTATGAGGACATACACGTAGACCTGTTGTTATCAACATTGCTCTTGCTAGAAAATTAGTGTGCAATAGTTGCAAGGTTTGGGAAAGATGAGATATGAGCCAGAAACTCTGGCTGGAACAGCAACAAACAACTGCTCTGGCTGCTTTACTGGTCCTGTTTCAAGAGCTGACACCAACTCTAAAGGATTTGTTCTTGTTTATTTATTAAATGTGAAAGGTAAATAATCTTATTCCCCGTTTAGAGGGGCCTGTTGAGCCAGTTCACAACTAAAATTGAACCCCCAATTTTGACTTTCAGAAGTGTTCTTGAGGATGTCTGTAAGAACTACTTATTCAAATCTTCCCGACACTGTTTCTCAGGAAAAGACAACAGGCAGTAGCAGCACTTGTAAGTACTAATTAACTTCTGGATCTTCCATTGACACAACAAAACTGATGGATTAGAAATGTAATGTGTAGTCAAATTAATCTATTCTCCAATGACTTGTGTGGGAACACAATCCTAAATGGGTACTTAGCAATTCATAAATACATAAAAAATGTTAATGTACTCCAGTAGCCTGCATTAGCTGTGCAAACACAGGTTACTGAATTGCAGTTTAATCTCTTTAAGACGGCAGAACAAACTTGTTTATTGTACTGTGGTGTTAGAAATAACATAAACTTTAATTGCTGCAATGACGTGGCTTTCTAATACAATAATATTTTGCTTATTTATTTTTGTGTCTCATTTGCCTCTGAAAGTGAGCCCATAGATGGATCACCTCTTACACCATGCTACACACCAATATCCCTACAGGACCTATTCTAAATAAGTCTGTGGGAAATCCAGACAACTAACCACGATGGAGCTACAGAAAGCTGACCTCCTTCTAAAAGCAAACAACTAATTTTGCCAAAATGGATTCCATTAAAATTGAATGTCAACTGTATCCTAGACATGTGCTTACCTTGGCTTTAGCATATGTAGCCTTCGCCATACTTAGCATAGGAAATAGTTACAGAAGCAATTTTAGCTGCTGTGAATGATGCTGTAAATATCTTCCATAATCCAACTGTAAATGCCTGGCATTTCATGTCAGAAATTACGCGATGATCCTTTTGGAAGAAAAGCCGATGAATGACACACCTTGAAACAAAAGTAAATCTTTCCTGCAATTATTCAGGAAGAGCTAACCAGCAAAAACACTGTTTCCACAGAAATCAAATGAACCGAGCACCAGCTCTGACTCCTTCTATATTTCAGATGTTCAATAACACCACTAATTACATAAACTTGTTTTATGTTAATACATATAGAAAACAGTGCCCCAGATTTCTGTTTTCTCTGGACAATCTAGACATAAATTGTTGCTAAATATGAATATAATTTAAGCAAATTCAAAACTATGGGGGACAGAACTTATTTTCTGTTTCGTATTACATATTCTTGGACAAGAGTATCACAGGTCATTATTTTTCTTTATGCAGTTGAGTGGGAAAGAAAATGTAAAGTGCAAAGTATGAATTAAAATATTTTCTATAGTTATTGAAATAATTGTTAAAAAACAGAATATGAACTAAATAAATACAATCCATATTGCAACTTGTCAAATCACTGCATTCTCAGAAGAATTAAAAAAACAGAGAACAGCTGTTATGTTTGAAGTTTTGTGGGAAAAGAGCACTCTGTGTATTTTCAATAGCTTATGTCTTTCTGAAGCCCTTTGGATGATTTATGTTAAAGATTGAAGTTAGGTGGGTTCAAGTTGCTGTATGAAAGCCTGCCAAGCAAAGCATACAGAATTCCATAACTCCTTAATGTGATGATTTTTTTCCCCTGAAAAATAATATAGCAAGGCTACAAGGACAGACAAACCAACCTACTTACCTAAATGCATACAATAAAAAAGTCTCTATTTGCTCTTCTCAGATGTCTTCCAGTACTCCAAGATTGCTACTTGCTCTATCAAATCTCAAGAGGCAAGAAAATGCACCCCAAATCCATTTGTAAATAAAAACATTATCACCATAGCTCATGTTGAATCTTTCTTGCACCGGAGGAATCTATTTCTCATACAAACTCACACATTCGTAGAAAAATGATCCGGGATATGATAGCTTGCTTCAGCACATTTCATAAAGGCTTCCTGAGACAGAACAACTGGAGGTGGATAATTCATAAAAACTGTCCTGTCAAAATGAAGTCCACCGCACTGTGTTAGCCTACATGAGCACAAGGTCTCTTTCCATAGATGCAAATACATTGTCATTTCTGTAGATAAATGTCAGTCAGTGCCAAACCATCTCATCGTAGACATCACTGTACACTTGTACAACATGCTCTTTCATATCTGCTGACAGTCACACTGCATCAGGAGGACTCCAGGGGGAACATTACATTGAGCATTAAGGTGATAAATACAGAGAAACCGCCATATCTGGAAACCTTCAAACTGAAGTTAGCCTGCTTGATCCTCTCCTACTGTCAATACACCTTAGGGCTCCAACAGGATACCAGTGTTTAAATGCTCTCTGGAAGCAGGAAAAGGATCTTTTGGGGCCCTAACCTGATTGTTTGGGGTACTTGTGCAACCCTCTAATCTTCTCTGTCTCTTGGTTGTCTTAATTGTCACAAACAAAACCACAAAACCAGCTTGCTCATAGGGGTTGTTCCTTACTCAGCACTTGTCAGTGTTCCCTCACTGGGAGGCCACGTGTCAATCAAAATTAAATTGCAAGCCACATTCTCCCAGTGGCTCAGAACTAACCACTAGAGACTCAAGTAAGGTCAAAAAGATATATTCTTTACAGCTTAAATTAAAGTGTCTTTTAATGCCAAATAACCTTCTCTAATGTTTATGTGGCCCATATCTCCATTCACAGTTGTTTATTTAGAGATACCAGAAATGCCATAGGCAATCATGTTTAAACATCATATAACAATATTAGATAAATAGAAAAGAATTGTATCTGTAGGTATTTTTTCCACATTTTAAGTATTTCTTAAATGCTTTGAAAGGGTTTTTGCTCACCCAGGATCCAAGAAAAAGATGAGGTTACTTACAATTTGAATACCGAAATATTGCAGTCTGTATATGAAAGAATTAAGGACCAACTGACTTTTGGACTATGCAATCACTATCTTGTCCTGAAAATAACTACGTATTGTCCTAGAACAATAGAGTTTTGTCCCGTAATTGCATAGTATTTTTGTAATGAACACATTGTCAGGGTTTATCTGTGAGAATTTCTGATGTAACAATTAGGGTACTGTTGTGAAAATTTCTAAATGTGGTGCTGAAACTGTACTGTGTAGATATTGCAAAATATCATTTATTAACAGTCATCTGTTTGTCTTTTTTATCTCCTTTATTTTTGTGCTTTGATTTCCTAAAAGTAAAGTTTATTGACAGAAAGCTTCAAGAAGATAACTTTGGTATCGAAGAGTATTTACCAATTTAGAATATCTTTTTTATGATAGGTATTTACACTAATACATAATTCTATCTGTCACAAACCTGAATAAAAATATTCATTTCAGGTGATCTTCTATAGTCTAATAATGAGTCAAGGTGTGTATTCTGGATTTTGGAAAGCAAGCACATGTGTGAAAATTTACAAGCAATTAATTGACTGAAACACATCTGAATGTTGTCAAATAAATGTATATGATCGATCACCAAAACTTACAATAGATAAGGGATTATTTCGCAAACTGCCAACAATTAACTCTGTGACACTACTGTAGGCTTGCTGCATTATCTTCTGGAGAAGCTTCCTCTCTGAAGCAATGACAGGTAAGATCTTTACATGATACTTCAGGCCATGAAGAAGCAATGCCAAGGATGGGATTAACCATGGGAGAGACAAGGCGTATAAAAGTATGGGAAAGATATATAAACCACACCGAGGAAATCCTCCATACATCATTTATCTGTGAAGATACAGTAATCTGGACTAAAAAAGCTTGGTAAATTAGTACAAAACACTAAAAAAACACTTATACGTGCATTGGACTAGATGATCTTCAAAGGTCTCTTCCAACCCATTCTTGTGATTCTGTGATTCTGTGATTCTGTGATTCTGTGATTCTGTGCGATTCTCTAACTGATTATAAAGGTATGCAAGACAACTATACCCTTGAAATAGTTTGCAGTCCCTCCAGTAATGTTCGCTTCTTTCTATGTTTTAGAAACAATCAGAGCAAAGATACCCAGCTGTCTTTTCCATGACTGTGTACTGTCAGTAAATACAAACATCTGCTACACAATGCTGCCTATTTGCAATTCTCATGTTTTCAGTGTCATACAAAGGTAAAACAAGAAAGGACATTTTGATGATGTTTATCTCTGCTGTCATTGGACCCAATGAGAGTTTTCTATTACTGAAACCAGAGAAAACAAAAAAACTTGGATGAATAGTGCATATAGCTAATAAGATTTTGGAAGTTAGATTAAAATCTTCATGAGCTACTTGTATATTGAAGTTATTTAACACTGAGCAATGCATATTAAGGGTTATGTATTTCACATTTGATTTCAAAGGAACTTGGGGAATAAATTCAAAGTTTGAATTTGCAGATGGCCAGATACGTTACCAATCAACTTTCAGAAATGGAATAACCTATGACACTGAGGAATTATTTTCTTCTTCTTTCTTCTTCTTATGAAAAAAACTTTAAAAAAATCAATATTTCTCTGATCTTTGAGAAACTTAGGAAACTTCCATTAATTCAACTTGAGTCGTTAAACACAAAGGCAAAAATTAACAGCAGCAAAATGTATAATAGAAGACATACACATCTTGCAGGCCAATTATACTAATTCATTGAGCCTGATTACACCAAGATAATTAATATGAGAAGGAAAGAAACATTCTGTATCTTTCAGTTTATATAAATTGGTTACACATTATTCCAAAGGTGGTTGCAAATCTATTTGGTACTTTTCTTATTCGTCTTAGAATGCCTCAAGTTATCTCTGTTTTACTAATTTCATGGAATCTTATCAGAATGTTTTTCCCTCTAGAGAGCAACTGTCATGGTGCCTTCTACTAAGATGTACTTGGACAGGCAAGATAAAACAAACTAGTGAGTTACTAGAACTGTGGAACACAGACTAGATCCTTTCCCTTCCTACCTTGTTCCACAAGTCCAAATAAATAAAGCAGGGACTATGAGACATTAAGATAAAGTATGGGAACTCCCATCCATATTTTGTTTATTTTTGTTTCCTCCCAAAAGTAGAAAAAAACCTCTTTCTTGAATATATTATCTGCTCCAGATTTAAAGTTATTAAGTTAATAAGTCTACAGATTTTCAGAGCTGTTTGAAAATAATTTAGGGGACATGACATCTGCTATTTTGATAAAAGATCTTTCTGTCCAGAAATATTTTTTTTATTTTTTTTATTTTACTGGATGTAGCATTAATCTTTAAATGAAAATATGTTTGGAGAATTGCTTTTTCCCTAAATTCTCATCTCATAGAACAATAAGCAAACAATGACTTCTATTTTAGTATAAGAGCCCTCAAATGTAGTGGGTTAAATCTTTCTGTTAGTGTGTGAACACCAATAAGTAGCCTCCACAAGTTTGTTAGTGGCAACACTTCCAGACTTAGAATCCTCCATCCCCCCGCCCTCTCCTTACTCTTCCTCTACTTGTCCTATTTACACTGCTCCCATTAGTGCTTCAGTGTTGGTAATCATTGCAAAGAAAAGGATTGAAAAATTACCCCCACTACAGGATTTGCCTCTTTGTGCATTGGATGTCTGAAGAAAGTTCAAATCACAAAACATTTTATGCAACTCATTCATTGTTGGAAAATTGTCAATAAATGAACTCCAGCAGAATGCAAAGCAATTCAGGGACTTGAATATCCAGCTAAGACCAGTTTCTGAGATCCTGCATGGTCTTTCAAATCTGCTATGCTATGTTCTGTTTGACATTTTTTAAACAGAGACAGAAAGAACACTGGATTTTCTAAACTACTAACAGCTTAACAAATAATTAATGTACTGTGATCCCAAAAAGCAATCATTGACCTTCTGTACTATTTGTTGCCTTGTCTTGTAATCCATAGAAAAACTTTGCAGTTTAAACAAAGTTAGAACAGAAAATGACCATGAAACTACTAATGAAATTTTTCTGTGGAGGATTTTATAGCAAATACTTTATTCAGTGTTTGCTCCTTACCACTTTGCTACATTGATGCACATCTTTAAATGAATAGCTCTCTCTCACATATACATTTGAAAAAGCAAAGACTTATTTAAATATTTTGTTAATATGGAACTTTGTTTGAATGAGTAACTATTTGTTTTGAAAGTCATTTGAAACAGGAGGTCACTGAACATGGAAATACTACAGCAAATTAGCTAATGATGCCGGAAACTTGCCATTAAATACTAGAGTAAAAAGAACAGGAAAAGGGCTGGATACTGTACAGTTAGACTTCCCAGAATATTGTTTCTGAAGAAAGTTAAAGGAGGCTTTTCAATAAATTTGAGGAATGGCAAGAGTGGTCAGCCTTCATACTTTCAGCTTAGAATTTCAAATTTTCACAACTGAAATAAGTTGGTTAGATTGTTTCAGTTGGGACCTTTTCTTAACAAAATATTATTTTTAACAGTGAATTACTTCTCCTCTTTTACATTTGTTTCAGTTTTCTGTTCCTAAAGAAAAATACCTGAAGAGAGGAAGATCTGTGGAATCTATTTCTGGGAACACACTTTATTATTACTTGGATCTGATATTTTCCTCACGGAAGAAAAAAATTTTTGTGTGAACCAGTATCTTTAGCTCTCAGCTGTAGTATTATGATTAACAATTTCTCACTTATCAATAAACAAAATCCCCCAAACTTTCTCTCCACTGCCATACTTCTTGAGCTCTTCCTCCTTTCCTCTTAGACATTGACTTCCAATTCTCGTAAACTTCTGTCTCTCACTGATTATATTTTCCAACTAATTTATGCTTCCACCCATGCTGCCTTTCATGGTAAGCAGGTGCTTCCAATGGAAGTAATGAGAGATATTTTGTTATTTTGACATTTTTAGGTTGTTGATGTTCCTGCTTTTTGTTTTGTACTGTATCCAAGTAGAACTTGGATAATCAAGGTTCTGTTTATCATAGCAAAGAGTGAGCGAAGATATCTTCAGATTTTCCATTAGATCTCACTTCTCATCCTTTGGTGAAGCAGGAATGAGAACAGTCATGACGACACAGAAGAAGGGCAAAATAGGGTACATTAATCCTCTCTCTATCCCTGAGTGGCTGTGTCAAGCCAATACAGTCAATTCATCTCTTTGAGTAAGCTCTTGGATTTCACAGCTGAAGGTAAGATGACCTGTGGGCTCTGTTCATAATCTGGGCTCCAAACAGGGAAGCCTCCATTACTTTTGAGCCCAGTGCTTTCCATCACATAGCTGTAAATCTAGAAAAGTAAGGAAAGTTATACATTAATATTGTGTTATGAGTAGTACCACAGACTAAATCTGACCATGCAGTTCTCTTAAAATTTGTTGAGAATGGTAAAGATAGAAAAGTAAACAAGTATAGTTTAGCTTTTGCAAACTTTAAACATTTCATTTTTATTTGGAGAAAATGGCATATTTAAGTCAAAATATTTTATTTACATTTTCATAATATATGAAAATATTACTTATAGTCCCTGTTGTAATTTTAAACTGAATTGTTTTGAAAACAAGCAATCACAATTTGTAAATCATGGACTTTTGCATTGTTAAAATTCTTTCTTCAATGAGGATCTGCTACAGTGATATTGAAAAGAATGGCAACCCAACTCAAGATAGAGTACACTGGACAAAACTTCACCCATACAAACATTGATGAATTCTTAATATTTACACCCAGAAGTTATTCTGGAGGATGTTTTCAAATGTCTGTTTTAATGACACATTTCAAGACTGGAATTTCCCCTACTCTGAGCACAATTTCAAAACTTCATGTTAAATTCTACAGAACAAATAATCTGCCTGGAAGAAAATGGAAGTTATTAGTTTCTTTTGCAGATATTATTGGAACTTCCCCTTGTTCCTCATCTAAAAGAAGGAACGTATTGGTCTCAAGTGGATCACAAGTTTAAGTTTATGTTTAAATACATTCTAACATGAAAAAGCAATGACAAAATTACAAAACATGTTTTAAAACAACATTTAATTCGATGTGTCTAAGAAGAATGTTTTTCTAAACTGCAATCTTTAAAGGAAACTCAAAAGATTTTTTAGTTCTTTTGAGGAATTTCTGCATTTGTAGAAATATTATGTGAAACTAATAGGTCAACAATCTTTCACCTATAAGTACATGGCCATATTCCTGTCTATTTCCAACACTTATTTTACTGTGCTCTTACATTCAAGTAACTTTTGTCCTTTTACATTTGGGAACACTTGAATACTTCTTTCCTTTCTTATTTTTTTTTCCCTTTTAACAAGCTTGCTTTGGTTGCAAAGGTTTGGAATATCCCCTTTCATGGTGACTCTGCTTTTGTTTAGATTATGAACTTCTGCAACATGTAACTCAAAAGAGATTTAGTTTCCAAGAGTAAAAAAGACTGATGAATTGTAGTGATATTTTCTTTATGAAGCAAACTGCATTCCGAACATTTTTCCCATGACAAAAATGTTCTATTTGCATAAATAGGCTTTGTATGCACAGTATATATGTATCCACAGATATATACACAATAATCTTGAATAGATATTTGAGGCTACAAATTTCTCCCATGACCTGATTTCTCTGTGTTCGAAAATTCTGTTACAGAAGGAAACTTCAATTATATTGAGTTACAGTTAGCAACATACAGCTAAATGGGGACACTCAGGCATCAAGGCATGTTATTTCTGATAAGAAGATACAAGTAGTTATAAAATAGGAAGTGGTCAATCACCAAGACTCACTTAGCTCTTTCCTGTACTGTTGTAATATACAAAATACATTGTGTTTTGCTATTGCTAAATAGTAATTTTGGAAGAAGAAATGGGAGTAAATATAATAATATTGCTTGTTTAATCTTATTTTTCATCATATTCTTCTTTGTTCTTTTTTGTTCTACTTCTTTTGAAACATAACATCATGATTTGATTAAATTTGGAAAGACCTTGAGACTCTGAATGAAATTAAGTAATGAAGTAATCTATTTTCAACTACAGATCTAGAACTGATCGGATCCATTTATTTTATAAAAGTATTGCTGTTAATCCCTGTATTTTCATGGTCTTCAAAAATTTAGCTATAGGTACTTTGTATGAATTAGTGCCGATGAGGTTGGTTTTTTTTCATTAATACAAAATCAAAATTTGTGTGAACACAAAACCAAACCTAGGTTTGCTAAGCCTTCCTTATAAGAAAACAATAAGTCAATACAAAATAACATCAAGGAGGAAAAAAAAAAAGTATTTTAAAATTATATTGCAGCAATTGAAACAACTATTTCAGATATTTGTCTTTGAAGAGTAAGACAGTAATTTTAATATACTTTTCTCATAACTAGCCTCACAGTTCCTAATTTTCCTAAAAATATGCAAGCTTCCAAAGTACATACGGATTTATTTCCTGTAATTTTAGAAAGACCATTATTTCTTTTAGTAAACTCAAAATTTACAGGTCTAAACTGCTCCCACTAAAGACAGCCATGGCCATTATCTGCTCCTCAGCAACTTAAAATTATAAAACAGCTTCCTCCTTTGTCATAGTGTCTACATATCAGGATGCATTTCTAAAATGTATTTTGTTTATGTGCTTTCACAAAAGACACTAGCTGCTAAGCAGCATAAACATGCTGGCTATAATTGTCTAGTTAAAGGTAAGATTTTTTACATGCATAGGGGAAAGGTAAAACTTCTATGACATGTAAGGACTATAGAATGTTTCCTGCAATAATTTTAATCTTAATTTTTTTCTTTACAGAAGTAATTTTCATAACAAATTTTAATTTAGGGGTTAAAGTATAATTTTGCATGTCTATCAAGACGTAGAAATAAAATTTTCCTTTGAAAATTGAAAAAAATCCCTTCTTGAAAGAAAAATGTGGTGTCTCTATAATTTCCATGTAGTAATAAACATTTAATTTTATTTTTTTTTACATTTTTACTGTTTCAAGGTGACTAAAGATTTCTCTGATGAAAAAATATTCCCTCCACTTACTTTCTTGAACTACTACATTATTTATCTTGATGCTACTACTATCTATTTTTCCCAGTGCAACAAAAGTTACAAGACCCTTAAACTTAATTGCTGTCTTATAAAAGGTTGTCGTTTGTTGGGATCCCCATTCAGGGAGAGGCTAAACTTTTATGCGAAGTGGAAATCTTTGCTATCAGTCACTCTCCCTAGCATGGTAGTTGCAAATACTTTGGACACTGAGATGGAAAACTTAGAGCTGAGGTTCATATATTGGGGAAGGAAAAAAAAACCACCTCAAAACAAAAAAAAACAAAACAAAATGCAAATCAGAACTAGTGCCAGAAACCATATACCAAGTAAAGCCAGCTCTCTCCATCTTTAACTACTAGGTACGTGGCATGAAAGACTACTTCCAGATTCCAGTGAAGTTCGTGAGGATGTTTGCAATCAACATCAGTAGGTAGGATCAGACCACTATTTTTCTAGCTCTGGTTAACCACAAAATATTAGAAACTAAAATGATGGCAGACTTATTTGAGGAAAAGTGGGTTGAGGCACTTTTTTTGTAAGTTTCTAGTGTTACATTATCACCTTCTCTCTTCCATTTCATGCCCTTGTTACTGACTTTCTCACATTGAAACTTACGTATTTCCAACCATAAATATTAAAAAGAACTACAACAGTAGTTCTTCAAATGGCATAAAGATGTTGCACTAAATACAGAGCTTCTCAGCTAGGGTGTTGCTGGTGGCAATGCTGGACATGGGACAAAGCTGCAAGGAAGTGCAGACTGGTAGGAAAAAGCAAGGGGCAAAACCAATAAAGTTCTTTCCCTGCTCCTGCCCTTGAGCTTGCCACAGCCACCTTCTTCCAGCCACAGTTCCTGCTCTGCCCCAGCCACCCCACAGCAACTCATTTCCCAGTGCTTCAGTATGTTGGAATAGCCTCTCTGATTTCTCTTTGTATGTGTGTGTGTATATATATATATATATATACACACATATATATATATATGTAAAACACGTGAAAAAGTGTGTGTGGCAGAGAAGAGGATGAGAAATGGAGCAGAGTGACATGTGGAAAAGCATATGGAGAACCAATGACATATGCCAGGATATATTTGATAGAAAATATCACAGATCAGTGTTTTATATGATTAACTGGTAACACAGATATTTCAGGGAACTGTATCATGTCACATTGCAGTATTTTTGTTATACTCTATCTTGAATATGGCAGATTGATTACACGTTTCAAATGTTTGTTTTAATAGTTCTGGCTAACAATGCTATAGTAAAGTATTAGGAACCTATGACGAAGTTCAGAATAGGCAGGACATAAAATATTTTGCCACAGGAATTCTGTATATGAATATTACTTATTTTCTTTTTCATATATGTGCAGTCAGCTCTAGTGGCTCAGTTTATGTTTTGTCTTCACATGCCAAGTTTAGCTTGGCTCTGCAAACAAGGATTTTGGTTTACCAGAGTCTAATGGTAGCCTTTCCATTAAAGTTACCTACATAAAGACATTTGAATAAAAAGTTCAAAATGTTTTACACAGTTTTCTGATATTTTGTTTGGTTGTAAAATGGAGGGCATTAATATGAACGCTCAATTAAAAATTAACCTAGAATGCTGCCTGTACGTAGCAGAAAACTAGAATGTAAAATACCTGGCATGATCCAGGTGTTCACATAGTTTTCAGACTCAGTTGCTTTTTCTTGCATCTCTCCTACGCAGACGTATTTATAAATATCTGGATGAGACATCTGTAGAAGTGTGCTCACCCAGAAAAGAATGAGGTTTCCTGAATAGGGAAATGTTAGAAGGTGACCTAAAAAGCAATTTTGCAAAAAGAGCTTATAACTTCTGAGCAATTCCTAAGTATCAATCTGTCTCACTACAGTCTGGATTCTCACACTAGTGCATGATCTGTAACTGCACTACAAAATAAGAAATGAAAATGAACCATACAAACATTCTGTGTAAACTCAAAAGTAGATAGAAAGATATCTAGAATTGAACTCCCAGGCTTCATATTCCTCAAAAATATTGGTTAAAGAAATTTATAGAGATTTCTGTGTTACGGAATTACCAAGAAGAGGAAATTTTTCAAGAATATGCAAGTATTCTAAGACAAATAATTGGCAAGTAATTACATTGATGGTATCTGATTCAAACCACATTTAATTGTTTTGTTAAGCAAAAATCCAACGTGATGCAATAGTTTTCTCATACAATGGTGTATTCTCAATTCAGATCATTTGGTTTCTCATCCAATGCTATTGCTTTTATCTAATACTAATGCTTACATGGAATTGTGTATGTTTGTATTACCAAAGTATCATATAAACATAAATCAATGCAAGGAATAAATACTTGCAGCTGTTTTACTAAAAATGAAAAAGCTTTTGGCAAGTTACTCTTGGTTGTAACTGTAAAGCACTGTGAGACAGTCCTGCAAACAATCAAAGAGATAGGAACACACAGAATGAAGGAGAGGAACTAGAACCACCTAGCTCTTTTCCTAAAGAAATTTGCAAGTCAGTGCCTCTGGCCTAAAAGCCCCAAACTTTTCTGTGTTCCCTTTTCCTGCTGTTAACTTTGTGGCTGAACCATGTCAGTGCAAAACCAAAACAAAATGAAAAAGCACTTTTTGTCTTTCATGAACCCCACTTTTTTGATTTAATCTTTCCTCTGCAGTACATTCTGACCTTGTCTTTCTCTAGTTCTCTCCTAAAAACATGCCTCTGCATCTCCATCCCCTATGTATGGTATGAGGCCTTACTTCTGATACCAAATTGTGATAGTGAGCAGATCACAAAACTTTCTCATCGAGAATGTGGATGCTGTGACTGCATGTAAAAATTCATATTAAGCAGTGACAGCTGGAAGTATATTTTGCCAAATAAGTATGAATCATTTCATGTTTCACATGACAAAAAATTTAAATAGATGTTTAACAGAAATACAATTTTAGCCTTGTTCCTCTACTGTACATCACTGCTTTCAACTCTAGCCCTCCGTGTTAGACAGCAAAAGACAAAAAAAGGATATCTATCTGTCTGTCACTCACCTTTTCTGGTATGAGAAGTGACAAGGCAGAGAATCAATTTGGGCATCACTATGTTGACAGAGTTTATGACACAGGGAGAAGAAATGAGCAAGAGGAGGAGGAAGCAGCAAAACTGAATCCATACCAGAAAAGGAAAGTCAGCGGATAGGCAACGGTTGTCCATGTGAGTGAAGAGAGCGAAAAGGATATACATCTTTGCAAGCAGAAGGCAGCAAAGAGAACATATTAGCATGGATAACTGTAAACAGGAGAGAAGTAACTGTAAAAGTACTTGATGAGACTACCCGTAAGGTTATTTCTAGGCAGATTTATGTACAGTGTTTTAATAAAAAGTGATATGTTTTAGAGGTAGTGTCGGGATAAAGCCAACAGATATTGCAAGTTTGCTATTAAAGAAAGGGTGTATGAAGGAACAGGTATGAGATACAGAAGACAGAAAGGTGGTAGAGGAAAACAAGAACAATGGAAAAAAAAGAAAATGAAATGAAAATTTTGGCAATACAGAAGATGTAGAAATTGAATTTTTCCTTGGAAATCAAAAAGTTATAAACTTTTTATTTTGAAAGTGTTGTGACATACTTTTTTGTTTGAAACATGTTTGTGCCAGTCATACCATCTTTCAGTAGAAGTTTTCAGTGGTGTCATCCAAAGACTGAATGTTCAAATATCAGACATTCTCCAGCCAATGCTCCTTGATACATCAGAGTTAGGAGTGTGGTTCATTTAGACTTTCATTCGTTCTAGATAAATGGTATATTAGAGAGAGAACAACTTAGTTACAAAGACAGAAATGGAATCACAAAACACTTCTATAAATATGTCTCCAGAACTACAATGTATGGAATAAAAATAAAGGCAAAAGTTAAAAGCACTATGTTATGGGTTGTCTGGCGGCGAGGAAGGGGTTAAGGTGTTGGCTCCATTTCTTTAAATGGCTCTTAAGGAGCTACCCCCCCCCCCCCCAAGGGTTTGGTAACGGGGGGGGGGGGGGGGGGAACCGCCATGCTGTCGGGAGAGGTGCCATGCTGCGCGGCTGCGGGAGTGGTGCAGCTCCAGGCTCCAGGAGCTGGGCATTCCCCCCCCCCACCGCCTGCTGGGCTTCTGCGAACAAGGTGCTGTAGCCCAGCCCCCGCCATGGCTCTTCCGAGAGCCCTTCTTCCCAGGAGATGATGAAGACCTCCGATGGTGGAGAAGAGGAGCGGGATTTGAGAGATAATGGAAGTGCACGGCACTCCGGTCAGCAAGAGAGAGATAGAGAGCGAGACAGTGAGCTTCTCCATCATTTTCCCTTGCCAGGCGGTGAAGAAGAGAAGCAGCCGTGGAGGACCCCACGCTGGAACTAGAAGCCCCACGCTGGAGTCAGGGGAGTCGCCGGGGGACTGAAGCCCCTTTGGAAGAACTCCACAAGGCAGGTGGGAGAGATGGTGACGAGAAAAGGAGCAGCTCGGACTGACTGCTTTCTCCCCTCACTTCACCCCATGTGCCACCAGGGGAGGAAGAGGTACGGAACAAAGCCTTTGGGCCTTGGGACAAAGGGAGGAGTGGAGGAGAAGTGCTTTTGTGTAAGATGCACTTTCTCTCTTTCAACACCCTGCTTCTTGCTGTAAATAGTTAATAAATTCAGCTGTTCTACTGTTCTCCACGAGTCATGTCGGTCTCTTGCCCGTGACCCTAAGTGGTAAGTGAAATCCTCCCAGTTCCCTGCCTTAGCCCACCAGGTGTTTAGGAAACTGTACCTGTGGTTTCATGGACCACGACACACTAGGAACACTCAGCTCTCAGTTGCAGTCTTTTACAGATTACTGTTTTAATTAGTCAATGTTTTGCTGCAAATGAAAATCAACTAAAACACAAACTTGTTAGCTCATTCTTTCTGTGGATATTCAAAACCAACGTAGTTCAAAACTAGTTTTATTGTATCATTTCTTCAAATACTTTCACATTGTACAGGTCATAAGAAAAATGTAACAAGACAAGCATCACATAGAAAAGAAGGGAAAAAAGACTAACATGTAACAAAAACCTTAAAACATTGTCAAGGTATACAGATGTATACTGAACAAACACTTCAACTGTGTGAAGTCTTTAGTATATGTGCACAAATCAGAAAAATATGATTAAGTTGGACTTCATCATCCCCTTGTTCTGCTCTTCAGTTATTTCCTTCTATTACCTACTGCATTTGTTTCTTGGATCTGTGGAAAAGACGTTTGTGAAAACCTTGCAGTAAGCAGCTAATGTCAAGGTGTTGTCTCTGAGGCTAGGACCAAAAAGAGACTCCTGTCCAATGTGGGGTTCAATACTCCTTGTCATTACAGTGCTCATTTTGTTTTGTTACTTGGTGCCTAAATCCCCGAACACTCCAGCCTTACTCTTGTTCTCCCATACATACTAAGCAATGAACCTAGTGCTTTTCTATGTTAGAATGAATAAGCTATGTTTCATTCACTATATTTATTAACTATGTAAAAGATACTTCCCACTTTGGGTTTAAAGTAGCTGTATTGATTTTGCTCAATGGCTTTGTTTTCTACAAGAGGAGTGACTTCTGTACACCTTTGAGTGCCATTTCCATATTAGAATCTCAGTTGTGAAGTATACAAAGACTCACCAGGTCAAAAGAACATCAAAATACAGATCATTGTGGCCATTTCTCCCTCATTTAGGTTAAACGAATTCAGCAAAGTATTACCACCTTCGACAAGTTTAACTGAAACAGAGGAAGAAGCTCTCTAAAAAAGAAAAAAATGAAATTAATTACATATATTTCACACTGAGTGGTGTTATTTATAGTTTTTTTCCGTTGCCTACTGAAATCAAGACAGAACTTCAGTGGAAGTTTGACAGGGAGGATTTTGCCTTACTGCTCGCCAACTGACAAAAATGTTTTATTTACTTATTGTTTATTTTATTTATTTTACTTTAATTTTATACTAGCAGGTGCTGGAAGCTCTCTCAGCTTCCTTTTGATTTATTAAAATCTAATCACTTTGCATATAGCCCAGGCTCTCACTTTGTCAAAAACTGGTTTTGGCTGAGAAAGTCTATGTAAAGAGTCCAATAGTCTCTGAACAGGTTCTCTTAGATTTTCCACATGAGGAGAGTTTAGTGTTTAACACCATATTTATTTATCTGTAGATAATTGATGTTACACTGGACTTTTGATTTAGCAGAATGATACAGCAATATACTGAATTCGCATTACAAGTACACTTAGCAGAATATATCCGTTGCTGTATGTTACAGCTGAATCATCATACACCTGTGACTATTGTTACTGGTCTCTACATACTAACCATCATGGTGTTGTACGGTCTGTGTAGCCAGGAGAGAAGAGATGGGTTGAAGTCAACTAAAGCCCACTGTTGTCTAAAAAGTTTTTTTAATTGTTCAGTTCTTATGATCTGTGTTGGGCTAAGCCACACATACACCTTCTCCATAACCTTCCCCATACTGGTCTGACTGGCTCAGGAAGACATTCACGCTCTCGTGATTAAGTCAGAGAAAAAACATTTACACAAGCAGTAGATCTACTCATCTGATACAGCTGTTCATGTAAAACAAAGACCACCCTCCGGTCCCCTTTACATTGAGATAAATTCAGCTTTCTTAGCAACAGTGTGGTCAGTTACTCCCTACATTCCTACCTGAGCTTCACCAGCACATGGCCCTCGACCATCTCTTCTGAGTCTTCTTCCACTGCAGGGGTTTGCTGATAAGTCACAATCCTATTTTTGAAAGCCCTGTTTAATTTCTTACATTACATCTGTGTTTTTATATCGAAACACTGATTTTCAGTTTGAACGTAACTTACATATTAAAAAACTTTCATATAAAAATTGGTCAAATATTATTTTGTTCAGATCAAATGAAACATTTCAGCTGACATAAAAGAATTTCCCCCTATCACGGTTACTAGACAAAAAAAAAAAATCTGTTGTGTGCAATCTTGGTTCTGGCCTAGAAAACTTACTGGCATTTATATAATGCTGTATTGTAATTGCCCACAGCATTTTTTTTATTAAATTATCCTAAAACATTTAAAATTCTCTAAAAAAATCAAAGAAGAATCAGTGTTTTCTTCCCTAATATTTGATATTAGAATCTGCTAATGTCTAAATGGTGATGGAAATGGGAATGGGCAAAGCACCAACAGCCTTTTTCCAGTTAATTAAAACAATCTGAAACCAACATTCCAACATTAAAGTAATTTAAAAAAATTCCTTCTAAGGCTATCTTGCATTTCTTCAATATCCAGGTATACATTTTTGAACACAAGTCTATATTCAGTGCCCTTAATTTTCCATGCTTCAAATGTAAAATTCTTACTGTGTAATTTGAATATATTTTTCACCCTGTTTTTAATAATTCATTTTTGTTAACTACTATCACCTAGAGGGGCAGAATTTGTAAACTGAAAAGGCAGTAACACTTGTTTGACAATCAAAATAAGTACTCTCCATATTTTAATACCATCCCAACATTTTAAAATCACTTTCATAGTTAGAATGGATAATTAGGACAAACAAAGTAATCACCTTGAAGTGAAGCAACCATGAGATGCTTAAGTTTGGATCTGCAGGAAAGGAAGAAGGAAGCAGAAGAGTTATGATTCTGCTTCGGGGCAATGGACTGTGGTTTTTTTTGTGAAGCAGCAAGACAACCTCCTCTGAGAAGGAACCATGGAAGGAAAGGCTGCCCAGGACAGCCGAATGACTTAAAAAAAGGTATTTGTTGATAACTTCAGGAACTTATAATTTCATTGTGAAGGAAAACACGGAATTTTGATAGAAGGCCTGCTTGGCTGAATGGGAAGCTTCCCAGTGACCTAAACCACAAAATGTGGGTATACAGGAGTTGGAAACTTGCACTTGCCACAAAAGGGCTGGCAACAAAAGTCTGTTAAGTTTGGCAAATTGTCCTGGTTTCAGCTGGGACAGAGTTTACTTTCTACACAATACCTAGTGAGAGGCTATGTTTTGGATTTGTGCTGAGGAAAAGGCTGATAACATAGAATCATAGAATCATAGAATCATAGAATCATAGAATGATTAGGGTTGGAAGGGACCTTAAAGATCATCAAGTTCCAACCCCCCTGCCATGGGCAGGGACACCTCCCACTAGACCAGGTTGCCCAAAGCCACATCCTGCCTGGCCTTGAACACTTCCAGGGATGGGGCATCCACAACTTCCCTGGGCAACCTGTTCCAGTGTCTTACCACCCTCATAGTGAAAAATTTCTTCCTAATGTCTAACCTAAATTTACCCTCTTTTAGCTTATACCCATTACCCCTTGTCCTCTCACTACACTCCCTGGTAAAGAGTGCCTCCCCATCTCTCCTGTAGGCCCCCTTCAGGTACTGGAAGGCTGCTATCAAGTCCCCTCGGAGCCTTCTCTTCTCCAGGCTGAACAACCCCAACTCTCTCAGCCTGTCCTCATAGGGGAGGTTCTCTAGCCCTCTGATTAATTTTGTGGTTCTCCTCTGGACTCTCTCCAACAGGTCCATGTCTTTTTTATGTTGGGGGCCCCACATCTGAACACAGTACTCAAGGTGGGGTCTCACGAGAGCAGAGTAGAGGGGGAGGATATACATACTGATCTTTATAGTTGCTGCCAGGATAATCAAAGACTTTTCAGCTTCTCTGCTGTGCCAGTGCCTGCAGGTGCAGGAGAAGCTGGGAGGGAGCACAGCTCCAATTACTGTCCTAGGATTCGACCTAGGGTTTAGGATTGAGACACAAATCGGCCAACTGGATATTCCATATCGTGCATGTCCTGCCCAGTATATAGATGAGAGACTGTCCAGAAGTTCTCTGTCTCTCAGTTGGCTCTTGATCTCTTGGATGCTTTGGCTTTTACCTCCTTTCTGGGATTATGGTTTCAGGACTCTCTCTGTTCCAGGATCATTAGCTGGCATACGGCTGAGCTTTGGTCATCAGGTGGTGAGCAGTTTCACTGTGTCACTCATTTGTAACTAAAGGAGTGTTGATACCATACCAGTGTTTTAGGTGTTTGCTGAGAAGTGCTTGGATGGCATCAAGATTTTCTGTTTCTCACTGCCTACACTCTCAGCAAGTAGGCTGTCAGTGGGCAAGGGGCTTGGAGGGGACACAGCTGGGACAGCTGACCTGAATTGACCAAAGAGACAGTTCAGACCATATGAGGCTGTGCTTAGAAGCAAAAACTGGAGTTTTGGTCTTTCCAAAGTAACCACCGCTTAGAGGCTGGGTGAACATCAATCTGCTTATGGTAGGAGACGACTGATTGTGGGTTTCTTTGTTTTTTGTTTTTTTTTTTTTTTGTCTTTTCTCTTTCCTCCAGTTATTAAATTGGCTTTGTCTCAACCAATAAGATTTCTTACTTTTGCTCTTTCTATTCTCTCCTACATCCTCTTGGGGCTGGGTGAGTGACTAAGTGGACGAGTGGGTGCTTCATTGCTGGTCAGGGTCAACTCACCACAATATGAAACACATGTAAATATTGTAGCCAAGGGAACAGGTCTGTGAAGAAATCCTAGCTCGTGTACTAGAAGCAATATAACTGTGTGGTGCTGAGATAAATTCACTACTGCATGTACAGTATTCATCATGGCTCTAAAACTTGCATCCCTGAAATATTAAAGCTTATTTAGTTCCTATCCAAAGGGGAAGAATTGAAATAAGATTTCTTTACATGACCCTATTGAAATGAATAACCATTTTAATATCTGATTATTGAAGGAAAAGCATGTAAGTGTGTAAAGAAAGTACTGTAAAAATCTTACTGTTGGCATATTGGTCATTAAGGAGTAGATATAGATTTTCCAAAATAGACCTGAAGACTGGAAGAGTCCTCATGTGCTTTTTTACTGCCTGCTGGGATTGCAGATAATCCATTTTATTCATAACTGAAGCAATCTGATGACAGTATAAAACTAGAAATGGCAATTTTCAGTCTCTTCAGGTTGACATCAGTGCTGAAATTATATATCCCATGAAAACAACACTGAAAGACTGTAGCCACACAGTGTTGCCAACTTTTTCTCACTTTGCTTCTTAATTATAAAATTTAAGCCAAGGCTAGAGCCCCAGATATGAAAGTCCATCCTAAATCCGGTCCTGAAAAAGACTTCGATTTCACTAATTCTCCTTTTCTATATCAAATGGTAAAAGAGACTACGCGTTTGCTCGGCTACTTCCTCTCTGTGTCTTACAACACTAAGCCATCCTGCAATAAGAGAAGTGGATAAATTACCAGTAAAACTGCAAGAGAGATGTACTGAGGTTATGCTGTAAGCAAGAAATAGTGAGAAATGTTGGAGGAAAACAGAAGATACTGGAAGACCAAATTAGATATTGGGTTATGGGAGAGGAGAGAATATGGGGCCAAATTACTAAAACCAGTGCTAAGCAGATCTGGAGGAGGGACAACCATCTCACTTGTTCTTGTAAACTAGGGATGGTGACCAACAATGACAGCCACACATGCTAATAGCAGACTGACATCATTTAAGAAATGCAACTGACTCAATACTATCTACGTTGTAGCTCAGGAATATAAGACACTGTGGGAACTCTGTAGATGGGAAAGTGCCACAGCAAATCCAAAAGCCTTTAAAAAAACCCTGAAAAAAACTACACAAGTGCCTGTGTGCAAAATAAAAAGCCTGAACTAAAGTCTACTGAAAGCAACATTAAGCTTCTAATTAACTTCAGTAGGCTTTCCATGGATCTTATTTGTGATCATTAAGATTGAAAAACAGGAGTCTCAAGATTCTTCCCTAATTTCCCCAAATATTCGTTTAATGAAATCCTGACTCAAGTGAAGTTGATGAAGCTCTGCTATTGACTTACAAGAAGCCAGGATCCCTGCCAGGATGACACAAAGTATAACTAGTTGAGGAAGATTCTGCTCTTAGCCTCAGCGCATGTAGCAAATCTGACATTCAATTATCATGCAAGCTGAAATAATGACTTATGAATAGTCAAAAGTATTCTCTTAAAAACCTAGTTATCCTATTTTTCTTAATTTTAGAATAAGAATGTTGTTTTAAAATTTTGATAAATAGAGCTTGACTATCATACTATAATATTGTCACAAGAGAAATATAAGGTGTCATTTGTATAGCTACTTAGTCATTAAAAGTCATATTTTTCCCAATTAAATACTTTGACTGGAAAAGCCATTCATATGGCTGGCTTGAGAGCAGCTCTGAGGAAAAGGACTTGGGGGTGTTGGCTGATGAGAAACTCAACATAAACTGGCAATGTACGCTTACAGCCCAGAAAGCCAACCGTGTCCTGGGCTGCATCAAAAGAAGCATTAGCAGCAGGTCAAAGGAGGTGATTCTCCCCCTCTGCTCTGCTCTCGTGAGACCCATCCTTCAGTACTGAGTTCAGCTCTGGGGCCCCCAACATAAAAAAGACATGGACCTGTTGAAGAAAGTCCAGAGGAGAGCCACAAAATTAATCAGAGGGCTGGAGCACCTCCCTTATGAGGACAGGCTGAGAGAGTTGGGTTTGCCAAGCCTGGAGAAGAGAAGGCTCCAGTGAGACCTTATAGCAGCCTTTCAGTACTTCGTGGAGGCCTACTGGAGGGATGGGGAAACACTCTTTATCAATAAGGGATTGTAGTGACAGGACAAGGGATAATAATTATAAACTGAAAGAGGGTAGACTCGGATTAGATATTAGGAAGAAATTTTTTACTGCGAGGGTGGTAAGACACTGGAACAGGTTGCCCAGGGAAGCTGTGGATGCCCCATCCCTGGAGGTGTTCAAGGCCAGGCTGGATGAGGCTTTGAGCAACCTGGTCTAGTGGGAGGTGTCTCTGCCTATGGCAGGGGGATTGGAACTTGATGATACTGAAGGTCCCTTCCAACCCAAACCATTCTGTGATTCTATGATTCTACATGAGAAGCCTGCTTTCCTCTATCTTAATAATTCAAAAAAACAATTAGTTGACTGTGATTGAACACTACCTAAAATCTTTGAAAGCATTTTGAAAACAGTGAATCTTCTTATAGTCACACCAATTAGTTGTATGGTTAAATTAGAAAATAAGGCTTCCCATTTGTACAGGAAACTACACGTCTGCCAAATAAGCTAAAGCAAAATATGAGACAACTCATGAGGCAATATGACAATATGAGGCAAAAATTATCTTTAATTTTGCAAGTATCCCCACAGGAAAAAGTGCTTACATTGCTCAAAACATTTTATGAAAATGAAGTAAGCCAGAGTGTGCAAAAAGTATGATAATGCCTCACATCTGGTAAAGGTAAAGTTGCAAAATTGTTGTAAACTTAACGAACAAACATCTCAGGCCCTCGTTCAGCTTCTTTATGACTCAAAAAAATGTACTAAGCAGTCAGACAGCCATGCTACATGCTTAACAGGGAAATAAAGTAGGCACAACATGCTTTTTCCTGATTACTCACAGCATGACTCTCACAATGTCAGAGCAAAGCATCCAGATAAAAGATCAACATATCAGTGAAGAGATAGTATCACACCTAACAGCTCTGATGAGACATCAAAAACCAAAGACAGATGAAAAACACTGTAATTTTGGCCAATGGGAATGTAAGGTTAACATGCATTTGTTTAATTACAATTTTTTTGTACTGCAAAGCTTGCATAAGAGTAAATTTCATCTTGTCTGGCTATAAAAGCCAGTCTGTTTTACATATTTGCCATCCTTCATAAAAAATCAGGGAGACAGGCAATTAGATGTAGATGAAAGATTCTTCACCAGTATTTCAGATGTCTCCTCAGAATTACTACATCGACTATACTCCATCAGCACTAAAAAAGATTACTGTGCATCAGCTGGAATGAGTTTTCATTTGTCAACTGGCCTCCAATCAACATGAATCCACACACTTCTTGTAAATCCATGACACATACAAGGCAAGTACGGTTAACTTTTTTTAAATTGTAGGTTAGCTAACCTCAAATTTGATAACATTTTTTTGTGAAGTAAAACAATTTTGCAAGGATATTTACTATGAATTGTATTTGTGTGGAAAAAATTTACCTGAGGTTAAATTATATATATGTTGAAGTTCTTCGGAGTTTTGGTGGTGAATTTGATTCATCATATTAGCCCAAAGAGTTATTATATGCTAACATCCATACCTCAGAGAAATGGAGCAAATTCAGTGGAATATTGAATGCTCTTTTAATCTGATGTTTGGAGGAAAACTCCACCTATGCTGAAATTAGGGAAAATTTGGCCTTTTGTTTAAACAGTGTGAAGAGATTAGTTTGTGCATAAGGATCATTGACAGGTTTGCTTCAGCTATGTGCTTACATCTCATTGATGCATGTATGCCTTTTTAAATAGGTTTACAGAACATGAATTCTTCTATACTTCTGTTCCTTTCTTATAGTTATGTAATAATAATATCACATTGCAATCTGTTTGAAAGTGCAATCCCTGTTTGTTTCCAGAATGAAAATTAAACTCCAAGGTTCCTTGGAGTTGCCTGTCCTTCACAAATACCTTAGATAAATGCAACCAAAAAGTGCAGTACAATGAAGCTGGCCCATCTCTAAAGTGCCAAATGCTTCAAACTGTAATTTTTTTCTTAACCTGCTGATGCTGTTATTTCAACTAACTTTCAGAAAAGAGTATATGATTTTGGTCATATCTACCATAAAAAATCAAGAACAATAGATGGGCATTAATATTTAATAATAAGTAAAGTTTGTTACATTTAGCAGTAGGTGCCCTGACTTTTAAAGTGCTAGCCAGGTTGTCATTATCTTCATTGTACATTTCTTATTAAAAATATTATCTAAGATGAACTAATTAAGAAATAATCAGGGAAACATAGATGCATTTCAAACCAAACAGGTTATCTTTTCTGCCAAGATGGAAAAATAGCTTTGGGAACCAACTAAAATTTATTGCAAAGATGGACCTGTGTGACAACGCAGTTACAGGAACTAGCTGTTCTCCTTTGGGGCCAAGATCTTCTCGATATTGTGCTCTACAGTTAATTAAGTGAGAAACTACAGTTTATTTCCTTATAGGCTTCAGAAAAATAATAATTTTCACTTTAAGAACAGTAAAGGACAACAAAAACTTAAGACACATGAGGGTCCTGTTCCTCTTTGCATAGTATTAATCCAGTGTGGTCAAGCCAGTGTTAATTATTTAGCAGATAAAAAACAAGTTTACACCTGCACAAGGACATGTATAAAGTACTATGATGCTTCCTTTAACATTGGCACATATCACTAGGTAACACAGAGGAACCTATTTTGAAGGTTATCTTCACAGTGCTTATTCACAAGATTCCTTCAATTTCAGAGGGGAAATTGTAAGTTGAATTTCTGAGGGTGTCTTTTAATCATAAAAATGATATCAGTAGTATTTTACATTCAGCAAGGACTAAACTATACTGATTAGCATTCACATGTCATTCAACCTGTACGAGAAGTCATCCTGAGTACTTCACTCCAATCCATTGCTAATGTTACCTTATCCTCTACTTCTGGCCTTGCCACATAGCCAAAATGAACATAAATTCCACACTTCAGGAATTTGTTACCCAATTTAATTGAGCCCATAGACAAATCAATGCTGTTTGCATACACAATCTTATTTAGGTGAAAAGATTAAACACTGCATTCTCTCCATTTATTTCATGCTTCCTCCCACATCAATAAAAAGAAATGTAAACCCAGTCAGACTTGATTGCAAAGGAGGAGATCATGCCAATAGATGAGAGACAATAGCAAATAAAGACAAGAGTGAAATTGTGATAAGCAAGAGACAAGCTGTCACATATGTAGAATTTTATCAGAAAAGGAGTTTAAAACAATAAAGCATTAAAAAGAATTTAACTTGGTTTCTTTGACATAATGAACAATTAAATGTCATCAATAGATGTCAATAGCATTGTCATTTGGAAACAAACACACAACTCCAAGAAGCTGATCAGAAGCAAGGTGGGAGCAAAAGACTGAAGAACAAACAGAAGTTAAAGGAATCTTCTTTGTCTTGTGAGTGGAATGTGCCCAGGCAGGTTGCAAACTTCAAACTGTTCACTTGATGTGCAACTTGCATTAATCAGTTACTCTGTGTATTGGGTTTATGTGGCAAGGTTTTGGTAGCGGGGAGGCTACAGGGGTGGCTTCTGTGAGAGGCTACTGGAAGCTTCTTCCATGTCCAATAGAGCCAATGACAGCCAACTCCAAGATGGTACCGCCGCTGGCCAAGGCCAAGCCCATCAGCAATGGTGGTAGTGCCTCTGAGATGATAAAATATTTAAGAAGGGGAAAAAAAAATGCAACAGTAGCCAGAGAGAGGAGTGAGATGTGAAGCAACTCTGCAGACACCCAGGTCAGTGGAGAAGAAGGGGAGGAGAGGTGCTCCAGGCACCAGAGCAGAGATTCCCCTGCAGCCTGTGGTGCAGCCCCCGGCAAGGCAGCTGTGCCCCTGCAGCCATGGAGGATAACGGGGGAGCAGAGACACACCTGCAGCCCATGGAGCACCCCACGCCAGAGCAGGCAGATGCACCCAAAGGAGGCTGTGACCCCGTGGGAAGTCTGTCCTGAAGTAGTCTGTTCCTGAAGGACTGAACCCTGTGGAAGGGACCCACACTGGAGCAGTTTGTGAAGAACTGCAGCCCATGGGAAGGACTCACATTGGAAAAGTTTGTGGAGGGCTGTATCCCCCAGAAGGGACCCCATGCTGGAGCAGTGGAAGTGTGTGAGGAATCCTCCCCTGAGGAAAAAAGGAGTGGCAGGAACAACATGTGATGAACTGATTGAAATCTCCATTCCCCCTCCCCCTGAACCACTGGTGGGGAGGAGGTAGAGAAATCAGGAGTAAAGTTAAACCCAGGAAGAAGGGACAGGTCGAGGGGAAGGTGTTTCAAGATTTGTTTTTATTTCTCATTATCCTACTCTGATTTGGTTGGTAATAAACTAACTTAATTTTTCCTCAAGTTGAGTCTCTTTTGTCCATGAAAGTAATTGGTGAGTGATCTCTCCCTGTCCTTGTCTCAACCCACGAGCCTTTTGTCATATTTTTGCTCCTCTGTCCAGCTGAGGAGGGGAGTGATTGAGTGATTTTGGTGGACACCTGGTGTGCAGCCAAGGTCAACCCACCACACTGCTAAATCAATTAGTAGATCAATATGTTCTCTAACTGCTATGGCCTGGAGTTTTACTTATTGTTACTGTAGCTCGAAACTATATTCGTTTGTGTAACAGATATTGAACCCTGAAGGTCTAGACAGAACAGGCAGGTGCTTCCCAGTACTTTCAGGCCAATTAAACTGTCATGTTGGAAGAGGGTCTCACTGATGTGCAGTGGAGCATGCCAGGGTGAATTCTGTTGGTAATGCCCTTCACTACCTCCTTTCTTGGCTAAAATCTTTGCTTCTTGATGTTGCAGTGGAAAACATTCATTTGTGTATGATTGTTAATTTCCATTATTTACCGTTTTATCAAACCTGGATTGGAAAAATCAGAATGATGAACATAGCACCTTCAGAAACAGTCATGATAGACTGTGGTATAAGATGTTGTGAATTCTGACTGAAGCTGTCCAAAGGTTACAACATATGTAAAGTTTGTACAGATTTTCTTGTTTTGAAAAGGTCTCTCTACTCAGCTAACTGTTTCCAAGAACTGTGAGGACATCTATGCCTATGTCAACTTCAAACAAAACTGTTCTAAAGGCTGAGGAAGAAACACTGCAGACACTATGTAGGTCATTATGTTTAGTGTATTTCCATAGGAAAATAGACTGAAAAGGTAGCTATAGACAAGCTCACCAAGTATGTTGTTTCCTTAACAGCAGAAATGGTGAGTAATAGCATAATGAAAAATTTTCATAAGAGGATCTCTAAAAATTAAAATAATAAGTACTGCTTTGCTCATGACACAATATTTATTGGTTAAGACACTGACAAAAAAAATACATACTCATCCCCAATTGTAAATACTTAAATGTGCATCATATTGTATTCAACAGCATCACTTGGAGGCCTGCGATATTTACATGCTTTCGTAAATGAACTGCTCTGGAGATGCACTCAGAAAAATAGCAAGGTAGCATACAGTCTTTTGGAAGACAGCTTTAACCACAAAACCAACTGAGAGTCAGGCAAGAGACTTTAAGAACCCACATTTATTCAGCTCTTGAGGCCACCAGAATGTCATGCCAAACCTGGTAGCAATTCACGAGAAGTAAAGACAGTGCAATGGCATTTTCTGCTCGCAGTCTAAAAAACACTACTAGTAGGAAAGATTAGTCATTTTGGAAATCAGCATTTTTTTGCTGAAAAAAATATAACTAATATAACTGAGAAATAATTTATCTTTATCTTTCACGCTTCTTGCATATTACAGAAAAATTAGCAGTTGCACAGATGGCAATATCAACGCAACATAAAATTGGGACAGCTTTGCACCTAACCCTGACCCTAACCCTGACCCTTACCCTAGCCGCATCCCACAGACAAAACTCAAGGTATAATAAGAGCTTGGTTTGAGTGCTGTGGTCCTGTGGCTGATCACAAGCTTGGCATAGCCAAACAGCAGCTTTGGCCTGTGATGTTCAAAACACACCTCTACCTCATATCTGCTTCTTGTCAGAATTAACAACTGCAAACTTCCAGCACAGCTTCTCTCTAAAAAATGAAAATTGTCCTTTCTACAGGCAGTCTGTTTGGCTTGCCAAATGCCACAAACAGAAAAGCAAGTCAGAACAACAGTGATAATTTCTAATTGTCATAGCATACACATTTCAAAGGTAATGCTGAAAATCAGTTATAACCAAACTCTTAAATAAGAGCGTTTTCTGGGAACGCAATCAGGAGGGCTCCTGTTTAGGCAATGAAAAAATATCTAGTGTACAACTCAAAACTGGACACTGCTGCACTTATAAAAGACAGTGAGTATAATGACTGTGCCTGTGCCAGCTAATCTCCTTACTGACAGGAGAAGAGACCAGAGCTGGAGGTTTTACAGTATTTTTAAGCAAATAAAACAAACTGCTTTCCTTTAGGAGGTAAGTCTCAACCTTAATTCCATCTCAGATCCCCTGATCAGCTAAAAAAGCTAAATTTACTCTTAATTTTTTTTTTAATTAAAAAAGACAAGATTAAAGGCATTCCTGTGGAGTCCCCTGGAGAAGGTAGATTGGTTACACAAGGCTTGGAGTATTAAGAGTGGAGTTTTGGGGGAAAAATACTGCTTAGACATTTGAGGAAAATATACATTTCTGTTCCTCTAAAATAATAAAAAAGAAATCCTCTCACTTCATCTAGTCACAGATTTAAGTGGAGGGAAGTGTTTTTGTGTCACTTAGAAACCCATATTAAACAGACCTCTCATATCAACGGTGATTTACAGGTATTATAAAGATTTAGAGTCAGTGATGGCAATCATTGCTTTTAATCCCAACTGAGTTTAAATCATGTGAAACAACATTGTGGATAGCATTGGTTAACATGACTGTAAAGTCTTTACAGATATTTTTGCCAATTTCCTCTTACTTTTCTGAAAATGCTGTCTGCAGGCCAACATCAGGGACACATTAGATTTTGGAAAATATCACGGATCTTTATGTAACATAAAAATGTTGGAGGCGGGTATTTATGAAGTAAACTATGCACGAACATATGCATTGACTTGAGTACTTTAGCAAGTCACTTTTGCCAAATGATTAATTTTGACATTAAGATTGTAATAGCTCATCTACAAATTCTTACTAAAATTTAGCAATAAATTACTAAAATATAATCATATCTTCTCAAAAACCTGAAGCAATGCTATGGATTTATCCTTGTATCTTTATACCTTCATTTATTTTCTAATATTGGCTTCTGCAATTATCTTATTTCATCCATTAAACTTTTTAAATCTACAGCATATCTAGCTACTGGAATGTAAAGGTTCTAATGTGCCTCTTCAAATTGCATGCTGAAAGGAAGTCCTTCTACTTAATAAAACACATTGTTTTAAATGATCTGTTTTGTAAAATCTCTTTACAGAGTATTCACCCAAATAAAGCAAATGCTGTGTTATATAAACTGCTTTTATAGACAGAGCTTTTGTTGCTACACCCTGCTGGGAGTTAACTGTGAAAAAATTTCCTGGAAGACAATGCCCATCATTTGGGATACACTTTCAGAGAATGAATACTCAGGGGACACACACAGCTCATTACCTCATGTCATACTCAGCTGAATATGGAATGAAGATTTTTAAATAAATTAATATCCTACCAATTACAGCATATTAACCTGCTCTTTGTCATGTGTCTAGGCAGAAGAATATTTCAGATAATTCAATCAATGACAAAGAAAAATTCCTTATGAGGTGAAGCAACAATTTATTCAGACCATGAGAAGGTCAGATGATTTTTCTGGCCTAGAAAAGTTCTTGTATTGTGAATTTCAGTGTAATCTATACATTCCATCACATCGTTGATGGCAAGTATTTTGGGTCTACACATAGCAGAGGCACAAACGAAGATAACCAGCTCTTCATATCTGCAAATTCCTCAACCGTGGCCTTGCTCCAATTCTTTGTTATCATGAAAGAATTCTGACTTGCCTACTGCTGTAGTGGCAAAGGTCATTTTTGTAAATTTAGCTGTTTTTCTTTACACAGGGACCTGCTCAGCTGGGACATCCTGCAGAGTGCTGTTTCCTTGTTGATAAACATACTTCCTTTCAAATTTGTCAGTCTCTGATACATAAGTCTTATGGAATCCTCAGAGTTAAAAAAATGAAAATAAGCAAAAATGCTTTTACTTAGGTTATATCTCAGTAAAACCAAAGTGTCTGAAGACTTGAAGAGGCCTTAGGTTGAACACTTTTTTTAAAAGGACTTGCTACGTAGAAGCTTAAGTCATATATATTCACAGTAAGTCTTAGGATCATAAACAAAATTTTTAAATGGCCTTTAGGCATTTTTAAATATCTCATACTTTCTCTCATTTTATTAACTGACTAACTGATGAAAATCACTACTGTAAATCCGTCTCTCCAAATTTTAACAAGTATTTATTAATGTATAAAGTCTTCTTTATGATCCTAACAACTTCAGGATGGACCTGACTTCAACATTTCTCGCAGTGTTGAATGGAGTGGTATAGAAAATTGTTACACAAACATCACTCCAAGGACAGATTACAGATCAGAAGTCTCCTCCAGAAATGAGGTTCCTCCAATCTGACTGACTGAATGTCAAACTGTGCGGAAATGGCATGAATGGCAGCAGACAGTTTTCCCATCTATAAATAATCTATATCTGGACAATTGAGATCAGGGCTAGCAGTCCAGACATCAATTCCATTCTAGTAGGAGCATGATGGTGGCAGACAAAGAGAGATGGAAAGAAAGAGGAAGCAAAAGAGACCAAAAGAGAGAAAAAAAGTTAGAGTGTGAATGAAAGAAATAGGGTGCATGTACAAACTCCCAGAAGCTGGGGTGGCAAAAACGAAAGAGACAGTGTTCAGATCTCCCAGACATGCCTGCCTGCCTAAATGTCCCTCCAATCTAATATCCTGAAACCTTGTAACGTTTCTATAAAACACCAAACAGTGACCTCGCCAAACCCTAGCCTTCATTTCTTTCTACATCTTTCCCATGTGGCTTAGTAGGTGCAAAAAAGCAGAAAAGAAGCAAAAATTGTTTGAGTACTGACGTTAAAAGTGTGGCTTCTTAGTTGTACAATGCACAGAAGAAATAAATTTGTAGCTCTAAAATTTTAAAGATTTCATCAGAAAAGCGTATTATTTTAGCATGAAATCTTTTAAAAGTCAGTGTGGTTGTTTATATGCTTATTTGCAAATTTCCATGAACATTTTTATAATTATTTGTGTCAAGGTATTTAGTTGGAAAAGGTTTAGCTTATGCAGCCCTTGCCCATGATTTAGTTCATTCTTTTGGAGCCACTTCTGACTTCCCTAAAGAGAACCGTCTCTTTTTTTTTCTAATGCTTATTACTCTGCATCTTTCTGATTTTCAGGACAAATGAGAGTTAAATTCTTTCTTATAAAGTTTCTTTCTTTAAAAAGTTATTTTCTTTCTGTATGAAAGTAACATATGTAGCAAGAAGATCATAGACACTAGTGTGTTTCATCTGCTTCCTGGAAGGGAATAGAAAAATTACATACTATATTGGAAGAATATTTCTGTCCCACATTTCTTACTTTTCTGTCCCACTATACTGTAAATTAGAAATGGATGAACTAAATTAAATAAAAAAATATGAATGTGATTTTCTATTTACTGTAAATATGGGAGTCATAAGCAACAAAACAAAGATTTGTTTAGAATGAAGCTAAAAATCTAGTGACTTTAATGCAGAAATCATTCTGTATTAATTATACTATTCTTACACTACAAAAACTAAACTGAATTGATTGTCACTAAACTGTAACTCTGTCACTAAACTGTAACTCATTAACCACAGCAGCATATTAACTACTGCAGCAACTTCACTGAAGTAAATGGATTTTATAATTTTTTTTTTACTTTTTTAGTCCAAGGGTCCTCTGAAGCATCCCCAATTGTAAGAGAGTAGGTGGAGAACAAAGAGCAGACTGAAATGAATGCCTCATTTTCCAAATATCACTATCAACAAATAAATTCTTGGCACATTCTCAGGTATGTTCTTGTTAAAAATGCCAAAAACAAGTATGTCATTATTTGATTCAAATTAAGGTTCACCACCTAATGCTGTTTATGAGCCAGACATGAGAAATCTGATGACAATACCAAGTTTTACATCACTGAAATCAAAAGTACTTCAAGTGACACTTCAATGTTGAACTACAGTCTAGGAAAAAACCTCGTGGAGATCAAACTTCACAGAGGATTGAATACTTTTAAAGTATTCTCTTTCTTCTCTAGCTATCTTATGTAGCAAAAATCTTGTGATTATGAGATGGAAATGACTTTACCTTACCATGATGTGGATATTTAAAACCAAAAAAACTATAGAATGTTCAGCAAGGTTGTACAGATACTACAGAAAATTTAGTTCTTCAGAGGTACTGGCAAAACTGAGTTAAAAGGTACGTATTAAACTGACAGAACAGCTTACTGCCTGTAGAACACTGAAAAGATGGCAATACTCCAAGTAGGCCAAAATATGTTCTAACAAAAATGTAGTGTTTGTTAAAGGCAACCCTTTGTGTTAGCCCTCACACTGGACAGGTATATGGTACATCTGTATGGTACATACAAAATGGTGTCTATTTTACAGGAGAAAGGCTTTTGTCTAGTGGAATTCAGTCCTGCTTTATAAGGCAAGGGCCTGCAACATCTTACAAGCTAAAGGGAACAAATGTTACAGGGATAAACTCAAATACCACCTTCCCAGAAACAAGAAGCTTTGTTGATATACAACATTTCAAAAATAGGTTTGAGTTTGCTCTTTTCCACAGATGTTAGTGAGACTTCAGCTTGAATGCAAATGTCCTGTGTAACTGTGGAGGAGCAGTGACACTAGAAGAGTCAGTTTTAAACCAGATAGCCCTACAGGAGTGTGTCTGTGCAAATGCTGCCTTAGCATTCTGGCTAGAGCACACGCACATTCCTCTCCTTAACACTCTACAGATGGAAGCTGTATTCAAAGTCTTTTAGCTGAATGAGTGGGAATTGTACTGGGTAGGCAGTGAGCCTAGACAGAGCTAATATGGTTACTCAGAGATATTTATTTGAAACTTATTCTTAAAATGGCAAAAAATGTAACTATTTGTTTCATTAAAATTTTATTCATGTGCTGATCCCTTTAATAAATTTTTCTTCATTTTGGTTGCCCTTCTCCTTTCATCTCCTCTACCAGTTCCACATCACGTGATGCTTGCAGAGATGTGGTGAGATTATATTGCCTTTTGACTAGACGCAAATACTCTAATTATATAGTAGAACATGATTTTGTTAGTACTCCTAGGTTCTATGGGTAATGCTCAAAACAGAAAAGAGATGAGAGGTGTGAGTGGATGAATTAGGGAAAAATAATTGTTATTTGTTGGGGGTTTTTTAACCATCTGCTGCAAACTGCAGCACATTTAATATGACTTTAAAAGAGGACAAAAACTCATGTAGACAAAAGTGCATTTTTCAGAGTGTACATTTAGCTTTCTAGAATACACACCACAATCCTATGCAGTCTGTGCTCAGTTTTTCACCATTAGTAACCTCCAATTTCTAACCAATACCAGTTGAGGAACAGTTTTAAATTCAGTGATGTTTTTTACCTATTACATGTATTTAGTAACAGAAATAGAACTCAGATTTTTCAGAGCTGATGTAACTAGATAGGTACACATTCTTCCCACACTATGACATCTGCAACATTCTTGGAATATATCATTCCGTCATCTTAATTTTCCATCAGTCAGTGTCAGACTTCCCCATCCTGCCAGCTATCCTATTCAGTTCAGAAATAGAACTGTATCCAGAAGGAAGCAGATTCCACACTGGAATAGCTCCTTCGGTCTGGGTGATCAAAGGGCCAGAACTGTGGGGTGTATGGCTGAGCACCTCAAACCACACTCTGATGCTATACCTCATGGACATTACCTGATAAATTGAATGAGACTAATTGTATGGCTCAATCCTGACAACCATGGTGAGAGAGCACACCAAGATACTGGTGACCAGCTTCAGTGATTGGGTACCCTGAACTGTGCACAAAGGAGCTCACACTGCCTAGTGCACAGCACTACTGAAAATACTACATCAAACTTGTGGCAATGGTGACCTGCACAGGGATTACAGGGGCTGGCAGCAGCAGTTTTGGAAACACTACCAAACAGTAAGAAGCAATTTTGCAGGTGTTAGGCCTCAGGAAGAAGGCGCTAATCATAAAAATTAGAATTACTTAGGTACGGGAAAACACAGCTTGTCACGCGGGATCTAGTTGGGACCAACTGCACTGTAATACAAGTGCCTTAGCCCTGTCTTATGCTCTCAGCATATAAGTTTCAATAACATCCTTTGATTTTAGTTGTCTACTTCTGACATGTTTTGAGGCATGCTTACATCAAGAAATGTTAAAAAAAAAATTAAAAAGCTGAGAGAAACTGAAAGATTCTTGAACATAATACTTTATTTTTCAATGCATTTTTTTCTAATTTGTTTCAAAAAATTAAATTTTGAAAGAATGATGACTTTTGTAGTTCCCAAATTCACCTTTTAAACTTCAAAATCATTAAATCTTCTACATTTCCAGATTCAGAAATATATTTTTATGTAGTCTTATAGCATAGTTTAACAACCTTTTTTAGTTAAAAAAGCTGAAGGATTAAAAAAATTGTGTATAATATGATGGAGAAGGAAGAATACATAGAATCATAAAATCATAGAATGATTAGGGTTGGAAAGGACCTTAAAGTTCCAACCCCCATGCCATGGGCAGGGACACCTTCCACTAGACCAGGTTTCTCAAAGCTTCATCCAGCCTGGCCTTGAAATTCCATAGGCCTTTGGCAAAAAGTATTCTTAAACTATGTGAATTTGTTCATAAATTTTATATTTTTGAGAAATTAAAGAAGTGGAGGTAGAAAACTACCTTTTGTTATTGATTAAATTATGATTGGAAATAATCTACTTAAAAAGCTGTGAAATCCACAAGATCATAACTGTGCCATTTTAAATGCAAACAAAAGTTTCCACTCCAGTTTTATCTTATGCTTCACTAACAGCAAATTAATTCTGATAGATTTTTTTTTTCTGCATAAAATTTTCTTTCTCTTTTGTGTTTCCTCATGGGATGTTCTCTTCCCCATCAAAGTACTGCACCACACAGTCCATGAGCATTATTACCCTCTTTCTCTTGAGCACGCTTTACTCTTTCCCAGTGTCAAAGTCTTTACAAAGAGCACTGAACTGGGAATCTTTTAGAACTTCTGTTTAATTGTAGCAGACATGCCAATTCAGGATGCCAACAATAACATACAGTAGATGTTGTGTGTGGCTTTTTCATAACTATTGGGATAGTGTTTCTTTGACAGACTAGATAATGAAGTAGGATGAGGTGAAGGGCAACTTCTGCTAGACATGTGTACGTGTTAGAAGCCATGTGGCTGAAAGATCCAAACAGTTATTCAGTGAAAAACAAAAAAAAAGTGTCCCTCTAAAATGTTTCCAGTGTCGTTTTTAATTAGAATAGACTTGACAATGCGTAATGGTTAATCCAGTTAACAAAGAACAGAAGTTTTAGCCTTGAAAAACTTTCCTAAATAAGTCATTGACTTTGGGGCCCACTCATCAATTCCCTATTCAAGGGTTATGCGGCTCTACAATGTACCAAAAGTTGCATTTTCCCCTCACATTCCTGGAAGTGTTTGTACTTAAGTTACCTTAAATTTTGGCCTAGTGGTGAGCATAAGTGTTACCAGCTTTCAAACAACTTCAGTGCCATCTGGCCAAGAAGTGTTGCACACCACTAGGTTGAGGAGCAAAGGTGAGGATCAGGTGCATGACTACTAATATCGTTTCCTGTTCTTCCTGTTCATGTTCCTTTCAATTGCTGTTACCCTAAAAAGGTAATGTTTCAAAATATGTACCTACAATCCATTAAAGAAATAATCATCTGATTTAAGAAAAAAATAACTGATAAAATAACCCATTAACAAAAAGTTTTGTTATTGTTTTGGGGGATATGTGACTTTGGGGGGATAAATATAGTACTTGCTCCTTATGCAGTCTAAGTTGGTCTTGCATTTCACTGGTGACTATTTAGCACTTCTTGTTCTTTCCTGTTGTTCCAAAGACATTTGCCTTTAACTTGCCCTCTTCTCATCCACATTGCTGGGCACATAAATAAAGGTTTCAAAAGGCAATTTCCGTATTCAAGATACATCTATCCAGCTCCATGCTGAATTTCAACAGCTCCTGAGGAAGCAAAAAAGTTACAAAGTACATGACATGCCTTTGACAAACAATTTAAAACTTAGTGAAGACATACTTATGGCTGATGGCCTAAACTAAATGAAATGAGAGTTTTACTTCTATATTGACAATATTAATTAATGTGCAGCCATTACAAATAGAGCTACAGACATATGACTTCACTGTGTTTGAGATAAAGATTATTTCGTGATCAGAGACAAACATTTGCAATCTATTTTGAGGTGTATCTTTTAATGCAGGGAGCAGAATATTATAAAAATATTCTTCCATACCCAAGCTGGAGAGAGAAACACTTTTCAAAGGCAAAAAGCAAAAGGCAAGAGCTGCCATCATAGAACGGAAAATATTCTTCTCATAGTCCGTGCAGCCTTGCTGCACTTCACCCTACTTCTGATTATTTGAATACTTTGAGATATTTGAATGCCTTCTTAGATTTAATTACAACAAATTTTACAAAAAAAATAGTTAAATAAGAAAGGAAAAGCCTCCTGAAAATAAACAGAAGTACAAAAGGAAGATGTGAGGAAGGAGGAGTAAGAGGGAAGGGAAGCCAGCATTGCCTTTAAAATGAGGGGTTTCCCAGCTCTGCTTTTCACTTAAGTGACCTTGAGCAAATCATTCTCATCATGAAGAAAAAAATTTCAGGCCTCCACAGCATGGAAGAAAAGTGGTTCTGTTGTAATATGGACAGACACCAATCATGTATTTCTGTTCTTGCTCTGCAGTGCTGGAAAGGAAGAAGGAGCCCAGAAACAGCTCCTCCTTTTAAAGGTTTACTTGTTTCACCATCAAAGCTCTGAAAAGAAACATTCCTTGAGAGAGTGCCTCATCCAGCAGTGTCCCACTTCCTCTAGACTTCGCTCCAGCAGAAGGAGCAAATGAACTGGTGCTGTGACAGCACCAATGAAAACATGCTCCATACACCCTGCTGCTAGGGAGAGTTACAAAAACACTAGATAATGCAGAGGAGGAGGAAAGACCTGAGACTAGTCCAGGAATTTCCAGGGTTCCTCGTTTCATCTCTACAACGGTTGCCTCAGAGCAGTCAGCTAGAATGCTGTTGCCAGGTAGGTGAAGGATCCCTTACACCGTTCTGAAGGAGTTAAAGCACCATCAAGAATGTGTAAGTGTTAAGTGTAACACACTGGGGCCCGAGTTTCCTGGAAGAAGTTTGTCTTCGAGTTCAGCCTGAAGGTGCACTGTAGCTCTCTCTGAACCATAGTTCTCTCAGTGGAAAGAAAAGATGTCCATGAATTAATTAAAAATTTTGCTAGGTCCTTGGAAGCACATGCTTGTACAACTATCAATATACTAAAAAATAAACTAATAAAATAAGTGCATGCTTAACTTTGCACATATCTAGCAATTGATGTACTACATAGAAACAAATATATTCTTTTATAAAGCAAACCATTAAATGTTTTTCATTTTACTGTTTTTCATTTTTTCTGGCACCTCTGAAATACTTTTGTCATCCAAACATGAGTTCACTACTTAAAGGTGTTAAAGTACAAGGCTCGATAGTGTGCTCTGCAACATTTTTCATCAATTCCTTTTACAGCTTCTAGCTGCCTGCCAAATGTTCAGCTAAAAAAAATCTTATCATTTAGCCCTTTGTTTATCTGTTTATTTTGCTTCCCCCCCCCCCTTTGAAGCTGGGAAAAGCAACAGCATATGTCACATTTAATTCTACAAATCTGCTCCATCTTTTTTTGCCATTCCCCAGTGGCTCAGCAAACAATGTTTCGAAATATACTCTATCCTTTACAATTAAAATAAATATGAGTACGATTTAATATAAATATGCATGGATTTTTGTTCTGCTTTAGCATATGTCTTCAATCAAGTTTTGTTAAGACTGACACACTATTCTACAGGTTCATGAGTAGAAACAGGCTCACTGTTTCTCAAACCATTAAACTGACTCATTTCCATGTTGATTCTGGACATATCAGTGTTATCAGAGAAACAGTTCAGCGCTTCAGCCTGGTTTTGCTGAGACATGTGTTTTACAACTATCACAGTAAACCTCCCTGTTCCAAGCACACAGTGTCTCTTTTTTCCCCTTGTAATAACACTAACAGCACCAATAATAATGACATTTCTCTCAGTAGAGGTATTGAGGAAGTTCAACATCCATAATAAAAACTTGAACTGGAACAGAAATCTGCTACATAACTGGCAAAATTATTACCTCCCTCCAAAAATTTATTGTCAAAATCCCTAGTGGAGTAGCAGAGGTTAAAAAATGGCATTCTTTAACGAAGAAGGACAGCCACCCTTTAAGCACTGTGCTGACTTCTCTTTTACAAAGCAAGTCTCACAGATCTAATGACTTCATCAATGAAGATTAATTTTTCCCTCATCCCCTAAAGTCCAGGGAACCATCACCCTGTGTGGATGGATGGATGGATGGTAAACGTTTTTGGCATTCATAGCTCCTGGTTTACAAAGTTACCAATTTTTTCAAACAAGGTAAGAGAGTAGTTCAGGTAGCTCAGACCAGGAATGATAAGTGCTATTTTTTTTTAAATTCTTTTCTTTCTTTATTTTTTTTTAATTACAAAGCACTTCTTAGAAGTACTTTCCAAGGCATTTTTTTTTTTTAAAAACAAAAAATTGCATTATGCACACTGTGAAAGAAAGTGATTTCAGGTATTTGTAAGTTTAATTTCATGGGAAAAGTAAGAGAGTAGTGAAGTCTGTGCCTAATAGTATCAAATTTTGACTCCTGGGTGCTGTAACCGTATTTACCCCTCGCTTCTGGGTCATTTTGCACATAATTTTATTTTTGAAATATATGTTATGATTAACAGAAAAATTGTAAAAATCACACATTAATGAATTGTTTGACAAGTGTGGAATATAGCAGTAAGGCTTCTAACTCAAAATCAGCTGCTACTGTACTATGCTTTATCAACAATCCCCTAGAACTAATCTTTTTATGACCCAAACTAACTAGTAATTTCTTAGTCTCCTCAAATAATGAGCTTTTTGCAAAAAAACTACTTGTCATACTGACCAGTTTTGTGTGTCCCAGTGTCAAATCACTGACTTTCTTAATACATTTTTCTTGAATGTATTCCAGAAAAATTGTTTGGCTAGTGAGGAGGATGATGACTTGAATCCTCTTGATTTGTCAGCTTGTGTACATATTGAGCAATGAAAAATTGAAACAAAGTCACAGGTATGCAAAACATGACAATGTCAATGAGTAACCCTAATGAGGTATATCAATGCAAACTTTTAATGACATGATTATCAAAATTCAACATGGTGAATTTTAAAAATTATGAAAGCAATTGGATTCTAATGTGTCTAAAATGTAGTAACAATTAGGGAAGCTGAACCTCCAAATGCAGAAACATCCTGCAACAAGCTTTAAAAAAAGTCTTTTCTGAGACAAGAAAATAAAGCTTACTACGTGGTGGCTGTTTGGTGTCAGAAAAAACCCACTACCCCCATACCACTTACCCTTGCTAAACTCTCTGCACCTTCTTTTTCCTAACTCCACAATAAATTTATTGTTGTGCAAGCAGGAGCATGTTATTGAATTTATTTCAGTCTAGATTCTGCAGTTAATATATTCAATATAGCCATCTATGTGCAAAGGTAAATACATTTTGAGTTTCATAAATGATTTGTTTTAGCCACAGAATAAATCCTAACAATAGAACAAAACTGATTGGAACTGAAAAACTGCATTTTTCCCAAAGAGCTGTTTAAACTTATTTTAATTACCATTCCCTATTGCACTACTTTGAACCTGAGGTTAACAGAGTATGTTAAGTAAATGAAAACTGGTTAACATAAAGCTTTAGTAATAACTTCATATAAAATGGATATACGTAAACAAAGACACCACAGAGTAATTATAAATAACCTTTTAAAGGGGAAAAAGAACTAATGTAAAATGGCTGAGGAGAATAAGAGGAAATTAATAAAATGATTCGTAATGGGGATTATAAAGTTTGTATAAAGATTGTATTTTTATACTATGATACAGAAATTAATTCACAAACTATAGTTTGTTACATGCATCACCCGTCCCTGGATTATCTCAATAGTCGGTCAAGCTAATTGTTGATTAATCTTTCCTCTGCAGTAAGACATATAAAATCATGAAACTAAAATATTTCTCAGAAAAAAGAGTGACTGATTTTCAGTTATGTTCTGAAGATTGCCAAATCTTTTACCCCAAACTTCGTATTTTACTATACAAAAATCTTATTGGAAAAATCATGCACTTCATATACAATCTTAAACTTTTAATGTGTAAACAAATATATTCTACTAGTGACCTTCTTCCAGATTTCTGCTTCTTATATCCAAATATTTTTGTTTTTAGTCAATGTTTTTCAGTTCTTAATAGCCAGAAACTAAAAATGTGGGGGTTTTCTTTTTTTTTTTTTCCTTGTTGTTTGTTTTGGTTTTTTTACAGGGGAGAAAATGTCAAAAAATATTTTCTAATGACTCTAAGTGCTGAATAGTAGATGTGTTAAATTTAAACTCTAGTACACAGTACATTGAACGTATTATTTTTTATGTAGCTGCCTAGGAAAGGACTTGGGAACTTACCCTTTGCTTCACCAATGTGAATATGTAGGCCAACAGATTCAGAATATTCACACAGTGCACTCTGGTTTTTCTGGACTTGTAAGTATTTCATGGAATTACTGAATATGTTGAATTAAAAGAGACCCATAAGGATCCTCAAGTCCAACTCCCTGCTCCTCACGGGACTACCTAACACTAAACTGTACGAATAAGAGCATCGTTCAGATGCTCCTTGAACTCTGACAGGCTTGATGCCATGATTGCTTCCCTGGGGAGCCTGTTCCAGTGACGGAACACCCTCAGAGTGAAGAACCTTTTCCTAATGTCCAGTCTGAACTTCCCCTGATACAGCTTCATTCCATTTCCTCATCTCCTATTGCTAGTCACCAGAGAGAGATCTGCGCCTCCCCCTCCACTGCCCCACTGAGAAAGATGCAGACTGTCATGAGGGCACCCCTCAGCCTTCTTCTCTTCTCCAAGCTGAACAAAATAAGTGATCTCAGCCGCTTCTTGGAAGTCTTGCCCTCGGGACTTTTCACCGTCTTGGTTGCCCTTCTGTGGACACACCCTAATAGTTTGATGTCCTTCTTTGTTCAGCATTTTTATTGAATGGTGTGAGAGACTGGCACCAAAATCTAATCTGGATGATCTGAAGTTCTAAGTAACCAGAGAAGATACCTTGCCACAGCAAAATGTCTGAAGAGAGCTGAAAGAGTTGCCCTTTGCGATTCTTCTTGGGACAATGTTTTTTGTTAAGTTTCTTGACACTAAAACATCTTCTAGAATAAGTAGTTGTGAAGAACCAGTCAATGAAGACGGGATACAAATTTTCCTTAAACATCTGATGCACTTAGAGAATTATAACACTTACTAGAGCTCCAAATTTGTAAGATGCATTTGACTTAATAGTTGATTGCAGAAACCCTCAAATTAGATTCTCAAATGTTCATCTAGAAGTTTAAAAAGTGTGTCCACGACTTCGTCTCATTATCACAATGAACACAAAGGAAGGATGAATTCACTTTGAAAAGACTGGAATGTAATAGCAGAGGTGAAGAGAAATATTCTATTAAACAGTTAATTGTAAGCGCCACATGCTTGCACCAAAACTAGAACTCCTCTGTTCAGTTTTGCAGTGCCGTAATATCCATGTAAAGTGTGTAAGGTCAGAAGACCAGCATCAGATGTTTAAAACAATAATGGTATTTTAGTAAAGATTTTAGCCATCAGGATTTGTAAAACTGGGAGACGTGTTTTACAGCAATGGTGTTTTAACTTTAAGATATCTATTTTCTGCTAAAAGAAAATCACAGGGTCTCAAAATGTCCTTAACGTAACCATTATTTTTATAAAAATGAAAGATAAAAGAGCAATATATAGATAAAATTATATAAATAGTTTTGGAAACTAAAAGCTATCAAATCTAATTTTATTTTTGCTGTGTCCCCAGATTAACAGCCTGCAAGCTTATTGCCATAAGAAAGTATTTATCACAATCTAACAGAACTCTAGCATTCTTGGGAAACATGACAGCCAAGTGGAATTTGTGGAGACGTGTTTCCAAAGTTCATAAATGGGTTAAGCCCTCAAAAGTTTAAACTGATTCCAAATTCCTTGAAACCAGCCCAAAGCAAATACAAAAAGAGGGTCAGAGGAGGAAGAAGAAAACTTTCCCAACTGTTTGACACTTTCCAGCATGCTACTGTGCAATAGTTATTTACATACTGATGCACTGCACTTACCAAAGGTACCGCATCATAAAAGTAATGAAAATATAATAAATCATTAACAGTGGGTGTTACAGGCACATAAAAAGTATTTTCATCTCATTCTGTTTTTGAAATTGCCACATGTTCAGATTCTAGGATTTGAAACTTTGCACATTAAGAGCTTTTATGTTTTGCTTTATTCTTCTGGGTACAGTGGAATAATCTTGAATTAATTCTGCTAATGCATGACACAGTGACTTATGACTGCCTATGAAGACTGCCTCACACTTCTGTTAGCAAAGCCCATTTTCAGATACTTATTTACCAATCTGTAAACTGTACCAATCTGTAGGCTGATATTTTTTTTGCTACTCAGATTGATGGTTTTATATTTCAGCTGAGAAATGTAAGACATTTCTGAGAACAAGACCAGAAAAAGTGTTGTTTTACCAACATTAATTTTAGACACAATAATAATAATGATTGAAAAACAATGGAAAAAATAAAGCAGCTGAAAAAACCTGACACAAGCCACTGTTGAAAAGTAACTTCACAAGATTGCCACTAAAGTCCAGATGTGTCTGTCTTGGTCATTCCCAGTAAGATGCAGTCACATTTAGCCAAGTTTAAACACTTACAAACACAGTTCAACATGACCCAAAACAGATTTCTGAATGTGAAAGAGTTTCCCTCCTGGCAAAACAGAATCAGCACTTCAGACTCTGTGACCATCCTATTAGTACTGCCCACAAAAAGCCCCAAATTGCAGAAAACTGGAAGATCTCTGGGTTGTTATGAACTGTAGCAGGACAAGGGTGGGACACGAACATTAAACAAGGAGCCTAGGAACAGTTGGAGCCAGTGGGAATGAAGAATGCACATGTGGCTGGAAGGGTGACCACATGCCAATAAGGCAGAGAAAAAAAATTGGATTGTGAGTCTAGAAGAACTGGCACTAGCTAAGCAAACAGACTGAGACAAGAAAAAGAAAATGAAGGAGTGAGACAAATGGCAAAAAAGCCAGGGCAGCAGATGACTAAGACAGGAAAAAAGAAAGAGATCTGTTGGAGATGATGCAAAATAGATCAGGTATGAGAGCAGTAAGTTCCACACTTCTGTATCACATTTCCTTCCCAAAGCTTTCAAGAGAGCCTAAATTGTATGGAGACTTGTGATTTGTCTCTGCATAACAGCTGCTACTAAAAGGGAAAAAGGGAAAAGGGTCTGCCAGCAGTCCCAGTCGGGCAGCTGGCTGCTGCTTGGGCTCTCTGCTCCACTTCTAGAATGAGCAGTAGACCTTCACGCTCTGGATTTTACAGTTCCACAACATCGATTTTCTTTCATGTCACTAAGAAGACTAGAACCACTAGGCTGTTCTACATTGTTTCTTGAAGGCCCCACTTGTTTTCTCTGTGGCACTCTCTGTCTTTCTCATGCACACACACACACACACACACACACAGAGGGTAAAATTAAATCTGACAAGGCATGCAGATGAAAGCTGGGAAGTAGTTCAATTATCGTTTCCCATGTTTTGCCCTTTTTGTTCAGTTAGATATTATTCAAAGGGGATGAAAGATATGTTGAGAGGCGCTTCACTACAAAAGTAATTAATGAAGAAAAAATTGAAATGCTTAAATCCAAACACATCAAACAATACATGTTGCTAAATGTCAAAACAATATTCTGTTTTCCCCCATGTACTAAACAAAGACCTTGGAGAAAAAAGATACAATCTTAAGAAACCTTTTGATTTCAAAAGTTTCTCTAAGTTCTAGTCTCATGACTTCTGCAGCTGAATCCTGCCTTGAGGAAAGGGATGAGACAATAACACGCTCCAGACTTTCAGTGTGATGCTGGACAACTCCCTGGAGTTGAACTTCTCCTAGGTCAGCTGCTAATGGACTGTTCTTCATTTTCTGGTTGTCCAGATTAACATTCCTGGATGTGATGCAAAAAAAAAAAAAAAAAAAAGGACCCTCACAATGACAACTGAAGGTGATGGAGATTGCACTCTGAATATTCTATGTCTGGCATAATACTAAATTACCTGAAAAAAAATCCAGGTCCTGCCTGTCTTAAATTTGACACCTAAAATTAGCGACTGCTCAACCTTCATGTCCGTACTGTAGTTGCAATTTGCACTGTGGGAATGACTGTAATACTCCACTGTGAAAATGAAATACTTGTGAAGTGTTTGTTTGCCATTGACATATCCCATTATAAATCTCAAGAGAAAATGAATAACATTGTTTTCAGATGTGGCTTTGACTAGTATGCAGTAAATGGGCCACACAATGAGTAGCAAGGAAAAATTATTGAACAATTGTTAACTAAACCAAGTAGAGCTATCCCAATTTATGCAGACTGTGCACAGAATTATGCAGAGATCTTGTAAGGGGAAGAGAGGAAAACAGATCTCCTAGTGCACCTGCAGAAGAGGTAGAAACTGGGTTTATGTAGGAAACTTCAGTTTCTGTGTTTCCCACTTTTCATGATTTGACTACTTATTGTACTTTTCATGTTACTCACGAACAATATCACGTACAGGGGAAAAAGATAACAGCTTGTAATCTTTAATGCTAGAATTGCAGCATGTCAGCTTCTATTAGCAGGTGCAACTACTTTAGCAAATCAACCTTTTTACTTTTAACAATGTTAGAGAAGATTTCTGGCTCACAACCATCTGGGTATAGGATGTACTATAAGATGCTTTTGATATTCGTTTATTTATGCTGGAATTATACTGATTTATACCCTCTTTATTTTGCTTATGTAATATACATTAGATGCAGTGCAAGTTGTGCACAAGGCGCTGTGAGAGAGGACAGGCTGTGTTGTTAACATGGTACCTTTTTCACTCAATATAGGGACATCTGGCGTGACAGACAATCTGCTCTGAACAGCAGTTGCCATTCAGTGATCTACACAAATGTTTCCCAACTCTATTCCATGACTTATAGAATGACTCCATGACTACAAATGACCCTCAACATACATACCTGGAGAATTCCAGATGATTGTTCCTTAATGTACCTACAGCTCTTTGGCCTTCATAGCTGGTTAAAAAAAAAAAAAAAAATATTGTCCTAACATAACTGCTTCTAAGCTATCTGCTTGGCTGCAGATTCGTATTCTGGTATATCTACATTGTCTCCACATACCTGGCCACTGGAAGACAGGTCCTGCCTCGTTTCAGACAAAAATGTAAGTAGTTTGTTAGACTACGTTCTCCTATGTTAGCATTTGAGAACAAAATCATGAACATGAAGAATTCTACCACATCTGTTTTCTGGTTAGAAGAATATCTTCCAAACGAATGAATGAATGAATGAATGAATGAATCAATCAATCAATCAATCAATCAATCTTTTATATGCCTTGTGATTTAATTTCTCAGTAGAACATCACTCTTGCTGTCAGATAGTGACACATTTTCCTTCTAGGTTTGGCAACTATAAGCAACCAACAATCATGAAGGTTTTTCCTGGCATTTCTTTGTCTGGAATTTGATATGAAAACAGAAAC
>WKFP01014327.1:1535834-1569443 GCA_011057875.1 Pterocles orientalis
TCTTTTTTTTTTTTTTTTTTTTTTTCCTTTCTCTTACTCCATTCCACAAAACTCCTTTGGTACATTTTTCCCTTTTCTCTGATCATATAATCAGATCACCAACTTTCTTAGCACACTAAGAGAAGGACAAATGAACCAAAGAAACCCTCAAACATGTATCTTTGCTTATAAAGCTATCCTTTCTCACAACTCTGAAGATGAAATAAGAATTTGGTATTTTCAGTGCATAAGCTCCTCTGGCACCGTATTCAAGGTTATGTGGAAAGATTTTCCACACTTGCAAAGTCAAAGATTTGTTCATTTCCTAAAAAACTACCTGTTCTGACAATTGCTACTACAAATCTGATTTTTTTCAGCTAGCAACAATCCACTAAAATCTTAGAGATAAAAGAAAGGATGTATGATTAGCTGCCATTAGAAGAGTAGTTAGCGTATAACTGCCAGATCCAGATCCCAGGCTACTGAAGAATTCTTGTATCTTTCTAAACAGTTATTAAAAGAAACAGATTAGTTCATCAAGAAGGGTGTAACTCCATAGTAGAAAATCCTGTGGTGACTCTTCTGTAGAGTACTATCAGTGACTGCTCAGGAGAAAACACCACTTACCGTAAGACTGCCACTTTATCACAGCAGAGGCCTTACTGATAAACAAGGTGGCATATGGTGGCCATAGGACTGAGCAACATGCTACAGCTGTGCAGGTGTACCCATTACAAAAAAAAAAGTCAACCTGCAAAACTCAATAGCTTGAAGTGAGCCATGATTTTTCTAAAATGCAGAAAAATAACCAATCCCAGGTTTTGTGGAGAAAGTGTCCTGCATCACATTTGCTAGAACTCTGCCATTTCTTGATGAGATTATTTCATTTCAGTATTTTAAACATGTTAAGAAACAAAGCCATGTTCACACTTAACTTCCTTAGGATTGTAGAACTGTTGAATTCTACTTAACTTCTTGATAAGGATTGTTTAACAGTTTAGGAATGGGCCACCTGGAAAAAAAGCACAAAATAAAAGAAAAAAAAAGAAAAAAGAAAGGAAAAAAACAGGCAGTGAGTACTGCAAAACCCTGAGTATGCAGGGTTTTGTTTATCATTGGTTTATAATCAGCATGTAACTGAAATGAATGAGTCAACAATTGGTTTCACAGATATGCTGCACATATACACTACAGCTGTGGGCTTGGTTTGACAGCTCCTTTATGAACACGAGAAATACTCCCATTATAGTCAGAACGATATCTAGATCTGGTCTTGTTTTTGGATATGACAAAGGGTACATTTTATTACTATATCTATTCAGACTGCTAACTACCATGGAGCAGGCCATTCTATCAGTTTCCTAATTCATGTACTTGATTTGCATGGTCTTCACCTGATCTTGCTGCTGATGAATGAGTTACTTTTTCTTTTTCCTACTTTAGTCTGCAACAGACTTTTGTATACCGATACAAATAATGTTTTTCATAAAAGTGATGAGTCTCCACTTGGCTTTCTGACAGGCTATTTTCATGAGTCCTACTTAATTCATATCCCAACACCTCTGAATGCTTGAAGTAGGATGTAGGCTTGGTAAGATAATTTTATTTTGTCTCAATATTTCTTCTGTTATCGTGTCCTGTGGAGACTTATGTTGTTGTACTTCAGAGTAAAAGAAATATAAGAACTCTAATTTAGTACTTATGGAATTTATTTTCTCATTTACTGTTCTCTCAGAAACATGATAGTAGACCAGAAAAGCTTGAAGAAGGTTTGACTCAAATACAAAGGAAATTATGCTGTTTACAGATTTATTTATTAATTATACTATATTAGACATGTAGAGACCCTTCCAAAATACTATTACAATACTGAATTTTTAATGTATATGTCCCTCTGTAAATTTACAATATTTCATTGGTTTTTCAGCATTTTGAAATTTGTGCCCTGCCTATTCTTTCACTTATTCCAGCAGCTAAGCCATATGAAGCATATAACTCAGCATGATCAAATTGTGTCAGAGACTCAGGCTGCTGAAGTTATCAATTCTATATACAAGAAATAGAAAGAAGTCCATGCTGTGCAAAAGTGTTCATAGTCATTTATGACAAAAGAAAGATTGTCTTTAAAAAAGTAAAAAAGGGGAAGGCCAGTTTATTCTCAAAATGAAAAGACAAGATAGCTGTAACTAGATTGACAACTTTGTTGTTTTCATTCTGGTATTTAGACAAATTGTGTTTGTTTTTTTTAATAAGAAAAATTAACTCTATTAATCAAGCAGTGGACTTTTTCTTTACTCGTACATACATATGCACATATTCAGCTAGCTAATGAAGAAGAAAAGTTTCCTGATAGTGGCAAATTATATTTGCATGTATTTGTGTCCCCCCCCAAAAAAAAATAAATGAAAGGGACAAGACACAGAATATCTTCCAACAGATCTGACTGCCTGTAAAGGGTGAAGAAAGGAGCTCTCTTGTAGCCTAAATGATATCTGCAGTAGACAGAACGTTCTGGGTATGGTTCTATTGTCCTCTAGGAATCCAGATACTTCTGGTGAAAGACTGTCATAAATGCCACAAACAAATCTAGTAAGAGGGAGTTTTTGTTGGGTTGTTTCTTTTAAGCATTTATACATCAAGTAGGTTTACACCTAAATAATACAGTAATTATGTCCTCATTTCACTGAGAGCATGTTTTTACTATCAGGACTCACACACTAGACAGCAGAATCAGTTGTGCCTAATGACATTCCCTATTTGCTTTGTCCTGTTTAAAGATAGCATCATATTTAATCGATTTCATATTTTCTAATTAAACACATTTCAGGCAAAAATTATTTACATTTCTGATTCCATTCTCACTGGAGGCACTGGCATTTTTCCATCTTTAGCATGAAGTACATTCAGACATAGTGCGGTACATGCTGTGGTAGTGAAAATTAAATTAAATCATCCTTCTGTCTTGCATTTTCTGCTGCAAATTAGAACTTACATTTTGTTAGCAATGGCTGGTAATAGTACATTTCATGATTAGCAAATTAGCATTACTTCAAATTTTCTAACAAACCTGGCTTTTCAGAAAATTTGTAAAGTATATCACAAAGATGATTAACTGAGCTGAAGCAAGATTTAGTTCCAAAAAAAAGTTTATATTAACCAGTTATTTGTTGGAGCTACAGCAGAGAATATCTGATTTACCAGGATTTTTAGGTTTTGTTTTAAATCAAAATATTATGAGATGTAATATCTTTTGGTTCCTCTGTAATTTTTCTTCAAATCTGTAATATGTGGAAATGGAAGTATCTAATACAACACTAACTTGCTATTCTGAAAAAAAAGAATGTTTCCTAAAGTAACGTTTCTTTAGGAAATATCAGTTTTACCAGAATGAAAAGTATTTTCATAGGTGTTATACTGGCCAAGTTGCCAATCAATAAACAACAAAAAAAATATCAGCAAATGACATTTTTGTAAGAGTTTGGGGCTTTTATCTGCTCAATTTAACATACATACACACACACACACAAAAGAAATATATGTAGTTCTAAATTCAATAGGGTGGAGTTTCGTCTGATTCCTGCAGAGCTAGTTTTGCCCATCTTATCTAATGGAAATTTTCAATAAATTATCTTAAGTGTTAAAATGCAAAGGAAGTTACTGTTGTAATTTTTAAGAAGCTAGTGTTGATTTTCATGAATAGAATCAAATATCAATATAATTATTTAACATGGCAGCACAAGCAAATACTATATCACTTTGGAATTTCAGGTAAATAAAAAACATATTGAAAAGTGAAGCTCCAGGGTGCTTCACACGGGAACCACAGGTATAGGAGAATATTACTGAATTAAAAAGAAAACCAAAAAACCTCTTTTATTCCCTATAGATAAAATGTCAGTAGACCTGAAATACAGTCTGTTTGGTTACTTAAAATAATGTGTGTGGGAAGTGTTGTATGTCTTGGAACACTCTTCATCTTTTTCTAAGTGTTACTGATTTCATTTCAAAACCATTTTTTAATGATAAAGAAGATTTTTCAGTGAAAAGACCCTTGAGACCTGGGGAAATGTATCTTCTCCAGAAAACTGTAATCTAAGAAAGTAATAAACTAAGACAAACATGAATATGAATTATATTTTTTTGCTACATCAAAACAAAAACTTTACAAATGGATTAACTAATGCTGGTTTTGTAATGGTACAAAGCACCTACAAAATACAAAAAGTGGTTTACATCTTTATATCGAGCTTCATTTTTCAAAATATTTGTACACTGTCTTTGACAGCATTTGTGTTGTTTGATACCATTATCTTTTACTTCATCAGTTATGGTATGTTACATTTGTATCATGTCTATGTTGTAAACATGGTATGATGTAATTAAGAATAGCTTAAGTACATTTGCAAATTAGGTTTTCTCTGAGGGGTCATCTTTGGTCTTTTATGTTTCTCTTGATCCAATAAATAGCAAACAAACTATGAACATGAAAAAAAGCTAGAGTTGGTATTTTAAAAAGTTTTTAATAGTAATGATAGTAATAAAGTATATTTAACTTTCTATTTTTAAAGTACAGGCACATATTTTCTACAGCTAATTTTAACTAGGTTTATCCTGCTGCACTGTGACACGAAAGAATATGTATTTAGTTATAAAAAGGAAGTTATTTATTTGGGCGAGGTGAAAAATTATCAAAAGTTGAATAGGCTGCCTATGAATATATAGGCAAAGTAACAGTCTGTTTTCCTATGTTATCATCAATGTAACCTTTTATTTTTTCCCACACCATTCTTATATATTCTTAACAGGGAAAGAGAAAGAAAATGAGAGGTATTTTTCGGTTCCTCTCCCATCCTTGTTTTTATACAAGAAAATAGCAATTCTGTTTTCGGTATAACTGGGATAATCAAGAGGCAGAAGCATCTTTTCTATAATCTCTGTTCATCTTCTCCTGGTTTCTGCAGAGAAAGAATTTACAGCTCGGTCTATTGGGATCTAGATCCCATTTATCTCGTACTGTTTTTCCATACTGACAGATGCTATTTGGAAGGAGAAAGAGACATGGAAAAGATCTATTATTCAAATGGATTACAACAGAATCCTTAGAGCTATGCATTTTACAAAATATTAAGGTTTGGCCCTGGAAGACAGAAGAAAGAAATATGTTGGGGTCAGATATAAATGTTAATCCAAGTTTTGGGATTTTTTTAATCTATAAACAACTCTTTCACAACTGATATATCTCATCTGAAAAACAAAACATCTGTATCATGGAAAAAAACACCAATCTGGCAGAGAAAGAAAAAAAAAAAAGATGGCAATTGCACTTGAACAGATTTACTACTGTGAAATAAGTCATACACATTACAAAAACATTCCTGATAATAGTGACAGATCCACTGTGCAGTAGTGTTGGCTCAGCAGCCTTGCTTGAAATGCCAAATTTCTGGCCTTCATGTGCTGGCAACCTGGGTGGACACTAGTTTAAACTCTAACTTTCTAAAGCTAAACACTCTCAGACCAAGTTATTGTTTATATACAATTTGTTATACTGATGTGCCCAGGTTAGCAAGGCCAAGATAATGCCTGAAACATCAGTAGCGATCAAACTAAGGAGCTCAGCAAGATAATTAGGGTTGTATTTTGATAGGAGTGTCAGCTTCAGTTAAAGCTTACACCAAAATCACTGTACTGAGCTCCTTTGCTATGCACTTGACCACCTAGCTGCGTTATGAGGAACCCAGCAATATTTTTCTGCTCCCTGAAATGCTCATTCTCACATTCCGACTTCTGGTGGTACTGCTAGGGATCACCATTGCACATGGAGCTTTACAATCTACAGGAAGCGACTGGAAGTAGCTTGAAGGATCAATGTATAGGACACAGTGGTTTTTGCTACAGGTAGTAACGAACTGTGTAAAATCCCATCAGTTTTCAAAGTTCTTATTTTCTTTTACCATTGGTCACAAGATGACGTCATTCCAGGTATTGCTCTTCAACTAGTTACAAGACCACAAAAATTGGAATAATCCTCAGGTTTCCTGAGCCAAACTTAGTTTAATCCTGAAAACATATTCAGTATCTGTGATTTTCTTTAAGTCATCTCTTGTTGCTGTAATACCAAAGACAAAAGAAAAACAGGGAAAGGGAGATTCCCAATTCTGCAGCTACTATAAGACAGCAGAAACACCAAAGATGGGTTCCATACCTCTGCACATAGTTTGTGATGTGCTATAGCAATTTGAGACTTTCAGTAAAACATCCTTCCATGTTTAACACAATGACAGATAGATGGATTGGGTAAATCTTCAGCTGATGTAATCTTTCCTGAGACATTATAGTATGTATGGGTGTATGCATTTGTGTATGTATATATGGTACAAACTTTTCCAAATGCTCTCTCAGTTTTGATATTGTAAGTGCAAAGCTAAGACTTGCAAGTACTGATGTAATAATGCTGGTTATTGGACAGATTTTGCAGGTCCACCCTTTGGCAGACACAACTCAGAAGTGCACCTGATATTTTCAGTATTTGCTTCCTCTCATTTTGACACATTAATCTGCTGTTGGAAAAGTCAGACATTTCCCTCCCCCCTCTTTGGCTGATGTCTTAGCTGTCTTGGCCAGTACACAACAGAAGAGTGCAGCTGAGTCGGAGGAAATTATACATAGCTGTCAGATGGATTAATGGAAAGAATACACACCCTGGAAACTATGGTCCTTTGGTATTGTTGCACAGAAACATCCTTATGTCCAAGACAATATGAACATAACCCCTGCTCAAACAAATGCTTTCATATAGCCTTGTACAAAAGCTGCTTTTAGGCTATCACATAATGTAAATTGTTTCACCCTTCAGATGATGAGGTATTTGGGCAAAGTGACATTTATGTTCTTCTTGTAGTGTCTAACAGAGCATCCCTTTTACGATTGTATTCTATAGCAGAACAAAGCCCTCAGGCAGTTGCAGCAAAGGAGGTACGACATGTCATGTTCTGGTTAGAAAAGCATCTCAGGTGAAATTATGTTCTATCATAAAATGCCATTCATTATTTTTCAGCAGAAGCAAGTACCATAAATACGGGTTTCGCTTTCATGAAGTGCTTTATGGAGAGAGGCAGGAGTCCACATTTTTACCTTAATAGTTCAGATTCCCGCTGTGACAAGTCGGGTGTTCCAACATCAAAAGTCCACAGAAGAAGTCTCCAGGAATATAATAGATAAAGTTGTCCTCCTTCACTATAAGATAACCACCTGAAAGTAATTGGAACATCTGAATAAAAGTAGTCATATTTTCCAAATTTCTCAGGGGTCTACCCCCCACAGACTTGGAGTTTCTTAGCATCTGATGTTTGAACTTTAACTATAATTACATTTATAGAAAGACAATTTTGGTAGTAGGTGAAGCTAATATAGATTTCTCTCTTTCCAACAGTCTTTGTCAAAAAAATCATTATGTCACAGCTGTATTTTATTGTAGAGGCATCAGTTTTACTCTAAGTGGGAAAGTACTGCTGTAAGGACAGAGGGAAAATCAAGAACAGGATACTTCAGGAATGAAGCTCATCTTCTGGACCTATTCTTACAATTAACCCACCACAGAAGTTTTACTCGGAGCTTTTCTAGTGAGTGGCCATACTAGAGGAGAGCTCTCATGTCTCAATTTTCTGATTTTCTATGTCTAGGGATGTCCCATAGATTGGGATCTTTCCTGTAGTCCAGGCACTGTGGGAAATCTCTCTCCTTTATCCAGCCAGTTCTCTATGAAATTTCCAGGGAGTTTATTCTCTTCTTTTATTCAGCCACCAGAAAACACTCTGTTCATTTTCAACAATAATCAAGCTGCTAAGTGTATCAGTGTTCTGATTAAGACCACAGTCAAGGGAGCCCCAAGGTTTTGGAAGGAGCATCAAGAACACTTGCATCTTTCAACGTATTGGCAGAGAAAAGGAGCATCTGGACAACTGACAAAGGAAAGGAGCACATTACGCACTTTCATACAGCTTACTGTAAAGCAAGTCCTGAATGGCAAGTCTAGCACCTTCCTGACCACCATAAAGAAATCAGACATACTGCTCTCCTTTGACTCAGTAGGTAGCCCTTAGAATGGCATACTGCATCAGAGGAAATTATATCCAAATCAACTAAGCCTGTGCCAGAACAAATCCAGATGCCAAACTTGACACAAATATATACAAATTAGGGCTGTATTATTAGGTGTTTGATCAAAGAAACCCAAAGAGAGAATTTCAAGATCTGGAACCAAAGAACTTGAATATTGTCTCCCATCTTTCCTTCCTTATCATGGCAGATATGATACAAACAGTTTGGCTTTTTGCTAAGAGTGAAAATAACTTCTTTTTTTGCATTGTCACAAAAGGCACACAGATGATTAGGCAAAAGAGTGAGTGGAAGCAGCTAACACTTCATATTTACCAAACAGGCCTAGGTTCTAGATAAGATGAAAATTAGAGACTTAGCAGTTTGACAGGCAGTTCTGGCATTACCCTTCTTTGTGTTTTGGTCACATTGATATGTGATTAGACATCTTTTAGAATTCAGCACCGTCTGTGATTATAAATCCCAGTGACTGTAGTTGCTGGAAAAACGCCCAGGGGATGGTAGAATTTGGCCTCTCAGTCCCTTGTCTGGTCTCTGTGTTTGCACATATAGAAATCCAGACACAGCTGTGCTCTGCAGTCTAGACCAGCCCTTTGGATGTAGGTTCCTAAGGGAAAAAATACTCCTTCTTCATTCTGTGTAAGGCACTACACAGTACACTTCTGAACACTGTGAAAATATCCAGCTGTCCCCCACTGAGTTAACCAGCACAAATTCACTGGAATCAGGGATAAGCCAGCTTTCACTGCATGAACCAATGTCTGTGAAGATGACAACTGAGTTCAGGCAAATTTTGTTAGCTTTCAACAGGTCTTGGGTCACTGTATTGATCCACACTTTTTCATTTTCTGTTGGAAGATTTATGTACCTGTAAAACATATTGGCTCATCACACCAATACATAGACTAGTGCTATGATTCTTGCCAGAACATTTTTGGTTGTTGAAAGCTCTGAGCTGAAGATAGGGGTGAAACAGAGCAATCGCTTTCTTGCCATGGTTTGCAGTTGTTTAATGAAAAGACACCACATTGTAAGATAACTTGGGTAAATATAGCTAAATATGCAGAAAGTCAAGAATGTACTTTATATCACTGTGACATCAATTATCCTGTTCCTCTCATACAGCAGTTTTCTGTATACTTACATAAATCTGGGATACATCCAGATTAAACACATTCTTGCCTGTGTTGCCTTTTTTTCCAGATTGTTCCACTGGAACTTGCCCAATCCAGTTTATACTGGCTGACTTAGTAGTTTCCCCTCATGATATTTCTTCTGAAAATGCACACTTACAAAAAAGGTCATGGTTTACATGTCATTTTTCTTCAATAACTATTATTTTGTAAATTTATTTGGTGGGAAAAAAAAAAAATCTAACCGTAGTGTCCCCTGACTGCAGGGAGACAACATTGTAAAAGTGGAAAAATCAAGAAGCAATGTGAAAATACAGTTGAAAACAAAGGGACATATAGCCTTTTATGAAGATCACACTGATACCATAGTATTCAAACAAGGACCTTCACTTTATGTTGATTCTGAGGTTGTCCACTTCCTGGAAGGAACTTTGTTGAAAAAAAGATAGCAGAGAGACATAGAGGAAACAGGTCTTGGACCACTTTGAAACTACAAATGTGCTTCTTCCTTCCCAAACTGATTTCTGTTTGGATGGTCTCTACATTATACTTTGTGGGTAGTCTTAAGGTTATGGGGTTTTGTTGTCTCCAACACTTGTGGTTCTGCACTGGTCAGAAGATACACCAGGCATTAGCCCTTTCACTGTAACACATTTGAGTAATTCTTTGGTGCCATTGTATGAGAGAAATTAAAGTCACAGTCACAAACATTCATACGAACTTCCGAAACTACTGTATGGAAATTTCTTCAGAAGACATTGTAAGTGAATTCCCCCAAAAACTACTAGTGGGTCAGAAATAGGAGTTCTGAATGAATTATAAGTAGTTGAATAAAGGCACAAACTCTGTATGGATTTTCTGTACATGGTGAAAAAGTGAAGAGATGCATGTTAGCATCTTTTAGTACAGCTTGAGCCCAAAAAATTTACATGGAGAGTTTGGCATGTACTGAGTAAACTTCAGGTGCCAAATAATTTACTTTGTTCCTTACACTTGCCATAAAATCAATGTGGAAACAATAACTGAGATCTGGATTGCCAGTTCAATCAAATAATGATACAGGGCCTTTGTAGCAAAAAAAGACCTCCCATATTTCCATTTTGAGAATTTAGTTGGGAGGTACATTTCGGCATGTCCCCTAGACGGTGCTGAATTCAGAGGATGGGTGTGACTATGGCTATTGCAGCCAGTAAACAATCCAATAGAAACACATTTACTATCTGGCTTAGAGGTAGAACAACTGGATTTTGTTTTCAGTTCACCTTTGTATTTCATTATTTAGCATCATTGTTTCTAAATGTTATACTCTTCACATAATTCTGGAAAGAAAATACTGAAAAGGACTATCTGACTGGGCCTTCTCATTATTATGAGAAACATAATAAAAACTGATGTAAAGGAAGTGTCCTGCTGTTTGATCTAACAAACACTAGTGTCCAGAGTGAAATATTCTGATTTATAAACTCTTCTGATTTCTAACTGTTTCCATCCAGGAACAGACTGACAAGCTTGAAACCATGAATTTATTAACAAAGCAATCATCAATAGGCTCGTCCTCTTCATACATATGACATTTTTTATTGCAATGTTGTCCATCAGCTCAAAGAGAGAATACTGAGAAAGAGCTAACTGATCCAAGCCTGTTTTACAGTGAAATTACTAGATGAAGACTGACTTCTTTCTTTTCATAATTAAGGGTAAGAACTAAAAGAAATATAGCTTTATCAGCATAAGTATAAAACATTAGTCCTATCTGCACTGAACCCTTTTAAGTTATTGGATCAAATAAAGATAATGAGAGTCAAACAGAATGATCCTTAGTGCTAGTCTAGACTCAGATTAGTGAGAAAAAGGACATAACCTTGCCAACAAGACTAAGGAGAAGAGATGGTTTTATTATTACAAGTTTTATTTGTTGAGAGTTTCATAGTAACCAAGCTGATCTGAAAATACAGAGTTCACAATGCATGGGGGTGTTCGCTGCATAACTGATGCAAACTGCAATATGGTGTTATATTTCAAACTTTAACCACAAAGTGACATAACAGAGAGTTTGATATGTTTTCTGACTATATACCTATAATCTTAAGCTTTTGCTTAAGAAATAGAAAATTGTTGACAGGCCTAAATTGCTGCTTTTTCTATTGTTGAAAATTTAGTGGAAGAGGAGCAGAGCAAGTCTGAAGGTCCTTACTTAACAAACACAGCACCTCCAGAAACAAATAAATAGCAAACAAATAAAACTCTGTTATTGCATATTGCTAAACAATGAAAAAAACCCCAAAAGCTTATAGAAGTATCTCATTTATCTATCCATTTAATATTTTTCTGTTAGGGTGTATATATACATATGCATATACATATTTTAATATATAAAAATAACATTACATATATGCATTTGTATAAAGTAATTTTAAGTGGAATTTGTTATAATCAATAAGAATTCCAAAGCCTTTTTCTTATACATATGTTCATAAAAGCAAAATTTACATTTCTGAACCCAGAACTTCAGAAGTTGAAGAACTATACCCATTTCAAAAGAAAGCATTCATCTACTTATGCTCAAGCTTGTACCCATGAAAAAAAATGTATTTCTGTTGTTTTCTCTGTTAGATTAACCCAAAACAGTGGATCCACCTTTTTTCTTGTAAATAAATAATTTTTTAAATATCCATTGATAGAGTATTCATTGGCCCTTATAGGGCCTTTGATGCTGATCTAACATCTCTTGTCCCCAGTTTTTCCCCTCCCCACCCATTCTTTTAAAGAAAGGGAAGCTAATTGGAAATGATCCAGCTGAGTTATATTGGAATTAGAAGATTTAGTCATTAAACAACAAATTTGTAACAGTATGGCTCCCAGTCTTCCCATTTACTTTCATCCTTGGGATTAATCCCATTGAAATCCCAAGAATTGCTTTGAGTTACACCCCTAAAATTAAAACCAGAATAAAACCTGTGGATTCTACAGACCAAATCACATGATCATTTGCTGTTAGTCAGAAGTTTATGAGTATAGGCACTGAAAGTCATAAACCTCTCATAACAGCAAGGATTCTTGGCTAGTTTTGATCATCTTTTAATACCAGATGTTCTTGGTCCCAAATGAACATGAACTAGGTTATGATTTTGTATCAAGGAAACACAAAAAATTGCAGTTTCACACTGTTTGGATGTGAAACTAGGTGATACTGAATAAACTTGAGGAAAACTTTTTTTGTGGCATTCAAAAGAATGAGGATTTGAAATCTATAATTTTTTAATATTTAAAAGAAAAATATTGTTTTGATTCTGAACCATGAAGCAAATAAAATTGATTGAAGGGCTTTTCTTTGCCTGAAGAAAACTATATGCAACAACATATCGCACGGTAGAAGAGCATAATAAAAGTCTTGAATAGTTGAAATCATTACTTGTTTACGCTGAAGTGCTTGGTGTGCCAAAGCTTTGATTGTACCAAGTTATAGTTTGCAAGGCACAGCAAATCTATTATACCTGACTTTATGTATTTTACTTAGCTCAATGGCACCTGTTCTGGGAATTCAACTAACAAAAGCTACGAAGTAGCTTTTTCCCTATACCTCAATGAATACCTTGATTTCTTTGGGAAGCCATGTTCAGAGACACAGATAATTGATCAGAAGGCTTTAAATTAGGCAGATATTGATGGGTCACAGAGATTAAGGTTAGAATGCCCCCCAGAAACTTTTTACCCAGCTCCCTGAGCTGGTGCAGCAGCTTCAGGTACACCTGCCTGTAGGAAAAGCTTGACGCCATAAGGACTGAGTCTTGAAGCTGAAGGTCCTTAAACTGAGAGGAATTTAATGACTTGTCAAGTATTCCTCTTTACCTGCAGGAAAGGACATTTTGTTTCCAGCCTTTTGCACAGTCTTTTTAGGGTAGAGAAAGCTTAAATCTTTCAGTAGTCCCTAGCCAGACCAGCCCTCATACCAGCTGAAACTTCACCAGTATTGTTAGCTTTAAACATGGGAGTGAACTGTTAGTCTTGTGATTCTCCTTCCTCTGAGTCTATGATGACTATAACTAAAGAAGGCAAAAGGTAGGCTCACTCTCTCACTACTGAAAGTACATAAAAATGTTCTGAGAATTGAAATATATTTGGTAACAAACACATCAGAAGCCTGAAAGTCTAAGGACAAGCACAATCTCCTTAAAGATTTTTAATAACTCACACTTATCCAGAGCCTAGATTGCTATCGGTAAGGGCAACAGTTAGAAGAAGAAATTTAGCAGCACTTTAAGTAAAGGGAACATGATCTAAGCTGTTGCCCTTCCTGAGATGCGTGAGCAAAATTGGCTTTGGTTTAACATCTATCTGAAAGACAGGGCTATTTATGCAGCATTCAACATTGTGCACCACCAGCTTTAAATGTATGGTGAAGTCCTTCAGTAGGACTTTGTGTACTATTCTGTTTCAGTAACAAAAACCTTGTCTATGTTGTCTAATATGAGTAAAATGTAATAAATGTTTTGAAAAATTGCAGCAGCCTTTTTCTAAAACTGAAATAGAGGAAAAATATTTATTACCTGGTCTGATGCAAACAATTGTCTGCAAAAGTCATGGTTTTGTACAGTGTGCTATATATAACCTTTGTGGTTTCATTACTAAATTTATTACTGTAGTGTTGACTCTCTCTCAAAAAGTTGTTCAATGATTTTTCACTAGTGAAGCCACTTTCAGGCTCTATTACTCTGAAGCAAAACAGAGTTTTGAGAAGTAAAGCTGACCCTTTTGAGAAAAATTTACTGATTTTAACTGAAACAATATTTCAGACTTAAGACTACAAGCCTGAGTGTTAAGTGATTCTATACTTCAAATTCATCCTAGTACCACAAATTATTCCAAAATTTCATGTAAACCAATATGGTGCATGAGTTTTGCAATAGGGAACATTATTCCATGTTCATACTGAGACACATGTTTATTTGAAAATCACAGAACAATATAACCAAAACAATTAGATGGCTGTGGTTTACATGCATACGTAAAATAAGACAGAGATGGATGTGAATAAGATTCACGGTCACCTACACCCAACTGTGAGGTCTTCAAAGTACCTTTGATAATTCTCCATTGCAACTCCATCTTTAGCTTTTGCCTGTTGCAAATAGCTAATAGCAATTTTTAAATTTAGCCTTCTGGGACCCAAAGCAACAATATTTACCCCACCTCTGTGCAGCTCTACATCACTATTTAGTTTTTTGATTGACAATAATGCTTAGAGACCCACAGTGACAACAGGACCAGAACTGTACAAACATAAGAGACAACCATTACTAGATTGCTTTTAAACATGTTTTGTTTTTGTTTTTTTTTTTTTTTCCTGTTTGTAAGGTTGGTGGAATTTTATGGCTTTGCTTGCCTATTCCTTCTGACTACAATCTTGTATCTGCAAAGTTTACTGAGAACTTTCTGGTTTTACTGTAACTTTGCTTCTAGTGTCCATAATGACACTGTCAATGATTAACGTAACTGGCCAAGATTCTGGGATGCCTAAGTGTTAGGAACTACAGAAGAGAAACTACTTTTTCTTATTGTGTTCAGAGTTGGTCCCCCAGATGTAATCATTATTACTGTTTTAAGTCTCTAACATCTAGTCTGCTTTTCTGTTGGTCCTAATTTGAAAGAGCAGTAGCTGTGGTGCATTATACTTCTGTTGGCAAGCGTCAATAATCCTTGACACAACGCGAACTAGTGAGTTTCTTTCGAGGAAAAAACCCAAGAGTTTGCATATCAGAAAAAGATGTATTCCAGGTCAAAATCTTGTCAGTCCCGAACCACTTCTTCTAAACCTCAATGTCCTCCAGTCCTGTGTGTTGTTTGTGTGTTTGTTATCCCCACAGAACACAGCTAAGGGTACTAATATCTTCCTTCCAGAAGTATAATCCAGCCTTTTTGCTTATTGCCTTTATGCCTTCTGAGCTTTGTGATGTCTAAAGCTGTAGGTGCCACAGTTTGATGAGTAAGAAATGGGAAAAGGGAGACAGAAATTTATCACTCTTCTCCTGCAAGAATGCCCTTCTAAATAAATGAAAGCTGGACTCCTATTGTACCCCTTAAAAACACCCTTGGATCTATAAAGCCAGATCTGTACTTGTTGTGAGTCTGAGGATTTCTCAAAAGTACTTGTTAAAGTAAGAGAAAACGAGAGAAAAAATGTTTATGTGCTTGTTGCAGTGTGGGAAACAAGGAAAATAACAGCATCCTGGTTTTCATGAAAAGGAGAGTGGTCACTAATTTTTACAGAGACTTTACTAGCACACACCCAGAAAAGATCAGAAGCAGAAGTGCATGCAGTCCCTTGCTCCCAAGATAAGTCTTTAGGGAGCATAGTCTGTTTCAGAAGTCTGGCAACACAGATGGCCACATTTAATAGTTTCATGGCTGTTGAGAAATATTATTTCATCTATATTGCCCAAACCAATAGGAAATTTTTCAAAACAAGTAAAATCTTTCAAAACAGGATAAATTCCTTTGAAGTGAATAGTGATTATGCAATCTACCACAACCCCCTAAATGTCTCAGTCTTTTTCTGTAGTGACCATATTAGAGGTGGGACAGTAGTTCAGCCTACGTTTACAGCTTCTGTGCAGAGGTTACAATTAAGGACAACAATCAGTCCCCATTTCAAGTGTTGTTTTCTGAAATGGATACATTGTACAGAAAACAGAGCAAGAGTATTAAGCCACATCAAATGCACTGGTATTGACTCATTGCACACTAAAAAACCTTCTCAGTTGACGTAAGTTATACTGGAATTGAAACGTTGCTAGGCTGCATATCCCACAGATACAAACCAGAGCTTTGCAATTCCCCTCTGTACCTCTCTACTCAGTAATTAACAGAATAGGCTAATGCAACTTTAGAAGTCTAAAGTTCTGGATTTCTCACCAAATCATCTCCAACAGAGTTGGTCTTCTTAAGTAATCGTTAATGCCATTAGGCAATAAAACACCATGATGATGAGGTGCTATGGAAATGCTGTCTTACAATGTAAGGTGTTATAAAGATTCCAAGGAGATCATAATGAACAATCCTACAGGATTACTCCTTTCTTGTAATATGGAGAGGCAAATGATGTGTAATTGAGGGTTTTACATTAAAGGTACATTTCTTATTCCAGAATGATTCAGCAGATGAGGTGTAAATGTTAGACAACCACAGTGATGTCATCCCTCTTCATGTAAATCTCTGGAACAAGACCCTGGCAATGCAGGTAATGATGTTACTGTAGGATAAGTAAGCCAAATATTTTCTAAGCACTTGTAGCACAGACTTCCCTACTACAAGCCAAATGGACTTGCCAAAAAGTCCTCCTAAGGCTTAGTGAATAATAAGTTGACCATGATCTTTATGTCAATAAAACAGCTGAATCAGCCTTTATAACTCTAGAGAGGATGAAGTAACACAACAAATGTTCAGGTGACTTACCTAGCAACACTATACCAATCAATCTTTGTGTTTACATGATTCAAGTGAAGGCTTCATTATGTTATTTTTATTCATATAAATACGTATGGATCATCTGACAGGAAGAGTCTTCATTATTCCCATATTTCCTAAGAGAAAATGCAGATGTAAATTACTCTTCTCCTAGCACCAGTGAAGAGTAAACCCCACCATCTCAGAGAGGAGAGGCTTTCTGGTGAGGTGTGCACTTCCAAGGCAGGAAGCTTTAAGGAGCAAGTCCTGACTCCAGATATTTTATATTTGATTTGAAAGCTTCATCGCTGAGTTAGTATTTTTCTTCCTAGATAGCTGTTGCCTCTCTATTTTCTAAAGCCATGATATATAGTCGTGAAGAGTGAACAAGTAGTGGCATGCCAAGTAACTGAACAGAATTCTCCCTTGCTTTCATTACTTTACCATCTGACAGAGCAAGAAACGTCTGGGTCATATATACTCATAGCTGTACTGAAGATCACTGTTTATATGAGTCAAAAATAATGTCTCTAAACTATTCTCTCATCACCTACACTCAGATTCTTGGATTCCAAAGACCCAACTTAAATTTGAAACTAAATTTTATTTTCAATAAGTTTTTCTTTGTATTTTCTTATTTCATTTTAACTCCAGTTTTACTAAGATTTCATTAAATTTTACCAGTCCATAAAGATTAATTTCAATTCTTACTCTTTTTCAATGTGTCTTAAATCTAAAGCAAATTTAAAAATGGAAACCAACCATTAAAATTCCACCTTCTCTCCCAACAGCAACAATAAGAGACAGGATACTTTGCCCAGATCTTATTCAAATTGCTGCTTATGCATGTTTGTACTAGGGCTATAAATCCGAACAGACTTTTTCTTTCTACTCACATCAGAAATATTAGAAAAATTGAGAATATGACTATATCTCAGCAACTAAAAATCTCATCAGAAATCAAAATGTACATAACCATTAAAAATAAAAGGAATATAGTGTGTACACCTGATTGTGAATTTTCAGGGAAAAATCTAAAGTAATATTTGTTCGTCCTTCTCCAAAAAGCATGTTGGGCTTTTAGCCTGTAAAGTTAGTGTTCTACATATTAATCTTCTTTGAACCCCGTTTGCTCTGGTAGTTTTAAATCCTTGTGAGATACCTTTCCCTTGAATTTGACTAAGTTCCCCTGGTGTCAAGTGAGGAGGTATGTCAGCACCACTTGGCAACCAAAACGTTCTTCCCCTATAATAGAGCTCACCTGCTGAATAAATCATATTTAAGACAGCACAGTATTAATTTTGTGCCTTATTTTCAAGTTGCCAGGTACAATTAATTTAAGCTTCAAAGATCAGATGAAGTACTACAGGGAAAGTTTTACTATGTCAATGGTAGAGCATTGCTTTGTCCCAGATGACTAGACACCCATGGACTTCTAAAAGTATATGTATGTATACAGTCAGACTCAGCTTATTGTTTTATTTCTGTTTTTAGTGACTTCAGAACTTTCCATTAGGCTTATATTTAAATGATCTGAGTCTTTTAACCAATTAGTAATGTTCTCACAGTTAGTGCAAATAAATACTGTTACAATCAGATTTACAGTTCTGCTCCTTTCCATCCTCTGCCTCCTTTCTTATGGTCATGTTAGAATTTTAACTTACCTGTTTGATTTATGACTGATTGTTGGAAACCAAATTCAGTATGAAATCAGAATTATGACAGGACTGTGATATGATAACCAGAAGAGTTTCTTAATACTCAAAGTAATACATAACAAAGTCATAATCACCAGTCTTTGCATATGTGACAAAAAATATTTGTCTATTTTCTGCATTAAAAGTGCATATTATTTTGTCATCTTCTCAAAGCTCAGAAAATCCTAAACAAACCTTAAATTGTTGCAGTAGGTCTGCAGGCAAAAAAAGGTCGCACAATCAAACAAATGGCAGACGTTACTACAGTTTCAAGTGCTTGGTAACCTTTGACTCCAGGTTATTCCCTCCCACCACTTCCCCCATCCCCACCTGTTTTTTTTTTAAAGCAACAATTAATATCTGCTTATACCATTCATAGATGAAGGACAACTTTCAGAATTAAAACTGCTGTACTTGTGATCTCTTAAAGAGGACCTGCTCTTCCACGTTATTTTGATAGTATCAGACAATTTTTGGGTGGCTTTTTGGTGCAGTGATTAATTAACAAACAAATATTTAAGCATTTTAAAAAAGAGAATAGGTTAATAAAATTTGACTAGCACTGATATTTTCTGTTTGAATTAACTATTAAAAATACCAATTTATTTAACTTAAAATGTTTTGATAAATAATTTGTTTTCCAGTTGAACATTGAAAATGTTTGAAATATTGAAATGTTATAATCTGAATATTTCAACTATTAAGAACAGATATTTCAAATTTTTTATTGAAGTAGGAGTTTGTTTTTCTTGTCTTTGATTATATAAAACAAAATTAGATTTCTGGGGTTCCAAGGGTTTAAAGTTCGGGTGTTTAAAATAACCCTGGTAATTTAGTTTTTTTGTACATCGTTTATCTTCCACCTTTTAAATATATATATTGTTACATCTCAAAACAGGAAGAATTTTCAAAGTATCAGAATGCCTTGAAAAAATTAAACAAAACTCTTACTCCTTAGTAGAATTGCCAGACTACAGCTTGTTTAATTTAAAAGCAGGATTAAATGAATTACGTGTGACATGCTGCTACTATCACAGCCAATGTTGACCTTGTTTAAACAAAAATATTTCTCGCTGTTGTCAAACTTCATATGGTATATTTTATTTACTCCCTGTCAGGATCTGAATGGTAACTTCCAGTGGTTTCAGCTGGGAAAGCAGAAGAATGGAAAGAGATGTTGTGGTCACAGCCGATGGAGTTCAGATACAGAGACAATAAGGAGTACTAGATGACAGCATGTTCCCTTAAAGGGCAGCAGTCAGGACACTTGCTGCTCCTAGCTGGAATCTGAACTAAAGAGCAGATGAGGCTGGACAAAAGTTACATGAAGGACAAGCAGGTGATTGGGAATAGTCAGCATGGATTCACAAAAGGAAGCCGTGCTTGACCAACCTGACAGCCTTCTATGATGAAATGCCTGGTTTGACAAATGACAGGGGAGCCATGGATATTGTCCACCTTAAGCTTAGTAAGGCTTTTGGCATTTTCTCCTATGAAATCCTCATAGACAAGCTGATGAAGTATGGGCTAGATGAGCAGATAATGAGATGTTGTGAAAACTGCATGAGCAATTGAGTTGAGTGTTGTGATCAGTGGCACAAATTCTAGCTGGAGACCAGTAACTAGCGACGTACCCCACAAATCAATATTGGGTCCAACCCTGTTCAACATGTTAATTAATGAGCTGGATGGTTGGGCAGAGGATACCCTCATCCAGTTTGCTGATAATACCAAATTGGGAGGAGTGGCTAATATACGTGCTGCCACCCAGCAGGATCTTTACAGGCTGGAGAAATGGGCTGATTGGAACGTCATGCAGTTCAACAAAGCCAAGCCCGAAGCCCTGAACCTGGGAGGAATAATTCTGCAATACTCTGAAACAAAGAAACAGACAAACAACAACAAAAAAACCCCAAAACACCCCAAACTGAAACCAACCCTCCCCCAAAAACCTCCAAAAGAAAACAAAAAACCCAACCAGAAAAATGCTTGTGATAAGTGCAATATTACCACGTTGTTTTCATTTTCTTTGACAGCAAACCACTACTGTAAACAGAAACTCTTCTGTTTTCAGTTCTGTTTTTCAAAAGCTTTTAAAGGGAATGTCTGAGAAATACAAGGTTAAAATCTGAAATGCTTTAATAACTACCGTTTGTAGGGTGTTTATCACAGGTTAGAAAGCAGGGACAGCAAAAACTTATCTAGTGGACCTACTGTCAACTTTGCTTCCCATAATTGGTTTTGAGCCTAGTAAGGAGTTAAAGGGTGAGGATAGAGGGGAAATGCAAATATCTTGAACAATATAAAAAAATACAATTTCTCAGGATCACTGTCCTTTTTTAAGCTTTTCCAGCAAAATTTACCAAATGTTTACTTTAAGAAGTAACTTTCGTCCTGCTTCCATCAAACCTTGCCTTTGACACATTGAAGAAAATGCACAAGGAAAACCAGACAGACATTAGCACCTGCCTTCAAAACTCTTTTTCAAAGATTTTCAAAACAAAGCTTGAAAGTCCCAAGACACTTTCCCAACAGTTCTAGATTTTTTATGTAGTATTCAGTTTGGGACTGCCAAAGAAACACGGCTAGGGTTAGTCTTTCCATCCTCCGTACCTGTATAATTCAATATTACTCTTGCCCACCTTTTAAGTCAGGTTCCTGAGGGACATATGGGTACTTTTTTGATGCCAGTCTTCAGCCATCAGAGTACGGGGCCCTAAGTGTTTAGTTTTCTAAACCAGACTTAACACTGACTAGTGTTTCTCCTCATTTCCTTGGACTTTTGTACTCTGTAAACAAGTTTATTTGGTGCATCAGTCCGATTAATTTTAGACAATCTTTCAAATGTTGTATAGTGTGTTTGTATATGTTCAGCATACTATGATTTTTACTTGTGTCATAATGACAGTGTAACACAAAGACAGGTGTTCCCAGCACAGAAGGACTTAGTAGGTGTGTGAGTAGCTTTGTACTTGTAAACTATTAAAAGCACAACAGATTATTTTGTGGAAAAGATAGGTGAGGTAGGGATATGTTATGACAGCTGTTCTTCACATAACAAGTATCTGCTGTTCTTTCTTTATACCCCCTACAGGAAAGGTAAACAATATTTACACCTGTCTGTGGCTCTGAAATTTGTGGCCTATAGGTGTACCATCTTACATTCGTAACATGTTCATGGAGAGTGTCTGATCAGAGCCAGTGGCATAGAAAATGTATTTTTGTTGTTCAAATGCTTCATGAACAAGAGAAAGCCAAAATGAAACCAACAGCTAAATTTTCCAGGCACCTTCTAGCACCACTCAGACCGCACTTCCAAATCACAAACCCTGCAAAGACCACTCAAAACATGTCTGTCTGACAAAACCAAAATCTAAGACACATCCTGGGATGAAGTCAAAACTCAAAGCATCTTGCCAAAATATACTTGTTAACAAAAATTATGAAAGGAAACTTTGCTATTAGCTATGCAATATAACTAAAAATACAGTCAGATCCGTGTTTTTGCACGGTTATCTGAATATCTGAAATAGCTGAATGTCTGCTACTGTGACCACAGCCTGGCTAAGCAAACCCAAGATTGGACAAATTTACAGATACCAAACAGATGCTTCCTTAGTATAGTGCTAGACTTTGTGTAATACAAGACATACATCAGTTCCCTTACCTTAATTAACTATTGCTGTACATGAAAGTTACAGGTTACCTTTTGTTACATGAGACCAGCGACAAGTGGTATTCCACAGGGGTCAGTACTGGGACCAGTGTTGTTTAACATCTTTGTTGGAGAGATGGACAGTGGGATGGAGTGCACCCTCAGCAAGTTTGCTGATGACACCAAGCTGTGTGGTGTGGTGGACATGCTGGAGGGAAGGGATGCCATCCAGAGGGACCCTGACAGGCTGGAGAGGTGGGTCCATGCAAACCTCATGAAATTTAACAAGGACAAGTGCAAGGTCCTGCATGTGGGTTGAGGCAATCCCAAGCACAAATACAGGCTGGGCAGAGAATGGATAGAGAGCAGCTCTGAGGAGAAGGACTTGGGGGTATTGGTGGATGAGAAGCTCAACATGAGCCGGCAGTGTGCGCTTGCAGCGCAGAAAGCCAACCGGGTCCTGGGCTGCATCAAGAGAAGCATTAGCAGCAGGTCAAAGGAGGTGACTTTCCCCCTCTACTCTGCTCTCGTGAGACCCCACCTGGAGTACTGTGTTCAGATGTGGGGCCCCCAACATAAAAAAGACATGGACCTGTTGGAGAGAGTCCAGAGGAGAGCCATAAAATTGGTCAGAGGGCTAGAGCACCTCCCCTATGAGGACAGGCTGAAAGAGTTGGGGTTGTTCATCCTGGAGAAGAGAAGGCTCCGAGGAGACTTAATAGGAGCCTTCCAGTACCTGAAAGGGGCCTACAGGAGAGACGGGGAGGCACTCTTTATCAGGGAGTGTAGTGAGAGAACAAGGGGTAACGGGTATAAGCTAAAAGAGGGTAGGTAAATTTAGACTAGACATTAGGAAAAAATTTTTCACTATGAGGGTGGTGAGACACTGGAACAGGTTGCCCAGGGAAGTTGTGGATGCCCCATCCCTGGAAGTGTTCAAGGCCAGGCTGGATGAGGCTTTGAGCAACCTGGTCTAGTGGAGGGTGTCCCTGCCCATGGCAGGGGGGTTGGAACTTGATGGTCTTTAAGGTCCTTTCCAACCCAAACCATTCTATGATTCTATGCTTCTATGACTCATCAGACTGTTAAGGAGAGGGGAAGGAGAACTGTGTTTAATATTTCCTAAAGCAATAACTGCTACCCTTTAGCACTTTGAGATTAGGGAAATACACGCTGCATCATAGGAAGAATCATTATAGCAGACCACATACCCACAAAAGCAACATTTTATCTCCCCTCACTTGGGAGTTGCAGGGTTGTTTTCCACCCCTCATTTTCAGAACTGGAAATCTTTCTGAATTGCAGCTTTGGGGAAGTAAACCCTCTTGAGAGAGGAGACAATGTCTCTCAATTACTGTGGAAGATTATGTTCAGCCACAAAGAGCTAACATTACAGAGTGTGATCTCCCTGTCTGTACTAGGAAGTGAATCAGATGCTCGAAATTCAGCCCGAGAATTTCAGAATGCTGAAAATTCTGCTCACTTGATTTGCTTAAAAAGAAAGATATTTTAAGGCAACATAATGAGAAATGAAATCCTATTTTTTCCACAGGATTTTCTTTACTTTATAAATTCCCATAAATTTCTGTATATATAAAGATACTAATTCAAAATCTTCAGGAACAGTCAACTTCTAGGAGTTTGATTTTTTATTGTCAATGATACAGTAGTATTTTAAGAGAACAATTTCAAAAGCTTACTGTATTGCAATATTCCCCACATTAGACCAATGTCTAAGAAAGTGATGCTTGACTTTCTTTGTAGCCTGTACCTGGAGTCAAGAGATATTTTGGTTTGTAACAGATATGCAATTTCAGCATTCCATCATACATTTCTTATTGCCTTTCTCCAACCACTGACATCAACAAGCTACTTAGTTTTATTGTCAGTGATTTTGATAACTATGGTTTCTCTTACATTTTCAAGTTTACTCTTGAAATGTTTCCTGAAGGGTCTCTTAAATGAACCAAGATTTGAAGTATAGGGAAAAAAAAATCAAAAAAAGGGAGATCTACTGTTTTCTTCCTATTGCTGTGCTAAGCTGAGACGCCTGCTCATGTCATATAGGTCTTACAGGAGTCTGGGCTAAGTCAGTTCTCATGTACACTATTGTAAACTTCAAACATTCAATTAAATCAGAAGAGCTTATTTCCTCTTCTTTTTTTGGGGGGACTGGGGAAGGGTGTTTGAGTTTCTTTGCCTCTTTATAGCTCTATTCCCCCACTGAAAAGGCATAAAGAAAACGGAAAATTATTTTAGAAGTGATAAAGTGTTCTTTGAGAAAAAATTATGCCAGAATAATCTATATAACAGCTATGACTGAGGGAAGAGAGACAGTAGGATCTTAAGCAGTGCTCAAGTACATTTTTAACCTTTGGATTGTATCTAGCCACTGGAGCCAGATTGTAAGGTACAGAATTGCTGAGACAGTCACTGAGTATCAATGAGCCGGTGGTCTGGGCTAACGTTTAAAATAAATATAATCGGAGCTAAAGGATCAGTGAATCAGGGTCAGCAAACTTATACTGATTTACACCACTACAGCATGTGTATTTATTCATATTAATCACACTACCACACCTCCTGCCATTCTCATGTAAAATCCACACACTTTCTGGTTTAAGCACTCTGTCATGATGATTGTGAAAAGTTTTGTCCTCTGGGGTTTTACTGCAGCTTACCACTGGACACAAACTCACCCAGAATGAGCAGTGTCAAATATTAAGTGGGAATTCAGGCAAAGACTCCTCTTATTTTGCTTTTCCCAAACAAATGGTCACAAATACCATACAAGCAGAAGATCAGTGTTTCCAACGCCGGGTCTAATTTTCCTTTTGGTCTATAAGAGTATAATTTATTTTTTTTTCCCAGTCACCACTTGGATCTCTTTAGAGTTCCCTCTCTTCCTGCCTCCCTCCCAGCCCGTGACTTTCTTCGTAATAGCTGGTAAGAGAATGTGTTTTGGATTTGTGATGAGAAGGAGGTTGATGAGATATTGATGTTTATAGTTGCTGCGAGAACAGTGAAGGATGTTTCAGAATCCCTGCTGTGACAGTGTCTGCAGGTGCAGGAGAAGCAGGGAGGGAGCACAACCCCAATTACTAGCCTAGGATTCAACCTTAGGTTTAGGATTGAGACCCAAATTGGACAATGGTCTTTTTCATATCAGGCACGTCATGCCCAGGTATATAGGTGCAAATTAGTCTAGACGTATTCTCTCTTGCTCCAGGTCATCCCTCTCTCTTGCTCCAGGTCATCTCCCTCTGGGTCACCCCTCTCTCGGGGTCATCTCAGTCTCTGAGATGGTCGGGCTCTTATATCTTTTCTGGGACTGCAGTTTCGGGACTCTCCCTGCTCTGGGATCGTTAGCCAGGAATGGACTGAGCCTTGATCATCAGGTAGTGAGCAGTTGCACTGTGTATCACTCATTTGTATATTTGTGTATATTACCATTGCTATTATTATTTTCAATATTATTGTAGTTCAGTTATTAAATTGTTCGTATCTCAGCCCACAAGTATCTTTTTCCATTTCTCCTCCATCCTCTTCTCCATCCCCGGGAGGGGCAGAGGGTGAGCGAGCAGTTGTGTTGATTAGCTGCCAGCCAGGATCAAAAATACCACATAAGCCTTTCAGCCTTTTCTCGAGAAAAAATTAGTCTGATATAATTCAAAGAGATCCACCATTTCATATTCCTCCAATAGAAACAATACAGGGTTTTTTTTGTCTGTAACTGCACATCTTGAGGAAAAACCACTGTCCTGGGTTAAGCAGAGACAGAGTTAACCTTCTAGCTAGCAAGAGGCTGTGTTTTGGATTTATGCTCAGCAGAAGCTGATAAGAACCAAAGTTTTGTTCTTCTGCCGAGGTCGGCAGACGAGCGAAGAGGCACAGCTGGTTGCTAGCCTAGGATTTGTTCTTCGGTTACTAGATTGAGAAACAGAGTGACCAATAATCTATTGCATAACATACACGTCATACCCAGTATATAGGTGAGGACCCTTCCGGAGGATCGGCCCTTTTGCCTTTTGGTTCTGAGGCCTTTCGGTTTCGGTTCTCTTCTGGCTCTGGATCGCTCTCTCAAGGCCTTCCATTCCCACCTTCCCCCTCCCCCCCCCATCGCCTTGTGCCCCGGTCTGCTCTCTGTCTGGGATGCTTGGACTGTTATCTCTGTTCCGTGAGTTTTGGGACCCTCCCTCTCTGGGATCATTAGCTGGGGCCAGACATGGATGCTCTGACTGTTATCTCTGTTCCGTGAGTGCCTCCGGGAGTGGTGCACTCCCAGTCTGGGAGAATCGAGAGTGTAGTTCCAGGATCATTAGCTGGGAACAGACTGAGCCTTTGGTCATCGTGTGAGGATGGGGGGCAGTACCACTATGTATCACTCATTTGTATATTTATATATAGTATTATTTTCAATATTATTGTAGTTTAGGTATTAAATTGTCCTTATCTCAACCCACGAGTCTTTTTTCCCTTTACCCCAAAAACTGGGATACAAATTTAGCAAAAGCCGCTTGGCTAGTCAACACTAGAGGATCTGCCAGTCAGGCTGGTCCTGCCCAGTCAGAATCTTTACATACTACCCTTTTAACTCTCTCCCCTATCCTCGAGTGGGGGGCAGGAATTGTGTGAGTGGGTGCGTGTGGTTTGGCCCCCAGTCAAGGGCTAACCCTTCAAAACCACACAGAGCATGTGACACATACAGGAAGCTTAGATGAATTATCCTGCATCTCAGGCACAGGAACATTTATTCGTCTCTTCTTGTTGACGTGTTAGCCAGGCTTACCTCACCATTAGGTGAGCACCCGCAGACAGAAAGTTTTGGGTCTATTTACACCATGCTTTTCTGAGCTATAATATGTTAGAGAGAATCTCTGTATCAAACAGTCTGAAAGAAGAGGTAAGGAGTCCTTTAAAAGGTGTGGATATATTCAAGTAGCATTCACTGTACAGCAGTAGAGTAGTGTTTAATTTAAGTAACAGTAACTTATATTTTGACAGGAAAATAAAAATACCCTTCAACACTACTGCCTTAGATAGCAACATAGTCAATGTAAGTTTTCATAGGTCCATATGTTCAATTTGGACATGCAGCATGTCTGTACTACTCAAAACTTGTAAAATATTAACTTTGTTAGTCTAATGAAGTGTCATTGGTAACTACCTGCAAGCTCCTGCACTTTTTTTTCCCAAAGGATAATTGACACTTTTTGCCAGAATCTGACCAGATCTGGTCAGATCGTATTTTGTATACATTCCATGGCAATAAACTCATTATCAAGTCTAGACACATGATACCTTCAATGTCATCAAAATCAGCCATCACCTTCATGACTAGCTCCTGAATCTGGCCTAGCCACTCTACTATGGTTTCAGGGAAGATATCCTGATAGTCAAGTACACAAAGAGTGGTTTAACACAAGGAGCCATACAAGATCACATACTAATCAAACACTGCACTGTGTTCTCAGCCTATTCATGTTAAAATGTGCATTTCTATATGTGGTAACAATGGAACAAAATTACTTGTATTTAAGACGGGCATCAGTTTTCTGAAAGGAAATACGGTCTTGATGGGATGAATGCCTACACAGCTCATTACTCTTTGCATAAAGAAAAGTCTACCTTTATATGCAATATTATCTTCCAAAAAGAAAACAAGAAAAAAAAAAAGAGACCAAGTGTCATAGTGATTTAATATGATGCTTTTATGCTGTAAGATAACTTCATAGCACTGTTTTGGGATTTTCAACAGACACAAGTTCAGCCAGAAATAAGTCTGTAACCCACAGGTAATTGCAGAAGCATGGAGCTCCCAACACTTTCAGTGAACACTTTCCAATGGCATACAAGAATCCTGGAACTCAGCGGGGCTGGGTCAGTGTTTCCCAGAAGTGCACGAGGTGAGTTTTGTAAGAGCATTATCATTGTTCTTCCAAACAATGCCATCCATTCAGGGCTCAAAACACAAAATCTCCCTTTCTCCACTGTCTGGGTGCACAACCTAGGTCTGTGCCCGCCTTCCTTTTACCTGCTTATCAACGGGAAGTGAAGGGTACAGGAGAGTATGTGATAGTGAAGTACCACCTGCTAGGAGAAGAAAGGCAAAGAGCACAGCCTGCAATTGGGTTGTTTTCCTCTCCATTCCATCTTTCTGTCCACCTACTCATTACTGAAGTGATTCATGACTTGCACAGTTTCCTTTGCCTTCGTTTGCTGGCTTTTGGTAGAGGCTTTATTTATAACATCTGGCATTTGCTTATGCCAAAGTCAGAAGAGTGCCATTCAGCACCTGATATTTCTTTTTCAGCTACACTGAGGCAACTTTAAGGTCCTTTTCCACCAACTGATCTTAATGAAACAGAGAAGTCAGACTGCTCATCTTCTGAGGTTTAGGAATAAAAAGGTTCTTTACTTTCCAGAGGTGAGGGGGGAAAAAAAAGAAAAAAAAAAGCTAACTGCTCTTTGATTATTAAGATCACCTTAACAATCTGTACAGCTGTTATAATTAATCCCTATGATCTTGGTGAAAGAACACTTCTTTGTGAGATTTGAAGTTTCAGACTACCTCCAAAAAACCTATGCAAAGTTTAAATCAGTGTGTAGCCACCATGTCCAACCATATGCCAATACAGACAGACATTAAAGTGCACATATACATGTTAACCATTTTAGCCTCTTAATATCGGCATACAGGTTACACTGTGAGGAATACACTGAACAGAATTTGATCATTTATTATTACACCTAAAAATGGACACACTATTTCTTTGTGCTATTAATAGTGAGAATAAAAGATTAAAAGCATTAAAAGGAATAAGAAAATCTTAAGGGCTCTAGCTGATCTTGTGTAGTCCATTTGGTAAAAACTTTCACACAGCCCACACAGAGGTTAAAAAACACATTAAAAAGTCACATCGTTAGGAGAGTGTGTCTCAGCTATTGTCTAAGAAGAGAAGATGAAAACTGTCAGTGGGGAAGTATTTCAGAAACAAGTACAAGAAGGAGAAACACTAGGGAATAAGTTTGAAGGTATCAAAAAATGTTACAATTCTGATCGAGCAGAGCTCCTCATACTAAAGTATTTTGAATTATTTTGGACACATTAGCAAGAATGCCAGGTACACAGTATTTTCCATCAGGAATGACCACTTCTAGAAGCATCTAAATATGAAATAATGGAGGAGAGTGATAAGGAAGTCCCACTAGTGCAGGTAAGTTAAAATATAATGACATACAAGAATAGAGTAAATCTATCAGTATCAAATAACATATTTCATGGTGCACATTTTGTGTTAAAAAATTACTTTCAGTCCTGTGTGGACAACTAATAAAGTACAAAAGCTTCTTGTTCCAGCAGTGCGCAAAGTAGGTCTAGTCACAATCCAACTGTGATTAACTAGGAAAACTCTGAAAATAAAAGTATCTAAACACAGTCTTATGTACATTCGCTCTAGGACTGTATGGCCTTTCATTTCAGATATTCTTGTACAGACACATGCCTAAATTTAGATATATCTTTAAGTCTATCAGTTCTTTATATTATCTGGCATGTGTCTGCAGCAAAAGACATATGTACGTGCTTCCTAGAATCTAGGATGAAATTAATAATTTACTAGAATGCCAAACTCTTTCAACATTTAAATCCTAAATCTTAGCCACATTGCTGGATAAATGTAAGCTTGATTGGTTGTTTTTTTTGTTTTGTTTTGTTTTGTTTTGTTTTGTTTTGTTTTGTTTTTCAGGCAAGAAAGAGCAGTACTTGAAAAGACAAAAATATTTGGTCACATGAACCATTTTCTTTTGCTGAGGTTTCTGCAGAGACAAAAAGAGAAAAATGGGTAATTTAAAGAATATTGCTACAGAATTAAGGCCGTTGGATTACCTGGGTTATATTATAATCCTAAAAATCTAAACATTTTGATTTGGAGTTGCAGAAAAATAGTGATAAAAACCCAGTATCAGTTAGAAATTTTTAGGCTGTTGTGTATTGCAGAGGACAAGGAACAATTTTGTTCAGATATTTCATTATTTGTTCTTAGTTTCTGTTCTCATCTTTTACAGTTAAGGCTAAAACAAAATATTTCTGTAACATACCAAAGGTATTTCAAATGGCAGGAATAAACACATAGGATAAGTGAATCTGGAGACATTTTTGCTTGCCAGGTACTCAAAATACATTTCACAATTAGAGTAGCAATTAAATGTAACTACATTGTTATGCATGATGTAATCTCAGATGGGAAAATGAAATCACTTGAAATGTTTTTGATTTTGAAGAAAAACACTAAATGACCAGATTTAATTAATAACACTGCAAGACATTAGAAAACATTTCTGTAGGAATACTAAGAATTTTCTACCTTTGAGTTCTTAAGATTGAAAAAATTCTGCTTAGAAAAATTGATAAATAAGCATGTTATCCAGCTATGCTAGAAAAACATTGAAGCTGTTTGCCCATCTTTAGATTATGAGACGGAGAGGAACCTTACAATATTGTGTTTTCTAAGAGGGCTGTATTAACCAGTTTGCTTGTTTTCGTATCTATGAAAAAAAGATCTCTTACCCAGGCATTAGAGATACTAAAATTCAAGGTCATATTGTAACAGCTCTTTCAAGGCTGCAGAATGCAAGATTAAAGTGGTCTCCCTTCATAGCAACTTGAAGCTGGACCAGACTAAGAGGAACTGCAGCTACCATTGGTCTCAGGAACACTAAAGACTCAGCTTTCTGAGGAGCAGCACATTGGCCTCTTGGAGGACTAACTTTCCTTCACACATCAGATAGATAGACAAGATAGTAATCTGCTTTGAACTAGCAGAGCTTTTAATCATCTTCCTGTCAAGACAGACTCTGTGGTTCTGATGTCTACAAAAAAAAACAAAAACAAAAAACAAAACCCAAAACCAACAATGAACCAACTAACCAACCAAAAAAAACCAGCACACAACACAAAAAAACCCCAAAGTCTATAGTGCACAGACAGAGTCCCAAAGACAGTTACATGTAATAGTATGAAGAATCAACACATATGATCTGAGAGAGATTTTACATATTTGGTAATGATAATGTCTACCAACTTCAGACAGACTATGATAATCTAAACACAACACAGTTGTTTTTATCAGCTTGACTCTTGCAAAAGTTGAGAAGCAATGTTTATCTCAAAACTACTTCCAGTTCGCTACCGAAACCTAGTGCAATTCCAACCGCCTGCTTCCTCTGCTTTGTAACACTTTTATTTTATGTGAATATGAAATATCAAGACTTGTGCAGAAACATTTTTTATATTCAGGCTAAGGACACGTGTGTTTCAGTTATGCAAAATATTTTATATATAGTATTATATATAGCATATAGTGTGTAGATATATATTGCAGGGACTATAAGAGTGACTTCTGGTCCTAGGGCAGAAGTGAAAAAGTGATAAAGCTTTACCACTCATAAAGTGAGCTGGCTTTCTATAACTTGTTGACAATTCTAAAACACAGCTTCCTTCACTAGCATTGGAAGCTGCATATTTAGGAATCTGCAGACTCTAATGATCTCACATTCAGTGAGAGCACAGAATTTCACCTAAAGTTTTGCTGCAGTAAAAATTTACTTAGAACAATATTTGTACTCCTTTGCAACAACTCCAATATAAAGGAAATAGTCACAATATGAATAGTGACAATAAAAAACCCCTAAAATTGTCTACATGTACAGCTGAACATCTGCCCTTCCTACATGTAAATATATTGCAAATAAAAACTCATAGTAGAAAGCATCCTAACTTTCCTGGTGCTCACGTAGCTCTAGGAAGGCTCTGCAATATGTTAAAATATTAGCAAACATGATGTCTTTACCTTCTGCCTATCAGTTTCCTAGTTACTGTATCCAGTACATCTGAAGAACTAAGAGAACTTGTCTTTAGTCAGAAGCTAAGAGAAGATGTGAACATCATACTGACTTCTGCTTGTATCTGATTCAAGATGTCACTCTTTTCTTTGAGTACTGACTGTTTCAAAAGTCTATTAATTTGATTTATGCCACTTTTTGGCCAGTAGAGCAGGAAAAATGCAATTAGATGTGCTATGCTGCCCTCATTTCTAATCTATGAAATGAGTGCAAAATACTGAGTCAGTAACTTCAGCAGGAACCATAGGAAAAACAAAATTAAAACCATTCCGTCATCTCATGGAACAAAAAAAAATATTTCTTGTAATGATTTTACAATCCATGACAAGTCCTCTATGAACTGAAAAACCCACTTATCTGTAGAAAGACAGCTTAAAACGTATAAACCAACTAAATTATGGAAAAAGATTCTTGGCAAATGGAATTCAAAGTTTAAACATGCATCAATAAAAAGGCCTTCTGTAACAGAAAAAAAAATTACATCTCCTGAATCAAACAAGGGTGTGGACATAATGTCCATCTGGATCTTTTTGTACTCTAGGATATTTTCTTGAAATATGAAGTAAGATCTCAGACTGCTGTAAACTTTTAGGATTCATTCAACTGCCAGAAACAGTGGTAATAAAGAGAAATTCCTATACTCTCCCAGCACATTTGAACAAACTCAGAAAAAAGTTCAAAATTAGTGCAATCTGGTGATTTGCATATATTTAAAATATTAATTTTGAAGCTACTCATTCCAAATTAATTTGCATTGGGCTAGCTTCAATTTACTTGTCAAATATATTATATGAGTACATTATGAGCCAGTACCTTGAACTTTACAAAATCTGCTTTAAACAGCTAGAGCAGCCCCTCCAAAGCCTGTATTGTTGCTGATCTGTTCAACTATTTTTTTTCCTTGCTCTTGAGGAAGACAATTAATTTCTCCAGCTGGCAGAGAGTGCTATACTCACATTAGTTATGACATTCATTGATAACGTTTCAGATTGTTGAGTTGCAGAGGGTCAGGACTGATTAAGCTGATCAAACCAATGTTTGCTTCTGCTCATATTAAAAACCAGATAACAACTGTTGACATTGCAGTTCCTCTTCCTTTACAGAATAAATCCCTGCAACTGTAGGGGCTGACAGCAGACAAGACAGAAAGCAGCTTTGCAGAAGAGAACCAGGAGGTCCTAAAGGTGGGCAAAAGTCAGCAGTGTGCTCTTCTGGTGAAGAAGGCCAGCCACACACTAGGATGTACTAAAAGAGTGTAACTTCAGGCTACAGCAATAACCTCAAATGAAGTTTCTTCATCAAAACTTATTTTGTATTTTCTTTAGCAGAAAAAAAAAAGCTGCTTAGTGAGTATCTTAAACTTTGTAACAAGGCATTCTGATGCTTCAGGTCACTTTGCTTTCATTTTCTTCCACAGACCAATGAAAAAGCATCAGACAGTGCTCACAGAGCACATTTTAAAACTCTTAAAAAAGTTTAAAAAATCACCAGTGTCGTGGGTTAAGCAGAGCAGAGTTAATTTTTTTTTTCCTTTTCCCTTCTCTTCATAAATAGCTAGCAAAGAAGCTATGTTTTGCATTCCTGCTCAGGAGAGAAGTGATAAGAGAAGAACGTTTATAGTTATTGCTAGGATGTTGCTATTTGTTCTCAAGGACATACATTCAGCCTTTTGGGGGGGAAG
>WKFP01014327.1:1581833-1621567 GCA_011057875.1 Pterocles orientalis
CAACAGGCCGAGCCTTTTTCGGGGCGGGGGGGGGGGCAGCATAATTGTGTATCACCTATTCTCTCCCTCCTTTGGGGCCATTGGCTGGGAGTGGGCTGGGCCTTTGGCCATCAGGTTGGGAGGGGTAATATCACTGTGTATCACATTGCATCTTTGTATATAGTATTATTTCTAATATTATTGTAGTTTAGTTATTAAATTGTCCTTATCTCAACCCACGAGTCCTCTTTGCCATTTACCTCTTTAATTCTCTCCCCTATCATGGGGGTGGGGGCAGGGACTGTGTGAGCGGGTGTGTGTGGTTTGGCCCCCAGCCAAGGGCCAACCCATCACAACCAGACATCTTCCTTGTCTTCATTTAATATTACTCCATGAAATTCTACATGTTGGAGAATTGATTCTGACAGAACAGCATGGAACATACACAGTGGCAGAGGATGCAACAGTTGCTGTCACATTTCAGTGGTGCTGGTATATTTATTTGTATGAGTTAATTGTGGGTGATAAACTGTCAGACAGCTACAGGCAAATATGCACATTGAACATCCTTCAAAAATGACAGGTATAACCAATAATAGTTGTATTGAGTAAAATTAGGGCAAAGTTAGGATTTAGTTAAATTTTGTGCACACCAAGATCTCCAGTGTTGCAGCTGGTATGTCCTGGGAAATTCAGAAAGGTTGATGCTTCTTTTTTAGCTTTTCTCTACCAGGCAGACATGAAATCATTCTCCTGCAATAGTGAACTTGCATGTAACAACGAGCAGTCAGAAAATCCTTCAAACAAATATAGTTTTTAATGAGCACTAATATTCTGAAGGGAAGTAGTCTGACATCAGGTTTTACTGCTAAGCTCTAGAAAAAAAGATGTCAACAAACTACAATTCATTTGCAGATGATAATTTTTCAGAATTCATGCCAACATTTGTACCATAAATCCAAATTTCTAATTCACCAGTGTGAGTACTGTAGGAGTTACTCTTAACTGTATTGCACTGATGCCACAGTAGTTTCAGTCACCTTATATCAAGAGACTAATAAAATCTTTGGAGAGGATATTAATGTGTCAGATGGAGAGAAACATGACCTTAAGCATTAGAAAAATCATCCTTACAATTATGGGACTCAAGGTGACTACTTTCCAAGTAATTCATCCAAAGAGAAAAGGATTTTTTTTTAAAAAAAAGGAAGGAAGCAACCACAACCCAGTTAGGAAAGTCTGACCTTAAAACAGAAAACTGCAAAAAGAAAACATGACTATCTGTGAGGGATTTCTGTTGCTTGAACATTTTTATGATACCATGTTTTCTGCTATATAGTGGCAATTTCTGAAGTATCACTTTCTCACCTAAATATTATTGAGGCCCTTGCTAGATTCCTGCTAGTTTCGTGTGTTTAAGCCTACACAAAAGCATCACATCCTGTTCTGTGGTATTTTAATTTATGGTGTTATATATATGGAGTATCAAAAAAAAATACTCAGAAGTGCACAGAAATAAAGTAATATTTTTTGTGATTTGAGACCTCTCAGCCATTACTGGTTTAAAATACTGTCCCCTCAGTATAAGGCAAGCAATCTTTTACTTCTTGTTTCTTAGCTACAACATTCAAATATGCTAAAGAGGAATATTGTATTATCACAAATAAAAAGTCTCCTTAAGAGCAAACAGAATAAATTGGGTAGTTGTATTTCCAGCTCTCAATTTTTTAATTCCTAAATCCTATTCTATTTTGCAAGTGGTGTTAATTCATAATCCATTCAAGTAGCAGTAAAGCAATATTAACAGAATATGTTTTGGCTGCTTCTGTATATTTCAGTTGGTCTAAACTAGAGAAGACCTTGGTAAGCATAAATAAAGAAGCCATGGGAGAAAAAAAAGTTAACTGAAAATGAGCTCTCTGAGTTTGGTTTGGTTTTTGGTTTTTGGTTTTTGGCTTTTATTAAATAATCTTACAACAGGACTGTAATTTCTCAAGTTTCCTGACTCTGTACAAAATGAGATGTTACTGGCTAAGAATTTTCTAAAGCAATCTGTTACTTCCTTTTTTGCTCCAAGCTATAGCACAATTTCCACTCTGAAGAACAAACCAAAATTTATTTGCATAAACAGCATCACTTAATGTCACATTTTTAGATTTATTTTTTTAAGTGTGGGGAAAAGTGGAGAGGATAAGAAAGGATTAAATAATTATTCTTATAATCACTCTTCTGCCATCCAAGTGCAACTAATAAGTGATCTCTGGGATACAAATTCACGTAATAGAAATAAACTACATAGTACTAGTGTTATAAACTGAATGTATTCTACAGGAGAAAAGGAATTGTCATAATCATTGGTTAATCATTTGATTACTGAGTTCATAAGGTGGAGCCATCTCAGTTGTACTGAGTGAAAAGAAGAATGGATTTATATTTCATGTGTTGGTTTAATCTCTGTAGATACTGATTCAATGCCTTCTGTCACCCTTCACTTATTTGTATGCATTTCCTCAGAAGGTAATCACAGAATTGCAATTTCTCTCTAAACCTGCTACATATCTTTCCTTTTGCTTTCTTTCTGTGATGAATGTTTAGACAGTAATTCCGCAAATGTGTTGGGAAGTCAGTGAGTTTTCTCACTGAATAATTTTTAAAGTCTATACTAGGTCTCTAAATGGTCTCTAAGAAATGACTGTTTCTTACCATACTAATGTAGTGGTTTTAACTGTATAGAAGCATGTATTTGTCAGTGATACAGAAGCACATGAAAATATTGCTGTAGATAGCAGTTGCTTTAACATTGTATTTGCATCTGCAGGAGCCCAGAAAACTTTCACAGTTTCTGGCAGCACCAGTGGCAGTTGACAAACTCATTCAGAATTTCCAGGATATGACAAATTTTGACAATTACCTAAATACAAAAATATTATTTCCAATCTTGACTTCTGTAATGAAGGTATGCATTACGAGGCTCTGTGTTAGAAAGAGTAACCACCTCGTGGCCACACTGAGAGGATCCTGTGGGATCTGGAAAAAAAAATATTTAGCAAACACTGTATGCAGAACTTTATTATTCTTTAAAATATTTTTTGTCACTGATAGACTGGAGGACAGTATATTTTAGTGACATTTTTATGTTTTTTCAAAGAAGGGTTTCTTAATTTGTCCAATTATTATGTCATTAGAAGCTTCCAGAGATGTCTGTCAGAGAAAAGACATGGTTTGGGGCCAAGAGCCTGAAGTTCAAATGGCAAGATTGAAACAAGGTGCAGGAAGTGGATAATCAAACCTTAGAAAGAATGGAAAAAATTTCTTTGGGACTACAAGTGGTTTTAAAGTCTGTTATAAAGAAAATCTGTACCTTCACGAACACAGTGAGCATAGACTTCTAGACACCCTTTGTTTTTACATTTTCTCCATTTAAGAAGACAGGTTTGCTTTTTTGTTTGTTGTTGTTGTTGTTTTGTTGTGGGTTTTTTGTTTGTGTGGTGGGTTTTTTTGAGGGGGAGGAATACAAAAAACTTGGGGGTTTGGTTTCTGGGGGGTCTTTTTGTGGACCTCACTATAACGGTTGACTAGACTCAGAAATCTACCCAATTAGGGACACAAAAGTACTTCTGTACTTCACTGGGATTTTTACTTTCTGACAGGTTCCGGATATGCATCAGCTGGTCAGCTTTGACAAAGCTGCTGAACTAATCTAATTGTCTTTCTAAATGTAGAAACCTTTCATATTAGAACTGCAAGAAAACCACCACTTGTAATTGTTCCTGGATTCTCAAATTATAATCTTGAGCCTCAGTTATCTGATAAAGATATATTCTAGAGTGCTCTGGGGCTTTTAAGAGCTTAGCAAGTCAAGAGCTAGGACCTTGCAGACAAGGCCTTGCCCCCCACATTCTTCACTCTAGAAAGAAAGGAGGAAAAAAACCTAAAGAATCACTTCAACAAGAAAATCACAGGCCAACAAGAAAGCAAAAAGAATCAACAGCTGCTGTCAAATCTATCAGAAGGAACAAATCACCAGTAAAACCAGGTAGATACTTATGGTAAATAATACATAACCTTGGCATTGATTTTTATGCCAAAGCTTCAGGTGGTTTTTAGTATCAACTCCCTAAGGAGGTGGTTTTTAGTATTACCTCCCTAAAGAATTACAGTTTAAGGACATCTTAAGGACATTTTTTGTGAACATCATTAGTGTCTAATAGATATGTTTCTGATCTACGAAATAGATTTTATTTCTCTCAAACTACCTGAAGTCACCTCCGTATTTTCCTTAGGTTTACTTAACTCTGAGGAAAAAGATATTTAAACTTATTTTTTGTAGTCTATTTTCATGAAATTAGTCGCACCAAGCAACAGGAGTAAAACAATCCTTCCTATGTTTAAACATAACCTGATACAGGTGCATTTGTGTGCAAGGAAGGCAGTTTGATTTCCCTCATGGCTCATAGTGTTTCATCCTGTACGGCTCATATTTGTGTTTTTTTGTGGGTAAAGATTTCATGCACATAAATGCTGGGGAGAAATTATTCGGAAAACACAGAAAGTACATGAGCAGGTACAGGATGACTGAATTTTATGTAGCAGGATTTGAATTATTATCTTCTACCTCCAAAGAGGGGCAACGTTTCTACCATGTTTATGGAGCAATTATTTTAAGATCTGTTTATTATGCAAGTGGTAACATCACTGAACAAAAGAAGTGTCTCAAATTTGAAAGTTACATTAAAACAAAACACTAATAAAATTGTATTTGTCTCACTATTGTTATGGCACAGTATATGATAAAGCCAAGTTTCTTAGAAGGCTCCATAAAATGAAGGTTACAGAGCACTTGGAAGGTTGCTTAGCTAAACATAGGCACCACTTAGGAGGAAGACTATATTGAGAAAGGACATGCCATATGTATAATGAAATTTGAATGATCAGAAAATCTATTCTTATAAAACATCTGCAGTTTTCTTTAGTGTATAAAAAACTTTGATCAGTTCTTTGCTATCACTGTGCTAGGCAGTTCAGTGTTTTATACAATACCAGCTAAAGTTGAAAGTATATCTTCAATTTATTTTTTTACAGCAGTTGCTAAAGTCGTACTTCAGAGTACAGTAGACTAGTTCAGGAAGTGCTACTGTTGATAGGAGTAGCAGCGAAATTAGCTTAGCCTACAAAGATACTAAACTTCCTACATGCATAACTCAACATTAAATATAACATTAATTGACTATAGCCAGTTCTTGGAAATGTTAAACTGCCTTATTCATTTTTACTGGCCTCAATAACAGAACAAATTATTTATTGACGACTGATGTTAGCAGGAGTGATCTTTCAGTGGAAAGCATTCAGATACAAAATCCTGTGCTCCAGAATGAGTTACCTCTTTGCAACACAGAGATGAGCTAAAATTCCTTAGAACAACAGTATTTTTTCCTTTTGCTTAGTTTTGGATCTATTTGCTGAAAATTAATTTAAACACCATCCCTCTATTTCATCATAAGTTACATTTAACAAGCAAAAAAGACACTAATTAAGGATCACATCTATAAAACCCTTAGCCAGTCTGCATTAGAGACAGCTGCATTCCTATTAACTAAAATAAAAGTTGGCTTCACTTATTTTCAATTAAGGGGAAGAAACAACCAAACAAAACAACCCACCTTTGTGTTTTGTTATTCTACTGAAAACTCTAAGTGAAGAAATAGTCCAAGAGTAGGATTCTCACTACTTTCTTAGTCTTCAAAATTAGCAAATACATGTACATATCTCATACTCAACATTTGGGGAAACATTTTAACTTTTGGGAGAATAAGCAGTTCACTAAGATTTGGTAATTTTTAATATTACTTGAGCTTTTTTTGGTTTTGTATTTTTTTTCTTTGACTGCTCAGTTGAATTGGCAGGTGCTTGGGAGAAAGGTAGCTGTTGATTTAACTTTTATTTAAAATTTACTTCTTCTGTATTGCTCAAAGCCACATGATGTGTTTGGGGAAATGTTCCCTGCATGATCAGCCACTTGAATATGCCTATTTCTATAAAATAATGTCATTGGAAGAGATTTTTGAGTACTTTATGCGAATGAAGGAATGTGTAACCTAACCCCTAAATCGCATAGTGGAAAACCTGTGAGGTGAGTCACAGGTAAGTAAATGGGATTACAAAATGTGGGTCCCCATAGGTTTTACAGGAATCAGAAATTATGATCAACATATGGGCCCCATGTTTCTTTGGTTAAGCTGTTTGTTTGTTTTGGCCACAGTTGGAATAAGATCTTTAAATGTTGATATATGAAGTGTTTTATTTTGTCCTTAAGAGGATCCAATCTCTCTGTAGAAGTACCAATAAAACATGGTATCTTTTCACATCACATTTCAGGCAGATTCACATTTTTTACCCATCTGAACTGTTTTTTGAAAACAGAAAGTTATAAATGTTTTATGCTTTCACTGTGACAACTGAAACAAAACCAAATTTGAGTCATTAGCAAGTAACGAGAGACTATCCAGAGAGATTTTACAAGGCTTCCGCCTATGGAAAAATATTTTCTTTTCTATGTATTCTATTGTGATCACCAGTCAGTGGCAGACATTCAGAACACATGTCCACAATTAGCAATCTCACAATCCTTGGTTGGTGTCTCTTGATGCATTTATACTGATATGCAGCTATTGCCTCAAGAGTGTATTTCAGATCAAATTCACCACTTGTGTACACTGCTTGCTGAATAGTCTCAGGGCTTGCTTGGGCAATCTGGCTGGTATTCCTGGGAAAACCTGTGCTTTTTCCAGAACTTGAATATCTTACTTGCTACCTAGTCCAACAGCTTTCTGTCAGCCTGTTTTCCATTGCAGCTCCTTCCTGTATTGGATCCATATCTAGCAGACAAAACAGCCTGGTGTGTTTCCTAGGAAGAATTTCATCTGTCAAGATAAGGTGCGCTTTGTAGCCAGCCTGACTTTGTCTACTCAATGAAAGGAAAAAGTAAATTCTTGAGAATGCCAAGAACTTCAATTCACTCAGGTGATGTTTTTGTTTAGGAAATCTGATTCAACTACCACATCAAAAGTATCCGAGCTAACTAGTTCAAAGCTGGTTTAAACAGGCAGTGAAACAATATTCTTAGGGTATATCACTAAGATATCAGTGGGGCTGTTCAGAACCTTGAACTAAAAATTTGATATCATGAGCCTGATCACATCTCATAATTATTGATGTAACTTGTGTCTGAGGGGTGAGGGGTTGGGTTTTATATATGTTTTTCAGTAAGACTTTGAGACTATAAGCACCTCAGTAGAACAGCAAAATTACTGCAATTTGCAAAAATATACCCTTGCTAACTTATCCTCCCTTCTTCACATTTTTCTTCTGCTTTCATATTTTCAGTCATTACATGAAAATATACATATAGTAGACAATTCATAGTCAAGATACATTAAAGGAAATTTTATTTTGAATTCTTACTCATATAATACTGTACCTTGACAAAGTATCACCAGTGAATATACATTTAAAAGCAGTTCCTAACAAGTTAGAAATGTACCTTTAGAAACATTACTTCATCTGTTTTATCACCCTTTCTTTATCTTATCCCCACACTATACAGAATTCGGTTTCCCCTGCCCTCTTTTACTCTTCTTTAGTGGTGAATGGCCTCTGGAAAATACAGGGTGTGGATAGACTTCCTTGCTCACTAGGGAAGAGAGGAGTTTTCCCATCCCAAGATGTGTGTGGTTGTTATTGTTCCTCACACCCTTCTGAATCACATAAAGTAACTCTTTGCTTTTCCATATCAGTCTTTTCAACACAGGACAAGTGAAAAAAAGTACTCAAAATCATGGTCTCTGCTAAAAGGCAAGAAAGTACCTTTTAACAGACACATGGATTAACTGCACCCTTGACATCTCACCATGAATCTTTGATTCCTTTGGGAAACAGGCATATTATATACAGTAGATATAAAGAGCATAACCTTTGTCCCGCAGCGAAGTCAGTTTCTTGTGAGGTTATTGCTTCTTCATGCTTCTGATTAACTTCTCCATGTTCATCCCTGTAATTCAGAGGGCCTTATCACCTGTACGGGCAGACTGCATGCAAGCTGAACAATGCAAAGCTTTTTCCATGATTAAATAGTCAAATGCTAGCTATCTACCATAAAACATAGGAGGGTGTATTGTGTATGTTCACGTAGACAAAGGAGGCTCACCCTATTTCCATTTGGGATTTATCACTAGCATCTCTCATATTCATTCCAAAGATGGAAAATAAATTAGATCATATGAAACTCATAGGAGTTGCTGTTAAAATCATTTGCTGGTTTGTCTTCAGATTATAGAGTTGTCACAAATGTACTGGAGGGAATGCCAATACAATATTAAATTGTCTAAACCTAATGTTTTTAAAATAAAATCAGCATATTTTGATAGTGAAGTTACTTGTGATTTCAGCTGTACAATAGACACATTTACTGTGAAAGTTACATATTTTATTCTTCCCGTTGCAAAGAAACAAGCCCTATCCTTTTCTTCCTTTGAACAAGATTTTTCTTCTAAAAATTATATCCTGTAGATTTGACACTTGCAATAGATTAAACATGTAATGGAGGGTGTACAATAAGGGAAAGAAGACAACATTGATGCAACTATTCCCCTTTCTCTTTGGTTTCCCGTTTTCTACAATACATGTAGGGTACAGAGCAAATGGAAACAGTGTAAGATTGGTTTTGACAAAATTTCTATCAAAGAACCTGTTTCATACCTGTTCTGGAAGTGAAAGTATGATGTGAATACATTTGGTCTGAATTTCACCTGTGAGCATGCTGAAAAAGGTGTGTTTCACACGGACAAATATTTGTCCTAAATTTCAGGGTAAATCTTTTTCTACAATGTTTGAACTATAGCATAGTCTCAATTAGAGTGAGAACATTACCCAAATTCAGGACTTATAATATCAAAATGTAGTAAATTCTACATTTTTGAAAATCCAAATAATATACTGATAGAGTTTTAAGTAAATTCTAGACATGCACTTTGTTGCACATATTTAGTTCCTTACCTCTAATTCTTTGCTTGTTCTGTACGGTCTATCAATATTTTCCAGTAAAATATACCTAATTCTAGCCACAGAAAAATCTTCTACAAGAAATTCAATACACTTAGTTTCTTTAACATATGTTCTCCCCTCATCCACAGGTATTATTATGAAAACTCAAGAATAAATACTTCTTGGGTATGAAAGTACTTACATTTTAAAGTGGAAACTATGATAAATCCTCAAATATTTGACAGTAAGTTGTCATCACGAATTGAGTAGATGGCAGCAAATACATTCATAATTGGGATGAAAAGTAGCATGCTGAACACTCACACATCAAATAATTTATCATATCAATTTTATCAAAAAATTTAATTGAAAATATTTTGGATAAGTACCAAAAATTGTTGTTACATATATACTGTGAGAGAACAGATTCTAAATAACAAAGGGAAAAAAAAATAGCAATAAAAACAGTTGCAGAGGCCCAGGGCAAACACAAAGCAAGGGTGATCTTCTTCAAGCATCACAATTTTGCTATTCTCAGAAAAAGCAGTTTTGTTTATGAAAAAAGCTACTGATCTATGCTAGGCTAATTCTAACATTTGGAAATATATTTTCAAGTTGTGTTTTACAACTCTCTCGTAGTCATCAAAAGGCAGCCTACCATCCCCTTAAGTCCCCATTTAATAATTACAAATTATCTGCCTCTTCTGATTCAGTTCACATTCTCCCCATTTTCCCATACTTAACATTGATTGAAGTTGGCTTACAGAAAATTAATGCTTTGATCACTCACTCACCTAATTTGAACAACAAACAGCATTTTGGATAGCTAACGTGAAAAATCCCACCATAAGTGAAACCACCCTTTGAACTTCAGCGCATATTGCTACTTGCTCACTTTTATTTTCCCAGGCTTTTGTAGACCTTTTTGTTATGACGAAAGCAGTACTGAAGAACTGTGATTTCCACTTATTATTTCAGAAGGTGTGTCAGGACAAAGCTGGACATAGAAACTGCTTTTTTTTGGGGGAGGAGAAGGAAGGGGTGTTATTTTTTTTCTGAGGTGAGAAGCAGGCCTCAGACAATAAACTCTACACAGGAAAAATTATTCATCTCTGATACTATTCCAGGGAAAGGGAGCGCTAAGCCTGAACATGCTGGGGGAATTTTTACATATCTCATTGACCTCCAACACTCTTATGAGAGGGTGTAATTCAAAACCTTGTTTGCTGGCTCATTTACTCTATTCGGAAGGAACTTGGAAAAGGATCCACCAGCATTGTTTATTAGGAAGCATTTTATTCCAAAGGAAAAGGTAAATCAGGTTTTACTCATTGAAGTTTCCTTTGCCAAAGAAATCAAATTCTGACTTGCCATATTGCCTCAAAGAAGATAAATTATTACACTCCCTACCCCTCAATAAAGGACACATTAGCAACTGTCCTATTCAAGTAGATATGAATAGATATGCAGTCATACGAAAGAGATCTTTTATTTGACAGTGTTCTTATATTCCTAACATCCAAGCCCTTCAAAATTTTTATTTCATTATGCTTTATTCTGAAAAGGTTTAAAGACACCTAACAAAGGTGCGACGGTCTAAGTCCAGACTCACATTAACATTTAGTCTTCTAATGTCCATAAAAATCCATGGCAACTAGGTACTAAAACAAATGTCAGTCTTCAGCCTAGATAACTCACCAAAGATTTAGAAAGGAAGTCTGAGGCGGAACAGGGAATCAGTTCCAAGTCTCCAAAAACCAATATCTCATGTACATTTCTTTCAGCAGCAGTTTCAATTTAAGTAGCTGTTTGTCCCAACTGTTTCTTTCCTATCTTCCTTCCATGCCAACATCACCTTTTCCCTTATGCCAGTCCAAATATGAGTGTGGTACTTGGCAAAACAGACCAGGGAACAGACACCCAACGACATTCTATGATCCTATGACATGATCCATATATGTTCCAGGACCAGACAAAAAATGCTGCTAAATCAAAGCTGTTCTAAGAAAGACTGTAGTAGATAAAAATTGTTTTAAGAGACACAAGAGACAAATATAATGAGAAAATGATGAGTCTATATAAATGTTATTCACCTGGTTTAGAACCATTCCTGGCAACAAAATGCTCAAACAACCCTGAAAAAACAACCAGTTCAATAAGCAGATTTGCAAACAGTGGAGTCACAAAACCATTATCTACTTCTGCTATGGTAGGACTGCCAAAACTAATTTGAGGAGTTCAAACCACTTAACTCAAAGTAGATTATCCCCTTCAAAAGTGGGTAAAATTTTGTTTCTCCTATTTCTAAATGAAGAAATAACAAGTTCTATAAATTATTAATAACATTACATTTGGGCAAGTTGGAATCTCTCTTTCCATTTCCACTCCCTTTTTCCAGTCTCAGTTGCTTGGTCTACTCCCTACTCTGTTTTCACCAGTTCCTATCTTTAAATCTGTTTCCTGCCTTCCTTCAGCATTCTCTCTGTTCTCCCCAAGAGATAATTACCTTACTGGAATCAATAGTATTGAAGTGACTGCTATCAAAGATTCACAAAGGTTAAAATGGCCTGAAACAAGAAAAGAAATGTGGTCCCTCCCAACAATATTTTTCACATGCTCACACTCCTGAGATACAGTTTTTTGTCAGCATTAGGAACCTTCTGTCCAAGAGGTTGAACACTTAAAACTGTATTAATAACATTCCCAACCTATTTGCACCTTCTGCAATAGTTTAGGAAGGTCTAGACTAAGCAGGGTATACAACAAGTTTTGAAAGAAAACCTTAATTTTTACATCAGAATGGTGCGGTAGCATTTAACACAGATCCAGAGAAAGATACACAAAAACAATGAACAAAAACGTGTCAGTCTGCAGTCTGTTGATCAATCTATCCCAGTCAAACAATTGCAACGTTACCACCACAGCCTTAATCAAATAACAATTAATCAAATCCATCGTAGATGAATTCTGAAACTGATTTAAAATTGAACCACATATCACTGCATTTCAGACTAAATGAGGTGTAGGCTTGCACCCATATTCAATTGGATACTTTCTCTTAAATGTTATATGTAATTGCTTCCTATCACATAGTCTGGGAGACATACACACGTAAGAAACAAATTGTAGAGCACACCAAATATTTTGTTTTCTAGACACAGTTGTGCAGATTCGTAGAAGAGGTTTGGATGGCAAAAGTGTTAAATGCTTACACATCTATTTGTGTGGTTTTTGGTTACTTCTCACAAGCAATGAATCTAACTATTCAAAGTTAACAATAAAGTTCCCAAAAAAGGATTTTCTCTTTCTTTTCCTGGCCACAACATACAAGATCTTAAATTCAGCTCATTTGTCTGTATAACTCCCCATAGGAAATAAAGCCATTACTCTGCTGTGATATTAGACAATTAGGAACACTTTTCGTGTGTTTTGGGGTTTTTTTGGTGAGCTTGTTGGATTTTTTCTCCTGCCCCTTGATTTCTTCCCCATACCTGATCTTTACTGACAAATTAGTTGCTCACTTCAGCTCTCTGTATGACACATGGTAAGGTTTCCTTAACTAATAATTTCTTGACTCAATCATCTGAACTGTAGATTTGTTAATGTGAAGGATTTGATAACCCCAAAAGTACTAAAAAAGTGAATTGATTTTGGTATGATGCATTATTATTATTATGCAGTTTTGGGCCCCTCACTGCAAGAAAGACATTGAGGCCCTGGAACGCGTTCAGAGGAGGGCCATGAAGCTGGTGAGGGGTCTGGAGCACAGGCCTTATGAGGAGCAGCTGAAGGAGCTGGGATTGTTCAGCCTGGAGAAGAGGAGGCTCAGGGGAGACCTTATAGCTCTCTATAACCTCCTGAAGGGAGGTTGTGGTGAGCTGGGGGTCGGCCTCTTCTCTTGTGTAATCAGTGATAGAACTAGAGGGAATGGTTTCAAGCTGAGACAGGAGAGGTTCAGGCTGAACTTTAGGAAGTATTACTTCTCGGAAAGAGTAATCAGGCATTGGAATGCACTGCCCAGGGAGGTGGTGGAGTCACCGACCATGGGAGTGTTCAAGAAACGTTTGGACGTTGTGTTGAGGAATATGATTTAGCTGGGAAGTATTGGTAATGGTTGGACTAGATGATCTTCTAGGTCTTTTCCAACCTTGATAATTCTGTGATTCTGTGTGATTCTGTGATTATAATAATGAATATGCCATAATTGAATGCACTATAATAATGAAGATGCCATCATTGAACAAAATTACAAACTGGCTATCAAATGCTGATTAGCTGTCAGTTTTATACTTCTAAGCCAAAATAGGACATATAGTAGTAGCTTTTACGCCTGCATTATTTTATTTCTATAATAGAGGGGCTATAAAGTCTACCAGAAAGAAAAAAAAAAAAAAGAAAAAAGGAAAATTGGTATTACAGTTTGAGTTTTAATTGTTGAAAGTTAGTTGCATTACTGAGAATATTGTGACAATAGTTTTCCTCTGGGTCAGACAGGTTTTTCAACGAAGTAAAACTGTAAAACAGCTATCCCTAACATCATTAATAAATCATTACTATTTAACTCAGTTTCTTCCATGGAAGAATTATTTTCTCTCTGCTGCATATATTCTCACATCTTTCAGTGTGTAATATTCAGTCATCTCAACCTGATGCATTTTCTTTCCTTCTTTTCTTTTTGCAGGATGAATATTTCGTGTCTATTGAACAAGTTTGGTAAAAACAACTAACAAAACCACTGTATCTGTTTCGTGTAAAGGGTAGGAATCATCAGGAAACCATTCACAAATATGAGCAGCTTAGCAAGAACCTGCACCATGGCAAAGAATAAGTATCCTGAACATTTCTAACCTGTATCTGACAGCAAACACACAGAAAAGATAGCAGCCAGCTGGAGGTAAACGGATTACATAGTTCTAAAATTGCCCTAATCTTTTTGCCAGCTAAAGCACAGTGTGTGAGCATATGTGAGGTATCTAGGGAATAGTCTGCTGGATAGATCTGGCTTCCTGATACCACCCGAGAATATTTTGAACAGGTAAGAACATGAAATAATCTGGCCCACTATATATGCAGTGACTGCATCCACAGTTAAATAACAGAGTATAAAAATGTACCTCAGATTTTTTGCCAGCTAATAACTGGCATATTATTCCACCTTGTGTTTTCCTGGGGGCATTGGCACTTCATTTGTCAGAGGCAGCCCCCTTTCATAACCAGTACTTTGAATGTCCAAAATTTTGCACACACATATATCCTGAAAAAGTGAGAAGAGGCTGCCTTTTTTTCTCTTCTGCTGTAGGTAAACTCTCCCAAATGAATAAACTAAAGTTTGAGATAACACACAAGAGTTGTACTCTTAGTCATGTATCAGCCTATATTGTGTGTTAAAAGGCTTGGGAAAAGAAAAGGTGTATTTTTGTTAGATGTGGTGAAAGAAGCAGAAAATAATTTCTGGCCTTAAGAAACTCGGTCTCATTGCTTAGCAGGCAATAAGGAAATGCGACAAATAGAACAGAAGAGAGAATGTAAAACAGTAAGGAAACACTCAAGTGAAAAAATTAGAAGAGGAAAATCACAGGTCACTACTTGCAGAAAGGATACTTCTATATTGTTAAGCATGGTAACATAAGTGATGGTAGTGAGGGAGATTGCACTGATTTTCCTCAAGGGAAGATTTAAAATGAGTAAAGCAGTGGCTTTGTGAGAAGTGAGATCCTCAAGATAGAGACCAGAAAACTGACAGGACCTTCAGGTAAAATGACTGAAGGATTTTGACCAAGTCTTAATTGCAAAATTCTGCCTAACTGTGTCAGAAAGTTGGGACCCTGAAAAAAAACATATAGTCAAGAGTTGAAAAATATAAATGTGATCACATGCATTTAATGTGTGTTTAAGCCTGAAAGTATGGAAAATACTAAAGCAATAAGGGGAAAAATGGCAGCAGTCATAGTCTGAACATTAAGTTGACAGTACTCAGAACTTCACCAACACTCAACATAAACATGCATCGAATGCTTATTATTCAAGTTTGATTGTAAAGGTAAATATTGGAGTGGGGTATTAGCACAACATCCAGTCCCAGCTAAGACCTGCTAGAGTAAGTACTCAGAAATTGGAGATATCCTACCTTTCCAGTGCAAGGATGCCTGTGTTACAACTCAGAAAAGGGGGAAACGGAGGAGAAAATAGGAATAAGAAAATTATTTCTCCCATACTGAAAACAGAGGCAGACGATTTTGGCTTTGCATTCTGAAAGAAGCAAGACTATATCTCAAATCTTCCTGAGAAGACAGTCAGTTGTTCTTTTCTGTCACCTGAAGATTCGCCATTGTATTTTGTGGTGAACTATGAAACACAATCAAAGAGAGGAAAGCTCCTATTTAATACAAGAAAGCAACTACATTAGGGTACAGAGACATACTCATGCCACAGTAGAAAGAACAGTGAATCCAAATACAAAGCTCGTAAGCAATAAACCAAAGTCCAGAAAGGACTAATGAATCATGTTTAATTAAATCATTTTTGTTTTAAAGTACTTTGTCACAGCAGTGACTTGAAGGCTCATAAATTTACATGAGACTACAGTATGCGATAGAAGATCTGTAGGGCAAGAACAGGCTATTTTAAGATTTGTGTATTCACATATATTAATCTGCTGAATAAAAAGACATACATCTTTCTTGTTTGGCTGTTCAGTAACTTCTTACTGCTCCTGAACAATTGTTGCCTCTCCCAGTTGATGCTGTGTGCATCACAAAGATGTGCAACACTTTGCTCTTACTTAGGGATTAAAATATGTAAGTTCAGACATGATCGTCCTTCCTCCACAGCTGCAAGTAAGATTTTTCCATTAGCTTTTTTTCTGCTGTGCGAGTGATGGTTTTAATGTTCTTACCATGCTGTAAACACCCAGCTTACAAAACAGGATGACTAAAATGGTGACAACAGCTCTTTGCAATGAGAAGTAAAGAAAATAATACATCTGGAGGAACATGATTAAAATATTCCTCATGAGGAATTCTCAAACAAAGGGTATAAAAGTTAACTCAGTCAGGATGAAAGAGATTTTAGCTATCAAATGTGATTTTCTTTTTTTTAATGCCTTATTTTAAAGTTATTTTGTCTAGATCTCTTAACACACAGATCAGTAGTTTAGTACCTCCTTTCCTGTTTAAAAATAACATTTTTTAATATTTTAATAAATCCAAACTTAGAACAAGGTCAAATATTGCCTTTAGACTTGTGTCTTGAAAATCCTAAAACCCTCAAATTTTCAGAAAAGAAAAAGATCTTCATGTAGATTTTAAAAGCCAGTTGGAGGACTAGTTCTTTCACAGAACACCAATGCCAGCACTTACAAAGAAAAATGTACGTTTAATAAGTAACACTGCCTTCACACCTGTCTTACCGCAAGTCCGTGTTCCTCCTACACTGACACCTTTGAAACCATACCATGTCAATGAGTTACAGTTCGTCTCAGACAAGTATTAGGGTTAACTTTTGTTAGCTTGTGACTTTTGGAAAAGCAATGGGAATGTTTTGTAGGTCCATACCTGAAGTATGAGACAGGGCAGTTTTTCAAGAAACTAGCAGACAGGGCACAAAATTCCTTTCCTGAGTGAAAACCTGAAAGGGGGCAAAAATTGTTGCATACTGGAAAAAAACTTCAAAATTTCTTCAGACAAGAATTCTCAAATGTTGTTTACAGAAATTGACACAATATTTTCTGCTTGGCTTTTCAAAACAAACTTAAGATGACTTTCCACAATCTCTCTAAACTCTGACAGTCCCATGAACCAAGCAGCTTAGAGTCATCCTGTGGCTGGAAATCTGGCTCCAGTCAGGCAAACTGTCAGTGAGGTAGGTAAGTTTCCATGGAAACCTGCCTAGTTTCTGTCAAGAGTAACTAAGAACAACCAACGTGTTCCTACAGAATGTTTTGATGATATTGAATCAGCATTTTTTCAAACATTTCTATTAATAAACTACATAGACTGAAGACTATCTGAAGGCTAGTTTTGAAAAATTGACTTAATACGGAGTAACACATTGTGATCTCAAAGAAAGTGAATGAGTCTGCTATTGACCTTCTTATCAGGAGTTAATCTCCCAAGGTTAATCTCTCTCATTTCTTTCCATCTGCGCAAAAACCTGACACACTTCTACACGTACATACACAATGTGCATGCAAGTGTGTATATACACACACTTGTGTAAAGTGGCACAAATCCACAAATCCCACCTTAGAGAGTAAACTCTCAGTTTCTTACTTTCAGGATTATGTTTCTTCACATATTACTATGTGAACTATTACTATTACGTTTCTTCACATATACACTATTAATTCAGTGACTGTGAAGAGGCTTCTGAGCCTAGATGAAATAGACCTTTAAAATTCTATTATTAACAAGTTATTAGAATAGCATCCTTTTTTATTCCTGGAAAGACCAGTCAAAGATGCTAGCATGCTGTTCCATGGTAGAGCTTTTAAAGAGCACAACAAAACAGACACACAGGTGATAAGATAAAAAATCAGGCAGAGATCTCGGTGTTTCAGCAAACCATTAGTAAATTCAGGATTATGAACTTTGAAATAGAGGGTGAACAGAGTGTGTTAAGAGACCAGTACACTAGCACTTAAAGTTACATTACCTTAGTGACTAGTCTTTGGTGTGACGGAACACAGGGCAGTAGCAGACAATAGCCCACATTTGTCACTAGAAGACACCAGAACTATGTTTTTTCTGCTGGAGATACAGGCTGTGTTTGTATACCCTTTAAAAGGAAAGCACATAGTTGGAGAACATGCAATATGCCTTTCACTGTAGTAGCAGTAACAAGATATGTTCTTCAATTGCAAGTAATTAATAGCCTTGAATATCACAGATGGATACTCAGGAAGTACAGCTTCTCTCACAGTCAGGCTTTCCTACATTCATTTGTTTGGCTTGCAGGAGGGATTACAAAATTATTATACTGACATGATTTCTCACAACTCTGCAATCTACAGATGTTTATCTTTCAGTGTACAAGTATGAATTTCTTTCCACAGTGCTTTTTGTTTGTTTGTTTCTTTTTTGTGGGTGGGGTGATGGGAGGTAAAATTAGATTTTACCAACATGCAATTTACTCATTCTACACCTGAGAACCTTCAGGGCATATTCTATAACATATTGCTTCCAGTGTGCTAACTTTAGATGAAAAAGAGGAGGCACATGTACAGCTAGTCTTTGTGTGTTAGTAATCACAAAAAAATGCAAACTAACTTTAAGATTACAAACAATGTATTTTACATCAGAATTCTTACAGGATGCATCTCACAGATACTGAGGAGTTTGCAGAAAAAAACAAACTCTTTAGAATCTTAATATCTTTCAGAAATATGGATAGCTATACTAGAATTGGTATAGCACACACCAGAATTAACATTTCTTTCAAATATAAAGATAATTTGTTTAGTGGTGTTGCATAACTAATTAACTGTAAACCTAACTACTTGTTAGTGCAAAAAAAAAACCGCTAAAGACAAAAACACTACAGTCAGAGATCAATTACACAGAGACACCTAGACAGGCTGGAGATTTGGGTGGGGAAAAATTTCATGTAATTTAACAAGAGCAAGTGTAGAGTCTTGCATCTGGGCAAGAACAACACCAGGTTCCAGTATAAGTTGGGTACTGAGCTGTTGGAGAGTAGTGTAGGGGAGAGGGACCTGGGCGTCCTGGTGGACAGCAGGATGACCATGAGCCAGCACTGTGCCCTCGTGGCCAAGAAGGCCAATGGCATTCTGGGGTGTATCAGAAGGGGGGTGGTCAGTAGGTCAAGAGAGGTTCTTCTTCCCCTCTACTCTGCCCTGGTGAGACCGCATCTGGAATATTGTGTCCAGTTCTGGGCCCCTCAGTTCAAGAGGGACAGGGAACTGATAGAAAGAGTCCAGCGCAGAGCCACAAAGATGATGAAGGGAATGGAGTATCTCCCTTACGAGGAAAGGCTGAGGGAGCTGGGTCTCTTTAGCTTGGAAAAGAGGAGACTGAGGGGTGACCTTATTAACGTTTATAAATATGTGAAGGGTGAGTGTCAGGAGGATGGAGCCAGGCTCTTCTCTGTGACATCCAGTGATAGGACAAGGGGCAATGGGTTCAAGCTGGAACATAGGAGGTTCCACTTGAATATGAGAAAAAACTTCTTTACAGTAAGGGTGACAGAGCACTGGAACAGGCTGCCCAGAGAGGTTGTGGAGTCTCCTTCTCTGGAGACATTCAAAGCCCGCCTGGATGCGTTCCTGTGTGATCTGATCTAGGCGTTCCTGCTCCGGCAGGGGAATTGGACTAGATGATCTTTCAAGGTCCCTTCCAATCCCTAACATTCTGTGATTCTGTGATTCTGTGATATAACAGTGCTAGATAATGTAAATAAACAAGCTGGACACTGTTTCATTGCCAATGAAATATTGCCTCATTACAAACTATTAAGCAAACTGGAACAGAAGATAAAATTTTGCCAGAGTGTGCCCTTAAAGTCTTGGCACTAACTTAATTTCATTTAATTACTATTCTTAATCACATAAAAAGCACCTAAAACAGCAGGATATAATCTTTATCTGACGTCAGTAACTTAAGATAGATGATGAGGTATTTCTTGGTACTTCATCCCCTTAAGGCCTTCTCAGTTCTTCTCAGCAAGGGATTCTTTGGAATAGCAAACCTAACAAAGAATTAAGATTTGGATAGGTGCTGGAGGTGAGGTGGTCATTTTTTAGCCAGGGAATTACATTTTTTTCCTATATAAAAATGAGGCTTGAAGTTCAAAGAGGAAGTAAAAAGATTACTTTGGCACAGAAGATTACAAGCCTGCTTCTTCTCTTTCGGATTTAAGCACTACGACTTTTATTTGAGCATGTGAGGTATGATATTCCCTAGTGACTTAACTGTACTACCAATGTTTATCATGCCAGCTACCCTCTCTAGGTAAATAGTCCTTATAGAGACAAATCACTCCACAGAATATATTACATCTTCAGGCTGACTCTAAGGTCAGTGATTCCTATGTGGCTTGTTTGGCTGTAGTCTGTCTTCCAACAAGGGAAAATAAGCTTTCCTCCTCTTTTTAAATCTTCCCATACAATTTTCTACCTGATGATATTTCTAGCTGTCTGCCTAGAGAGCTCTAGCACTTCTCCTATTATGAAAGATTTAACCTCACAAGAACATTACTCTTCTGTTAGTCCTTCATGTTACTAAAATGCAGCAAGCTCATTCTCTCAATTAATATTAAAAAATAAAATCAAACCAAAGGAAAAATCCTTGAACACCTATCACCTGGAAAGGCAACTAAATACGTACAGGCTGTGTGAGCCCTTTAATGATCCAGACTTTGGATTGTAGGGTAATTTAGTTTCAAAAGGACTACTGGAAGTCATCTAGTCAAAAATCCTGCTCAGTGCAAGCTCATAATATATATGATAGTTTTAAACTAACTTCAAGAATGCTTATATCTATGGTTTCTGCAGGTAACAGGGCTAGACTGTACACTTAGTCTAAACTCCAAACAATTCCACACTCTTCCATGACATGCAGAAAGATGGTGTGGTGGAAATGCCAGGTAGATCAGCATCTGAAGAGGAAAAACACAAACATGTAACTGTTACCTACTATGAAAAATGTCATATTTACTTATCAAGCTGTCTGTATTTACGAGGTATGTTTAGACAGGTCTTTATAAAAAAGAAGAGGAAAAAATGGGGTTTTTTATTGTCCAAAGGCATACTTGGTTTTTAACCCCCAACCAAACTTTTTCAAACAAGGAAACTGAACTGGCTTAATTAGTAGTCAAAGCGGGAAATATTTTTCAACTCATAATTGAAAATCTGCATCTCACTTTTGCAAGTTCTTGTTTTACCCCTGGTCAGAGAGCTATTATAGAATATGTCAATCTCGGAATTAGTTTTCTAAAACCTGATAATTATTATCCACTTTAGATGTAGTGATAATTACCAACAGCTACAGTTCTGGTAAGGGTAGTGTTCTCCATTAATACAGAAAGGATATTTTTAATTACAGTTTAATATACTTTACACAAAAGTTTAAGAATTAATAGTTATTCCACAAGAAAACTGAGGGAAGAATGCTTATTTGTTAGATAAATGTCGTACAAACGTGGTAGAACTTGTTCAGACCAGATGAGGCTCATCCATTACATTGTGCTTAAGCTGAAAAAGATATTAACTTATACATATATATATATATATATATAAAACAATAAGCTATTTGTTTTTACTGACACCTCTGAAGGAACTATTCAGGTTGCAATGCACTAACAATATGCAACCTTTCAGACTGGTTAGATATGCATTTACAGACAAGTAAATCCCTGACAGGCTAAAATTCAGTTACATAATAAGCTTTAAATTGTCACTAATATTACTTCTATAATAAAAATTTCTCTTGAAACTTAAGGTTCTTGTAGACAACAGAAACTAGGCTAGAACACAATATTCAATTTAGCAATATACCTTCATACAGAAAATTCCAGGCAATCAGAATATTAAAAAAAAAAGAAAGAAATAAGAAGCCAGTAGGCAGAACAAGAAGATTCTATTTAATTAATCAGTAATGTACTTAATTAACCTGCAACTTACACAGAAGATACCTTACTTTGGAATCTCCTTTATTCATTTTCACTACTCCACTGATGGAAATTCTGACTCCTCTTTCATTCCTTTCTTCTCTTAAATCTAAGCTCTCTTCTACCTTGTTCCCCATGCTTGGAATATCCTTGCTTGGTAACTTCACTAAAACCAAAGAGAATAGAACTGAACGCCAAAAAGGTTCATTTTATGTCCATAAGCAGTTGCCTGAGCTTAAGTATCTCGGCAGTTATTTGTTCCAGTGGGTCTTCAGGTATGCTTAAATACTTTGTTCAAACTGACTTAATTCTGCACTATTTTACATGTGACAAGAACAAAAATATTCCTAGATGATCAAAAAAGAAATTATGGAATTCTGCACAATGCAGAATAGACACAAATTAATAGATAGACACATATTAAATTTTGGCATCAATTTCATACTTTCTAAGATGAAAGTAACATGGAAAATAATTTTCTAGTGATAAGATTTCGTCCAGGATCTGAAATTGGAAGTGAGATCATTGATTGACTTCTAAGACACTGAAACGTGTTAGTATTTCAACACTGGAACTGAATAGAAACATGCCATGAAGGAGATGAAGATTCCTTCCCTAATCTGAGTGTGTTTTGGTATTATGTTTGGTTGGTAACCCACATGAGCTGATGTTATTCAGGATGTTAATGTTGGCTATGCTGATACTTTCTTATGTTTTAGTGATGTCATAGGAAATGCAATTAAGTAACAGTCACACTTGGATCTTACAGTTGCCACTTCCCCTCTTTTTTTCAGTGTTTAACTAGATGTTTGAATAAGCCAGCAAGTATTCTAAAGTACACAAAATGTAGGCTCCACTAAAAAAAGATGGGACCTCTGACTGAGCTCACCACCACCTGCTGGCCTCCACACTAGTGGAAATTTTTGTCAGTCTGCAGCCTACTAAAATCCAGCTAACATCACCTAATGTATGAGAACCATTTGCAAAAAAGAGGGGGAAAGGGAGAAAAACTGAAGTTCTTTACAAAAGTTCTCTTTAAGTGCAGCCATTTCTGTATCATCACTTCACTTCTGAAAGCAAGAGAAACAAGAATAATAATTTAAAAAAAATCAGTAACGCTCTTTATTCCTCTTGGGAGGTGGTTGTATTCGCTTCTAAATTGCCAGCTGAAAAACAGTCCCAGCACCTGTGCACTGTTCCCTCACACAGTGACAGCAGCTGCTCTATTAGATCCCCAGAGGACTACACGCTCTTTTGCAGGGCCTTCAACTGAAAAAAAAAATCCTTACAATGGGTTAATGGAAAAAGGAAACAGAGTTTTTGAGTACTGTGAAACTGGAACAATTTCTCTCTCTCTCTCTTCCCCATCCCTCCCCTCTCTCCCCCTTCCTCCTCCCCTTCCTTCCCTGCTGCTATTTTTCCCCAAATACTTTAGCATTTGGAAATCAATAATAAATACATAGCAAAAAATAAGAGGAATTTTTTCTGATCATGAAGGATCCTCAAATGATGTTGAGTTTTTATTTTCAACTTGATGACATACATCCCATTAGGAAAGGACAGACTTCCTAGCCAATGATGTGATTTTGATGGCAAGGAACAATTTAGCCAAACACTTAACCACGATGAAAAGAATCATATAAAGTATCTGTTAACATGTTTTATTTAGTCCTCTCTCTTCACATTTGGAATTCATTCACACTCTTTCGATATATTATTGTGTTTTCATATTGAACTTGGAAAAGGGGATAGACACTGATCAGTTAGAACCATAGAATCATATAATATCTTGACTTGTGAAAGGACCTATAAGGATCATCGAGTCCAGTTCCCGGCTCCTCACAGGACTACCTAAAACAAAATCATATGACTAGACAGTGTTGTCTAGATGCTCCTTGAAGTTATATATGTTACATATATGCATTATATATATATATAACATCTATATTTGTAGCCTGAAACCCCACAAAACACTAGTGATAAAATTCTGGAGGCAGCAGAATTCAGGATTATTGGGGACATGGTTTAGTGAGTTAGACAGTGTGGGTTGACGGTTGGACTTGATGATCTTTGAGGTCTTTTCCAACCTCAATCATTCTATGATTCTATGATTCTATGATTCTATTATTAGACTTTCCTAGCTAATGATCTTTCTTCAGGGCAGCAGCACTGGTATGCAGAGGTGTCAAATATCTTCATTATTAAAAATCTAGAAAAGTGAACACTGAACTTTTTATCCCAGGAAACAAGCTGATCTGTTTCCCTCCAGGTTTTTTTAAAGTTTAGAAATAAATTTCTCCAGGCCTAACCTTTTTGATCCCCAAAGCAGACAGTTGTCACATGGATTGATGGGTATTCTCTTACATAGTTACGCTGCAAATGGAGTGCAAAAACACTCTCTTGTCCAAAACGCCAACTATTTGAATTCATTAAAACATTGATCTGACCTCCATAAAGCCCATTTGTATAACTTTTCCAGTATATAAATACTAACCCAGAGTACACTGAAATGTGAAGAATGAGATTTTCCTGTCTGCACTACGTTCCCAAACCAGCCCTGCATTCCTAAATCTCACAGATTCGTCTTCCCTTCCCCCACATCCCCTATTCCCACTATCACAATGGCCAGTAAATTCAGGAGTGTTTGGCAATCTGCCTGGGAACTGCAACATGGTTGCAGTGTATGCTTGTATGCTAGTAAAAATCAATTGATTTCTGTGCAGAGTTTGGTAGTTAAAAGATGACAAGGACCATTCCCACCCAGCAGTCTTCATGTAGCCACTCTGTTTTGATAAGAACACTTTGCTAGTGTAAAAATTGGTTGTTTTTGTCCATCTGCAGTCTGCATGGTTTTTAGTTCAGCCTTTTGAGTGGTACCATTAAACCTACTATGCAGTCTTCTCTGCTGCTTATGAAGCGAAGAATCTTGAAAAGATCTCTCCCCAGACTGAGCATGAAAGGCAGGTAGTGCTTCTTAGGAACAGTTTTTAGCTAGAGTCAGATTTACAGAGCCACAGCTGTCTGACAGTGCTGTCTCTTCTAGGAATAACATAGTTGCAGTGGGTTCTCTGTTTAGGCTGAGACTGACAGTATGTCCAGTGCTCAAACATAGATTGGCTCCTGCTGTGTTGGCCCTTCAGCCCTCTGTTGAAGATGCTTTGAAAACTGGAATATTTGAATAGGAATTTATCTACACTTTGAATGGCTGAGTTATGTGAGATGAGTGCTACTCTAACTATCTTCAGTGACATCTAACTGAATTTGGAGAGTTTTAACCAGCTTTACCAGCTGTTAGGTTTACAAAGCTTGCCAGAATAGCTTTGGCTTGGTTTTCTCCTCTTGGCTTCTTAGTTTTGCTAAGACGAGCCAGACTGGTTTTCTGATTCTAAACCAGAAAGTTAATTGCATACAAATTTTACATGGAAAGCTTGGAAAAGAAAAACCATAGAAACCAATAACAGGTGGATTTCTCTCACAGCTGTTCTGAAGGGTTTGTATTTCTACAGTCCAGTTAGATACCAATGTCACTCAAGCATTGTTTCCTTAGTGGCAGGTTTTAATTAAATAAAACATGAAAAATAACTTTTAAATATTTTTACATACTTTGTTGAAATAAGTATTTTGTAATAAAACAATAAATCTTATAATTCCTTAGAAACTGTAGAAAGCAAATTTTAATAACCTCTGTACTGAGTCACAAAAGCAAGTGAAGAATAATTTCTGGGTGTAGAAGTCAGGAGCTATCACACACCTGGTTCTTTAGATTACTGAATGAGTGCTAATGCCAAATAAAATCAAGGGTTGATAATTAAAAAAAAAATAATCCGCAAAGCACTAATGATTAAGAGTTTCGCAGCGTGCTGAAATCACAAAGAACAGATCTGCTAGACCCGGATCTCACAAAGTGATTACAGCCTGTTGCCAACACGATTCTACCATATATAGCTGAGGAAAAATGCCTCTGCATGCATTCTAAGGTAGCAAAATATCTGATTATTGCCATCCTAATTAGTCACCTCATTCATAAAATTGCCATTTTAAGTATCACCAACAGCAGACTAAATTAAAACTTTGTATAAATCTGGGCCAAGTTTTTCAGAATATCTCAAAACACTGTGTGTCACCTGGGGCTCAGACTCCAGAGGCGGGTGCACAGGCACGTGCTGGATGCTCAAACATCTTTGAGGCCTATAGCTTTAAGCTTGAAGGTGCCACTTTGGTTACACAGACAAGGCAAGCTCTTTGGCGAATACCATCTAACCTTTAAAAACAGAGCTCATTGCATATTTGTTCACCTGACACTAATTTGTTTGACAGCTATTTCAAAGCACCCTATCAAATGGCACCCAGAGAAGTTTGGAGTTGGGCACAAGATACAGTAAATTCCACTGAGAGCAGATGGGAGGAATGTGCAGAGCTCACGGAAAACCGTTCACACATGCCCATGCCACCACAGCGGGGCTTTCTAGGAGCTTCTGGGCTCCTCTCAGGGCAGACCTTTCCCTCAGAGCAGCCCTGCCGGGCCAGGCTCAGCCCCCCATTGCTGCGTTCAAACCCCTCCAACAGCCTTTAGCTCTCTGACACGGTGCACTGCCAGGCCCCTCCCCAGCACTGGCATCACTAGAGGGAAGGCAAACTGCTGATGAGAGAGGTGGGTCTGAGCTGCAGCACCTAGCCAGGTCACTTTGGGACCCCGACCTGCACTGCCCAAGTGCAACTGAGGCCCCAGCACTCTGGTGCACACTGCAGCACGCGCATACCACCAATTGGAGCCACAGAAAGCCCCCAAGATCCTGTAAGCAGGCCCATAAATCACACTGCGTGGACACTAGCAGGTGCTGGGTCATTGTGAGTGCGCAGGTGTTAAAGCACAGGCAGATGTTTATAGTGTCAAGTTGCCTGAAAGAGTCAGCACTAAAAGCTCACCTCTGATTAACAGCTCATCAGTGCCAAACAAGTATGCAAAATGATGAATGCTCATGCAACCCCAAATCGTGGGAAATTGCATCTGACTATAATTGCAATCCATATTTCATACACCCCCAGAATGTGAGTGCTGGCTGGATAGAGAAAAAAAAAAAGCAGGAAAACATTGCCCAGTTGTTAAAAACACTCCTATGTCTGTGCTATATTGCCCTCCACACTCCTGACAGAGCTGTCTTTCAGAGGAGAGGCCAGGGAACTTGGCCAGACTCAATACTTTGGACTGTGTAAGTTCCCAGTGCAAAATACATGCAGAGAGCAAGACAAGTAATTTGAGAGGCTGTGAAATACTGAAAGATAAATGAGGGCAGGGTATTTATTAACTTACTTTCCTCTCTGGAAACTGTTGGCCTTTCATGATCAACCAAAATATGAACCCTGAGAGCTAATGCTCTACTTCAGGAAAATTTTTAGCATGCTGGCATTTATTCTAAGTACAACAGTACCTTATGAATTCCTAGCCCCCTGAATTTTTACTGCATTGTGTAGTACCTGCCTGTCCTCTTGCTGTGCTGAGTTTCTAACTCATATTGCCCTATCAGATAAGTAAGCTAGCTCACTAGGAGGACATGAACCAAGTACTTAAGGAACACAAGTATGTTGAGATTCCAACTACAAAAAAACCTGTTCTCATTCCCTTCCTCCCCTGCAGAAAGAAACTCTCTATCAGTTCTAAGCCTGTTCTCTACTTTTCAGCGTACAGCAGTATGTCCCATTTAGCCAAGTTCTTGCTTAATAATTGGGCTTATTATCAGATTTGACTGAAGAACTGTGTAAACTCAAAGTGAAGGTGGGAGGTCTCAAAGCTGTATGACCCATTTTTATCATCTTAAAAACAGACTGAGAAGGCTTTATAAACACATCTAACCTATACATCCAAAAGTTAGTAAAACCTAACACACTACTATGAAATAATTAAATAGACACAAAACCCAGAAATTTCTTGACTTTTCTGGTCTATAAGACTGGAGTTTGTATTTTAAACATAAAAATTCATCCCTGCTGAATCAAAACTCCAAACACAGTGCCAATCCGGGGTGAGGCCAGGGGGGTGAGGGAGAAGCTGCAGTGGTTTGTACATGAAAGCTTTTCCCACGCTTGCCACATGAAAATGTCATATTGTAGAATTATCGTATTACTTACTAAATAATTGCCTACTTGGATTTTAATTTGGACGGAAAGATCAGGGATTCAGATGAGTTCCATGTACATCTTATTTATAAATTTTGTCATCCACCCAAACACAGTTTGCTGTTGGAATTTATTTGCTTGTTTCAAAACCCAGAGGCAACCAGAGGCAAGTAGGCACAGAAGTGGTACTAATGTGATCCAAGAGCAGGAGTCTGTCCTTGGTAATGAAGATTAACTCATCTGTGATGATTATATGCATAGGTCTTCTGTTTCGCTTGTATTCACAAAGGCCAGTGCTCCCTTAGCAAAGGGTGTTACTGGGACAAATAGCAGGAACCTTGGAGTTCTTCAGTGTTTCTCTTTCTACAGTACTTGATTTCCCTAATGGGAATGACTGCAGTTCTAACTGAACCTTAATGATGTTTGAAAAGAGGTCAAAACCTCTTGAAAACACTTTTTCAGAGACTCGTTTCTGGTATCCTGGATATAGAACTGGACATGATTAGAATAGGACGTGAGGAAATAATGGAAGCTGAGAGTGTTTTTCAGGCATAAGAGGGGGTTACACTACACAGGAGAGCATCATCAAGTAAAAGTGATTAATTATTGACACCATGGTTCCCCCAAAGTGATACTGAAACTCCCAAAGTTCCCTGGTGTCGTGGGTTAAGCAGAGGAGAGTTAATTTTTTTTCTTTCTTCCTTCTCTTCATAAATAGTTAGCAAGAAGCTATGTTTTGGATTCCTGCTCAGGAGAAAACGGATAAGAAGGAACGTTTATAGTTATTACTAGGATACTCTCAAGGACAAATACATTCATCCTCTCTCCTCTCCACAGACAGAGCGGGGGTGGGGGGGGGGAGAGACAGTCCGACTTCTAGCTTGGAATTTGCTTTTAGGTTAATATTGAAAAGCAGACTGACCAATTATTCCATCCCATTCAAGTCATACCCAGTATATAGGTGAGGACCCTTCTGGGAGATCGTTCTCTTTCACTTCCCTTGGGATCTGGATCATCTCGCTTCGGGTGCCTGCATTCACTCTCCCAAGGCCTTTTCCCCCCCACAGGCGCCGTTAGCTCTCGGCCCGGGACGCTCGTTATCTCCATTCCGTGAGTTTTGGGATCCTTCCTCTCCGGGGGGGATCATTAGCTTTTTTTTTTTCCCCTGCCTTGGTCAGCTCTGGGCCTGGGACGCTTGGGCTGTTATTTCCATTCCGTGAGTGCCTCCGGGAGTGGTGCACCCCCCCCCATCTTTCTCCCCCTTTTTTGGGGGAATCGTGAGTGCAGTTTCTGGGGATCATTAGCTGGCAACAGACTGAGCCTTTTGGGCGGGACAGTATAATTGTGTATCACCCATTCCCTCCCACCTCCGGGGTCATTGGCCAGGAGTGGGCTGGGCCTTTGGTCATCAGGTGGGGAGGGGCAGTATCACTGTGTATCATATTGCGTATTTGTATATAGTATTATTTCCAATATTATTGTAGTTTAGTTATTAAATTGTCCTTATCTCAACCCACGAGTCCTCTTTGCCATTTACCTCTTTAATTCTCTCCCCTATAATTGGGTGGAGGCGCGGACTGTGTGAGCAGGTGTGTGAGGTTTCGCCCCCAGACAAGGGCCAACCCGCCACATTCCTTTTTGGCGCCCAACGTGGGGCATGCGTGGTTGAGATAACGACAGACTTGAACAGTGTATTAAAGCATTTATTATGTTGCCTGAAACGCTGCTTTGGGAAATATCAAAGTACTTGCCACATATACTATTTATCAGTATTCATAGACTGCTCGTTTTTTGTGGAAGCTGGGCAGAGGTTATGACATTGTTGATGAAGGGGATTGATGTGTTGCGCCCTTGTATTTTTGCTTTGGGAAAATTGAAAATGTTATCAGGCTTAATCTTGTTCATTGTTACAATGGTTGACACCAACCTAAGTGAAGCTGTGGTGTCATCCCTGGGCTCTGGGTACCCCTTGTTGAACGTTTCTGCCAACTACACCAGTAACAGAACTGTGAAGGTGATGTTTCCCTTCACTGTCCTCTTCTCCTCCAGAGTATTTGCAAAAGCTTTTAAGAACTTTGAGTATCGCTGGGATTTTCAAACCAGCTTGAACCTGTTGCTAGGCCTCCTGAATGTATGTCAATGCGTATATGTTGTTAAGGTCAATCGACGATTCACGCAATACATTACCAGTGATGACCCAGCTGCCACCACCCCTCGCGCAGCCCGTATGGTAGAGACACCAACCACTACAGCAGACATTGTGGTGACTCCAACTCTGGTGTCCCCTGCAACCATACAAGCCCCAGAGTCCTCCACAACACTTCCAGAGTCTTTGCCTTTAATTGTGGCCCCCGTAGGGAAGAAGAAAACACAAAAATCAATACGTGTAGAAGGGGAGGAAAGAGCTCCTCCTATGAGGGAAGAAGAGGAAGAGACCCGTGACTCGGATAGAGAGGGTCCCTCCAGAGCAGAGCCATCACGAGGACTGCAGAAAAACGAAGAAATCGTACAAGAGACGGTAACCACCCTGCCTCTAACTACGCATGAGCTGCGAGACATTAAACAAGACTATCGCCTTACGAAAGATGAGTCCTTTCTCACCTGGATGCTCAGATGCTGGGATGAGGGAGCCAGTAGCCTGGATCTAGAGCATGGAGAAGCTAGACAACTGGGAAATTTTGCTGGGGACAATGCCATCAGCAAAGGAGTTAAAGAGATGCGATTGACTTGCAGCCTCTGGAGATGGCTTCTACATGCTGGGAAGCAGAGGTATCCCAACAAAGAAGATATTATATGGAAACCATTCAAGTGAGTCAATATGGAAAGCGGTATCCAGCATGTAAAGGAATTGGCCATGCGGGAGCTTATCTATTATAACCTGGCAGACCCACAGACGTCCGAAGATCCAGATGAAGTCTAGTGCACACGACCCATGTGGCGCAAAGTTGTGCCTACTGCACCACCATCATATCGTCATATACTAGCACTAATGAATGTCCAAGACATCACCTTGAATAATGTGAGTGCCATTCTCCGGCAATACGAAAAGGATGCCTCCTCGCAGACTTGCATCTCAGCTGTGGAGTTGTCCGAGACGCTGTCTTGGGAGCCCCAGAAATTTAGAGAAAATAGAGTCTGCTCTTCATCTGTGCAGCCCGGTATTTCAGCGATTAGAAGAAAGCGGTCCCCTGTTCAAGGGAGACAGTATACACCACGGGGCAAGCTGTGGTTTTTCCTGCGTGACCAGGGAGAAGACATGAGGAAGTGGGATGGTGAACCCACCTCTAGACTAGAAGCCCGTGTACGTAAAATAAGAGGGAAGACACCCATCAAGAAGAAACCACCTAAGAAGGGTGTCAATGGAGTTGTTGCAGCGGTCGAAGAAGACAATCGACAGCCCTGCAGACGTCAAATGACTGAAATTGACCCTCTTTACCCTGGTGAGGGGACCTCTGGTCTGGCACCACACAGGTCAGACGGTGAATCCTCTGATGAGGAAGAGTATTAGGGGTGCCCTGCCTCCAGCCAGGTGGAGGAAAGGGATAATCGAGTGTATTGGACTGTGTGGATTCAATGGCCTGGAACATCAGGCCCCCAGAAGTACAGAGCTTTAGTGGACACTGGTGCTCAGTGCACCCTGATGCCATTGAACTTCAGAGGGCCAGAATCCATTTCCATTTTAGGGGTGACTGGGGGATCCCAAGAATTAACTGCGTTAGAGGCTGAAATAAGCCTAATTGGGAGGAAGTGACAGAAGCATTCCATTTTGACTGGTCCAGATGCCCCGTGCATCCTTTGCATAGACTATCTTAAGAGAGGATACTTTAAGGACCCAAAAGGGTATCGGTGGGCTTTCGGCGTAGCTGCTGTGGAGACAGAGGAAGTTAAACACCTGTCTACTTTGCCTGGTCTCTCAGAAGACCCTTCTGTTGTGGGACTGCTACAGGTCAACGAACAACGGGTGCCAATTGCTCCTACAACAGTTCATTGACAGCAATATCGCACCAACTGAGACTCTGCAATTCCTATTCATACACTGATCCGCCAGCTGGAGAGACAGGGAGTGATCAGTAAGACCCACTCACTGATTAATAGCCCCATATGGCCTGTGCGAAAGTCTAATGGGGAATGGAGACTAACAGTAGACTACCGCGGCCTGAATGAAGTCACGCCGCCACTGAGCGCTGCCGTGCCGGACATGCTAGAACTTCAATATGAGCTGGAGTCAAAGGCAGCCAAATGGTATGCTATGATTGATATTGCTAATGCATTTTTCTCCATCCCTTTAGCAGTAGAGTGCAGGCCTCAGTTTGCTTTCACCTGGAGGGGCATTCAGTACACCTGAAATCGATTGCCTCAGGGGTGGAAACACAGCCCCACTATATGCCATGGACTGATCCAGAATGCACTGGAGCAGGGTGGAGCTCCAGAACATCTGCAATACATCGATGACATCATCATGTGGGGCAATACAGCAGGAGAAGTTTTTGAGAAAGGAGAGAAAGTTATACAAATCCTCCTGAAAGCTGGTTTTGCCGTAAAACGAAGCAAGGTGAAGGGACCTGCACAAGAGATTCAGTTTCTGGGAATAAAATGTCAAGATGGACGGTGTCACATCCTCATGGATATGATCAATAAAACAACAGCCATGTTGCCACCAACAAACAAGAAGGAAACACAAGCCTTCTTAGATGTTGTGGGTTTCTGGAGAATGCATATTCCAGACTACAGTCAGATTGTAAACCCACTTTACCAAGTGACCCGAAAGAAGAATGATTTTTTATGGGGCCCTGAGCAACGACAGGCTTTTGAACAAATTAAACGGGAGATAGTCCAGGCAGTATCCCTGGGACCAGTCCGGACGGGACTGGATGTCAAAAATGTGCTCTACACCGCAGCCAGGGAGAATGGTCCTGCTTGGAGCCTTTGGCAGAAGGCACCGGGGGAGACTCGAGGACGCCCCCTAGGGTTTTGGAGTCGGGGATACAGAGGCTCCGAAGCTTGCTACACTCCAACTGAAAAGGACATATTGGCAGAATATGAAGGCGTTCGAGCTGCTTCTGAAGTGATTGGTACTGAATCGCAGCTCCTCCTGGCACCCCGGCTACCGGTACTAGGCTGGATGTTTAAAGGGAAGGCTCCCTCTACACATCATGCAACTGACGCTACATGGAGTAAGTGGATTGCATTGATCACACAATGAGCTCGTATAGGGAAACCCAACAGCCCAGGAATCTTGGAAGTGATCAGCAATTGGCCCGAAAGTAAAGACTTCGGAATGTCACTGGAAGAGGCAGAGGTGACACGTGTGGAAGAGGCTCCACCGTACAATGAACTGCCGGACAATGAGAAGCAATATGCCCTGTTCACCGACGGGTCCTGTCGTCTTGTAGGGAAACATCGGAAGTGGAAAGCTGCCGTGTGGAGTCCCACACGACGAGTTGCAGAAGCTGCTGAAGGGGAAGGCGAATCGAGTCAGTTTGCAGAGGTAAAAGCTATCCAGCTGCTCTAGATATTCATTTATTTTTTAAAATATTTAAATAAGATCACTTCAAGTACTCCTGCTCTTAGATTTTCATGAGCATAATCCAAACATAGTGCCAAATTTTAAATTTTTTCTGACTGCCATCTATTCTGAATCTTTATGTTTTTATATATAATTCTGTATGAAAAGGAAATCAATTTTTCCACTGTGCTGTGGTAAAATTATGTTTTAGAACTTTCTTTTTATAACTATTATTTTCCAGGCAAATGTATCTGTATGTGGGTGATTTTTGTTTATAGGGGAGCAATGGAACAACAATAATCAGCTTGCAAGCAGTTTTCATTGACTTCCTGTATTAAATTTCAAATCAACAAAGTAATCATCAGGCATAATGTCACCATTTTTCTCCATTACAGCTCTTGACCTTTAGATTGCCCGTTAAAGAGAGGAAGACCAGTTCCCATACATGTTTTGGCAACAAAAGATATTTTCCTGCTGTAGGTACACATTTATTCAACAGGAGTTGCAGCCCAGTTGACGTCCATCTGATTTTGAAGTTTCCTTCCTCTTTACTGGAATAGGAAGCACATATAATTATGGGCTAGTCCATTAATTAGTTTTAAGGGAGGAGATTATAAGAGAGGAAAACACTGTCTACGCAGATAGAAATGCTGAACTTTAGATAACAACTGAAAAGACAGAAAATGTGTTGCACCTTTTTGGCTATTGAATGGACACATTTGTTGCTGAAATGAATCCAAATCCACTAAGAGAAGGAAGTAACATACTACAGGTATTGTGGCACTATCCTTCTATTTATTGCACAAGTTATATGCTGGGAAAAAATGAAAAAAAATGACTTGGTGGGGTGAGGATACTAATTTAAATTTTGTGCAGCTTCAAAAATATCCATGGCAGGCTGCTCACTTACTGCTCATTCCATAGGCTCTTTAGCCAATACAACCAAATTTGCAAGAATCTTTTCCCACAAATATCAGAAACATTGTAGAGATCACAACATATTATACAAAGGAAGGAAGAGAAGAGCATACTTCACTTGCCTTTAAATGAAGATAAAATCTATAGTAAGCCATACCCTCCAATACAAATTCTCACACGACAGTGGAAGACAGCTTTATACTTTTCACATTCTCATTCACTGAAATGAACAAACATTTTATATAATTTCTGAACAGACTATTGCAGTGTAGCATTTGCATTACACTTCCAATAAAGGACACCTTCAATAAAGTAGTGAAATCTGTCTCAGATTATAGAGCTCTTGGTTTCCAAGAAAATTAAATGCCAATTGTTTAGTTGGGGTTTCCCAAGGGTAACTCCATGTGCAAGACTCCAAAAGTGGAGTGAATTTGGCAGTCAAGCTCAAATGCTGCACAGCAGAGGCATGCCAAAGAGAATTGTTGTGGTATAAGCTGTCTAGAAATTTTTGGTAAAAACTGGCAAAAAAGAGATGAGGTTCAGAGAGACATCTCTCTTTTCTTTGACATCTGGGCAGAGATACTTAACAGATGCTGATCTACAGTTTTGCTATTTCACAAAAGGCCCTGTGTTAAGGTAACTGCAGGATCAAAAGATCAAAATCCAAGCCTCAGTTGACACTGAGGATGCTTGTGCATATCCAAAGCAGGACTTCAGTGACATGCTATTTATATTCTTAATTTTTCTTGTGTGTAAGCTTTGAGGAAAAGTCTGAAGATTAATAACATATTGCATCTCTCTCTTTCCTAGGACTGGGTTTCAGTTCTTTGTCAAGCAGAGTTCTTCACTGTAGGAAGTGACACAAAATTTGTATCACTGTTGTTGGGTGTGAGTCAATAGAAACTGCAGCTCCCTCGGCTTCCTGTTTCCCCCTGGCTCACTTCACAAGTGAATTCCACTTCAGGTGAAATCTGTGTAATTCAGTACCAGAAGTTAAATTCTATATGCCCTATGTACATATATATACATATAAATTACATATAAATACATATTCTATAATCTATGTTGGTGGCCCTCTTGGTTTCAGTTACATTTTGAACTGGTAGTAAAACAAGAAAAGTTATTTCAAAGCACAGTTAAGTACATAAAAAATTTACAGAGAAGGCAGCAAGGTGGTTGTGGCTCTATTAAACACATGTGGAAGTGAAAGGGCTGCCCTAGTCTGAAGAAGTGTTGAATAAACAAAAGTGGTAGAATCTATGGTGGAGGCCAGGCCACATCAGGAATGGTTTTCCTCTAGGGAGGAAAAAAACTTTAGACTAGACAGTGATTATAAGTAATACGAATGAGTAGGAGGAAAGACCTGTGTACACAGTGTTTTCAATTAGCTTTATCCCTTCAGAGCTAAACTCTTGCCTTTTGAGAACATAAGAATCCTTTTACACATTCTCAGCTCTATAACTGGAAATAGTGTCAATGTTTAGGAACTGACACTTCTAAATGAATGAGAACACTAGTTTAAAAGTGCACATTTCAGTACATGACCCATGGACCTCCCTTTCTTGTTCAGAGCTTTCCTTTTCTTACTTTGCAGATGGTGTGAAGACCGTGTTCAAACAGACCACTCTACCATACACACATTTATGTGAACACATATAATTAAATCTGATGAACACATCTATCACAGAAGAAGAGGAGAGTATTTTGAATATTGTTGTGTTTTACTGCTTTCTTTCTGGCTACCAAATACGTGTAGGCTGGTGTGTAAAGGAGTTATAGGCAAGCAATGGAATATAAATTATGCTTTTCACCATTGCTAGTGATAATAGCATGGAAAGGTCAGTATATTCTCTACAAAGGCAAGTACAGAATAAAAAAAATACAGTTACATGCAGAAAGCAAGAAGAACAAGATGCATGAGAGAAGACTGCAGTCATGAGGAGGGTCATCACAACTGCTTTTCAAGTATGTAAAAGGACACTGCAAGAAGTAAGAGAATAAGGTGTCCTCTGTGCCTAAAGGAAATAGGATTTAGGGTAACAGACATAAATTGTAGAAAGAGATATTCTATATAGACCTAAGGGGAAAAAAAGGTAAAATTACAGCATTTTCAAAGTAATTATTATGAAGGAATTGAACAGATTAATTGGAGAGGTTGTAAAGTCTGTGTCATAGAATATCTTTAAATAAAATCTAAATACCTCTTAACTCCATCTGCAAGCAAGGAAATGGGATAGACCAGAAGATACCCTTGATATCCCTTCTTGCACTGCAATTTAATGTTTTTCAGAACACATGCTAATACTTCTCTTGCCTTTTAAAAATGGAAGAAGTATATCCTTCACATAGCCTCTCGTTTCACGTTAGTTCTTCACTAATTAAACATCCCCCAGTAGATGTTGCCAATTAATTTCCCTTAAGACTGAACCTAAATCCTTCACTTTGACATACTTGGGCCTGCCTTTTCATCTCCTTCACGCATTTGAATTTATGAATGGCATGTGAATTTTTCTGTCACATGTTATACACGTAAGCGTAGTTTGGATTTTTGGATATGCAAAGTGAAATTTAAGTATACAGATAAAAATGTAGAAATAATTTTAAAATTACACCTACCTAACCAAATAATTTTTATAAGGGAATAATTTAGTATACTACTATCCTCTGAGATTTTTTATGTATGTTATTGGATTAAGCTAAAATACTTTTCAACCACTATTATGAAAATATCTATATTTCTGTATGAATAAGAACTAGAAATGAAATGAAAAAATAATTCAAAGCCAAATATTCCTACACAAGGTGCAGGTTTCAGGATCTAAAATTAGTTGCAAATTTTGCAGAGGACTAATGAATTTTTATTGCTACAACTTCACATCAGCCCATACTGAAATTTTGAACCGACTGTACATTGTTCTATTTCAAGATGAGTTTGGCAACTCCTGACAAACTCAAGACTTAGTAACTTTAAGTTATAAAATAGTTGAAAGAAGACTACTTTCCACCTTAAAAAGGTTGTAATTTAAGAAATCTATGACTCTTGAATACTTTTATTACCATATTACCATTTAAAAATTTAAGTAAAAATTTGTAGGTTTTGCATTTAGTAAATCCTCTTGCTGGTTTTAAGCAGCAGTATCTCAACAAAAGTTGTTTTACAACTTTTAGTCTCTGACCTCTGGAAAGCATTTACGCAGTTTATCATTGAAAAACAGATAAAGCCCCTCTCCTTCCTCCCACCTCCCCATTCGGTACAATTTCCTGAGGTTCAAAAGTAGTATACTCATACATCTCAGTGCAGAAACAGCACAAAAGTTTTTCTTCCTGGTCTCTTCACATTTTTCTTATTTGAACACTGATCCACTCAATTAGAAGGAAATTGTGACCTACATGTGACCTCAAGGTTTAGACAAATTATTTGCTTCCCTTTCTACAAAGGCTAAAACATCCATACAAATATGAGCATCTAGAAGATAGCTGTGATCTGTACTTCACGTGTCTGTAGCTTGTAGGTTTAAATTTAGAGCTATAACTGATAGAAAGATTGCAGTGTATTGTATTTTAGATCAAAATCTGATCTCTTTCCAGAATCAAGTCATGCTTGTATAAGTGAAATCAGATTTGAGACTTATAGGACTTTACATAACATTAAAAGAAAGAGTTATTTGCCTTTTGGTGACCATTGTTCTGAGATGTGTTGTGCACTCTTGGCATGTGTGTTTATCATGAGCTCAAAAATATCACACTGAGAATATTCTGGCCAGACTTTTTTGAGGCCATAACTGTTAGGTAGTGCACAACCACCCCATTCCAAGTATGCACGGAGGTGATCACAACGCCCCTCCTTTACTTTCTTTGCCAAAGCACAGGCCAAACACGTTCTTCATTCTAAAGTGGAAAATGACAGTGAGGTGTAGGATACAGCAATGAGTCTGAGCTTTATCCTGGCTTTCTGTTTCTTAGCTGTACCTACCCTGAACTATCGGAGAAGAAAAGCTGTGTAGAATTAAACAATAGTGATTTTTACACTGGAGAAAACTATTGCTTATCTCAAGTGACTGCCAAGTAGCTGCCCTCCACATTTAAGGAAAAAAAAGGAGGAGACAGCTGCCCTCTCCAAAGCAAATGCTGCATGTGCCCTGACGGGAGAACCACTAACCTGACATCATGACTCTCATTTAACTAATAGTGCAGCCTCCTGAGTTTTGACATCTGATTGCATAAGTTTGGGGATACCTGGGATACTTGTCTCTTCTAGTATCTGCAAATGCAATATATAACCTTTAAAAAACTTCATTGTCCTAGTTCTACTTAGGTTAAAATGCATGCCACTTAGGATTCCAAAAATGGTGAAGCTGAAGAGCTGGGTTTAGGAGAAAATGTGGTGAAGGCCTTTTGTACTTTAGGCAAAATCTCAAAGGAATTTGGAAAAAAAATTGCATGTAGCCTGAGTAGAGTTTTTCTTTGGGGAAGGTGGGGAATGATACACCTGCCATAAGCTCCCACAATTTTGCTGTCTTATAGGCTAAAATGGCTGTAAATAGATAATTTTTTTTTCTTAGGCACATTATAGAAGTATTGATCAATCTTAACAAAGTATAATTAAGAATCCAGAATGGACCAAGGAGGGAAAATGCTCTTACTTGTGAATGCCTACAGAATTTAAAGAAATGAAGTTGTTTCAGAATGTAAAAATAAAACATGATACTATGGAGGTGGCTTTCATGCTATTACAGGTGCCAGGTGGACACTATCCAAGATGCATGTTTAGGGTTATGTATGCAATCGTGTTATCTCTGCAAGAAAGTTTGAGCAATAATGAGGCTTTTTACAGATACATGACAACTGTGAATTGTACAGATTAAGCTACCATAATCCTCCCATCCAACTCTGAGGTTAACCTTCTATCCATGTAAGAGACAAAGTATTGTGAAAAAGATCAAGGAACAGTCAAGTTTTGCGTGTTACATGAGCTCTCAAACAGGATTAATTAAAATGGGATTGTTGCAAAGGAGGGGGAAACTGAGCATGTTACGGTTACGATGTGTGGTAGGATGCCCAGTGGATGGTAATTGGGGACTACTGAAAAAAAATTGGAGAAAAAAAATCTTTGTCACTTTCCTTAAGGGATTGTTACTCCTTGGGAAACTTTGAAAGATCTTAGAAGGAGAACTCATTTTGATTTGGAAGACACCTCTTGTGCCTTCAAAAAAATCAGATACCTCTCTTGGGATAAAAAAAAAGTAAGAGTCCAAATAGTCTTACTTCTTAAATACAATCCTGATAAATCCCTCTATTTTTGTGCTTCCAGGTGAGTGATAATTCAAACCAAATCTTAAATCAGATATATCTTGCTTTGGTGGAGTTTGTGATCTGGAGGAAGGTGGGCCTGGCTAAAAGCAAAGCCAGGACCCTGTGCTTCAGGAGAGCAAACTTCCGGCTGCTCAAGGAGCTACTGAGTGGGATCCCCTGGGAAACTGTCCTTAAGGGCATGGGTGCAGAACAGTGCTGGCAGCTCTTTAAGGACACCCTTTTGAGAGCGCAGCGGCTCTCC
>WKFP01014327.1:1622560-1645621 GCA_011057875.1 Pterocles orientalis
AGAAGGCTCCGGGGAGACCTCATTGCGGCCTTCCAGTACTTGAAGGGAGCGTATAAACAGGAGGGGGAGCAACTGTTTACGAGGGTGGATAGTGATAGGACAAGGGGGAATGGTTTTAAATTAAGATAGGGGAGGTTTAGGTTAGAGATTAGGAGAAAGTTTTTCACCCAAAGGGTGGTGGCACACTTGAACAGGTTGCCCAGGGAGGTCGTGGATGCCCCATCCCTGAAGGCATTCAAGGCCAGGCTGGATGTGGCTCTGAGCAGCCTGGTCTAGTGGTTGGCGGCCCTGCATATGGCGGGGGGGTTGAAACTAGATGATCACTCTGGTCCTTTTCAACCCAGGCCATTCTATGATTCTATGATTTTGTCTAATGAGAGGAGGACATAGCAAGTCTGTTTTGGACATAACAATCAACTTACCTTCATCAGTAGGTAGACCACCTAAACAACTTTGAATGACATTATTATCAACTGAGGAAACAATCTGAAAGCTTGATGAAATTTGCCTGTATGTCAAATATCAATGAGAACTTTTTTTGAGTACTGTTAACCATTTTCTACTGGAGCCGCACTACATAAAAAGAATTCAAATATTACATTTTTGAGGTACATTTCTTTAAGCTTTGGACTTTATCTAACACTAGGAAAATTTAAAAATCTGAAGATATTGCAAAAATTTAGCCTTCACAATTTACATTGAGTCAAGTTATCTAAAATACCAGTTCTTACCAGAATTAATATTACTATAGTATTGGTCAACAATAATGTCTACCTTTACAAACACATTAGGGCTTAATTCCAAGGAAAAATACTTTAATGTTGACAGCTAACCTCTCTTGCTGACAGAAAAGATACCAAAGGCATATTTGATACAGTGTTTATCATTATGAAAAAATAGCAGATTTTTAAACTGTTTCCTTTCTCAGGTATAATGACCAAACTTGTATATAAATTTTACAAAAGAATACAGAAACGTTAACAATATTGTTATCACTGGAAACGTCCAAAACACAAAAATTACAACCCCAGTAATTTAGCAGTTCTATGCAAAGTGTTTCAGAAACCGCACAAGTAAAATTCAACATTAGTATTAGTTATAAGGACTTCAGCTGTTAGAATAGTCAAACCTTACTATTAATTATTTCTGGTGGAACTAAGAGCAGAATATTCTTGCGCCACAGTCACATTACATTTCTGTACACTAACTATGTACAGGCCACAGATGCAGTAAGATCTGTTAGTCTGCATAAACACTAGAAAGAAAAAGTACATTCTATAACACAAGCCATTTTTAGGTAGAACCTTTCTTTGGTCCAGGATGAAAACCTGAACTGTCCTTTATATATCTTTAAACTATTTGGTTATATTATTATCTTTGTGGAATATTTTGTGTCTAAATCAAAATCATAGAAAATAAACTGTGCTGAACAAGTTCTTACCTTTTCCAAAGTGTCATCCTAATTTATCTCTTTTTGTTACTGTCATCATAGACTTGTTCCCATCTAAGAAAAATAAATAGTTGTAAAAAAGTGTTGTGCAATATCCAGTGAATCCTCTGAGAAGGAGGAAGTAGAAGTACCTGAATGTATGCTTTAAAGCTTTTCTAAACACTGCTTATCTGTTTACTTATAACATGCTTCATGAATATGCAATACTAATGATCACAGGCTAGTTTGATGTACAAAGTCTCTGAGGGAATTTGGATTTTATAGTTCAAAATACAAAATATGTTAGAGTCTCTTGTTGTAGCATTTGCTTTATTTTTCAATTTTAGATAAATTTTGAAACTTCTTCTCTGAAAAAGCAAAGCATTTCTTATTGTCTGCTTCTTTAAAAAGCTCCAGAAAGGTAGAACAGACTTAATGCACCAAGGTTTATTAGAATAAGGATGAAAACATCACTTTATATCTCAAACTTTACCAAGATGCCTTGGTAGAGGCAGTGTGGGAAAGTGAGAAAAGCTATATCAGTACAGTACCTACACAGAGCATAAAAGATAGTATAAATAGCTGGGTTTCAATCATTCTGCAACTTGAGGTAAGGAACATTCCCCTTTAGTTTTAATATACTCAAAATTTGGCCTCAGGGTTTCTGTATCTACTAATAATTCTTGCTACTTGCAAAAACTAATGAAATTCTGGAATTATAAAGTTCCAGCTATTTAGTTTAACATACATTTAAAAATGTGAATACCTAGGTTGTTAATACTGTCATACTTCTCTTCCAGTTCAAAAAGTTACAATCTCTCTTATTACCTCTGCAAGTAGCCAGTTAAGCCTTCTTAAGGTGATAAATTTGACTAACTTTCATAGGGAGTATTTTGGTGCCAGTGCAATTAAGAACTTCAAAATAATCTAAATATCACATAGAACTGTCAAGTAGTAATGATCACGACTCCTCAAATTAGCCTGTGGCCCAGTCTATCAAAGCTGTCTTATATTCAAGTGTGTTTAGAGACATGGAAATTTTGAAATCATTATCAGCATAGCAGGAAAGAACCCTGACTTCACTGGGACAATTGCTTCCTTTTTTTAAACATATGTCAGTCTCTGTTCTTAGAAAGGAGAGAACTGTGCTTTCTGAAATGTTACTTTAAGAGTAAATGTGGTACAATATTAGTAGTATCCTGTTTATTACCTGTGACTCAATAAGCCCCGATGAGTCACAGTCTTAAGAACATTTCTGTTGCAACTTTCAGCCTGACTAGAAAACAACATTCTATAAATAAAATACCCAAATGTGTTTTTTTTTCCAGATGGAAGTAAAGCAAAGCACAGTCAAGCGCTTAGCTATGTTTGGGACTTAGCATGTATGCTTTTGAAGGGATTAGCCAGTTGGTTTTGGTAAATTTCATGCACTGTTGTAATACAAATAAAACTACATATTTTTTTCATGAAGTTTGGAAAACTCTCACAAAGAAAATAATTTACTTTATAAATGAGATGATAGACATTTAAGAAATTCTTCAGTGTCACACCTTGAATAGTCAATAAGCATTAATGGCAACATACAAGAAATCTCGGTGTACTGTCATAAATTACACAGTTACCAAAGGTGCACAAAACATATAGTAGATACACTGTGAAGTCATTCTTTCTGTTTTCAAGGACAGTTGGTTTGCTATACACCAAGCTTCAGAAAGTCTCCAACCTTCTTTCCAAGTTTTCAGTTTTCCAATATATTGGCATCTGTTCTCTGGTTTATTTTTTCACTGTATTTTAAGATGTCTCCTTTTTCTCAAGACAAGCTTATTTGTAATCTTTATTGGAAGTTTTTTATTAAGACTCAATGATCAGCCACTGTTAAAAATAGTAACTAGAATCATATACTTGGGGGAAGGTTAAGTGTACTATATAATACACATTATACAATACTAAAAATGACTGAAATTTCAAACTGAAATAAATTTGAAACTAACTAGAGGATTTAGTCAAAACTGTAGTAATGTATGAATATTTAGAAATCTCTTAAGCACAATGAATGTTTCCATATTTAAGTGAATTACATTTCTTGAGTTTTTTTTAATTATACTTCTGTGCTTTTGTGAATTATGACCATAATTTATTCATAATAGTAATTTTATGGAATGATACATTTAAACAGAATAAGAACCTTCAAACCCTCATATATTTCTTTTAATATTTTTAAAATGCATATAACTCATCTGCACCACAATCAGATTGTTTCCATATTTATATTATAAAAAAATCACTCTTTTTTTGGGCAAAAAATTAGTTCCCATGTGCAACAAATAAGGAAAAATTCTTGCCATTCTTAAGGTCCATTCCAGTCAATAAGTTTAAGTTGACATATTTTCATCTGTGATAAAAATCTAGGCCAAGAATTTTAAAATCATCTCTGAAAAAATAAAAGAACAACAATTAAAGTATCAGATAGGACATTGCAACATGGAGACAAAAATTCAAACAAAAATTTTACCTGTTAAAAAAAATGGGGTACAATAAATTCCAATAACATTTTGAGGTTTACAAGTTGCCCCCTTTGTTCACCTAAATGTCTATTATTATAGATAAATATTCAAGGCTGCTAAACTTCTATTTAGGTAGTCGCTTGAGATAATTTTTAGCAGAATAACTATATTTGGTGCACTAGTTTTTTAAAAAAAATCACATAAGTGTATGCAGAAAAAGAAACTATTGGAATTAAAGAAACCAAGAAGAAATGGTTTAACTTTTTTCAGATGATGAATGAATGAATAATGGAAATAATTTCTGCCGACATAAGTAATAAAGTAATGTTTATTCTGGATTCCCTGAAAATACTCTGGATTCCCTTTAAAACACCTCATGGACAGTTTTCCAGTCATAAAATCTGGTATTTCTGTATATTCAAGAGAATAATTGAAAAATAAAGGCAGATGCATCTGCTGGTGCTCTAAGTGGAGCATGAGGAAAGTACTCCAAAACACCTGTGAACAGAACGTATATGTTTTTCACCCACACCATTTAATCTTCAAAAAATGAGATTTTAGTAAAATCACACAACTCAGTAATGAGAAATCACAGCTATATTTGAACTTAAAAGAAGAATAAAAGACAGGCATCATTTATTTGAAAATGAGTCTGAAATCACTATTTTTTTGGAGGGAGCTTAGTGCACTGCTCTGTGTCTGTGTATATTTAGAAAACAGAACTTGCTGTCCTTCACATTTCTTCCAAAAGAATACATGTAATTGGATATGCTACTTTCTGCCAGCCTTGACTTTCTGCTCTTCATTCAACCATGGTTGTTCTGACAAACCACGTCAGTGTTCACAACATTTGCTCCAGCGTCCAAACACTTTCCCTCACAGCCATAGGTTTCCAGAATAATGTATTTTGGAAAGTCTGAGTTCAATGACTCTCTCCTGACACTCGCCAAAGTCTGGTCTCTTTCGTTGCAGTGACAGCAAAAAACGAGATGGCACAGGGCTCTGAGAAACTGGGGAAAAGTCCTGTCCTCTGTTAGTGTCCTGGTTAACTGCAGGAGGCCAGATAAAAAATGTATTTTGAAAAATAATAGTGTGGTTATTATAATCTTTCCTCTCTTTGCTTCTGTGGTGTGCTAAATTATCTATTGCCATAATGCATTCCAGGAGAAATGTCCTCTATTTGCTTTGAAGGCACACAAATTTTCTAATCCCCTTTGTCTTCAGAGCAGATGAAATCAGGAAAGAAAAGGAGATTTCACGTAGATGTAGAATAAACCTGGACACAGTAGGAGGAAAAAAGCTGAAAAAAATACAGATACCTTGAGTGTTTCATTGGCATACCTATCACATGATATTACCTATCTTATGGCCTTTTTAAAAATGCATGAGCTGTCTCTTCAAATCAATACAAAAGCTATTTAGTACATTGCATTGCTCAGAACTATTTGTGGCACTGACCTGAGTTCTAATTTTCCTTCCAAGCTGAGTGTTCAAATATTTTTATTTTCTTGGCTTCTTTCAATATCTCTGTCCAGTACAACTGAGAAAAGAAACAGTCAAATCTGACTAAGAGGTGAACGATTTCATCCTGCTGAGGAACACACTCTCATTTTTGTTTAAATCGGTCTAAATATAAAGAATTCATTTACATCAATATCTGTGTCTTAATTTATTTTCTCTGCAATGTCACATTTCACCAGCTCAGACTTTCGCAAAATTTCAAGTGCTTCCTGTTAGCAGCTGAAATTGGATGAAGTATCCAGTTTTCATCTCCGTACTAGGCCTGAGGCAAATGCAAATAAAGAAAGGGAAAAAAAAAAAAAAGAAAAAGAGTGAGCATTTTTTCAAATGAAAAGGAAAAAGAATTACAAGTTCAATTTAATTTGAACTTTTAAAGGAATCAGTATTCATGATGTGTTCATTGAATAATGTCTTATATTTATAATGTGCCATTTCTCTTCACTGGAAATTGTACCATAAGCATTTTTGTTCTATTTACAGTTTAAAGTCTTTAAAAATTATAAAAGTAAATACTACTTGGGGTATTAATTGGCAGGAAGCAATATAAACAAAGATTTTGAGCTGTATCAAAAGTAGATAAACTACTGAGAATATGAGATGCTTGATGCTCTGTGGGAAGTGTTGTTACTTATAATGTAATAGTTTTTAGGAGTCCCAAGAGTGAATCATTAACCAACAGTCATGGCTCTATACAAACAGAATATGAAAGCCTCTCTCTGACTGGTTTTCAGAAAATGTGACTGCAATGTAGTGTTCTCATCACTAAACCTGGGCTTAACTACCTGGTAAATTACTAAGAGCAATCTAGTCACACTAAAGCCCAGATTGTTTCCTGTTCAGTGACTTCACACCTGTGACAGACTGGTCCAAACTAAAACTATATCCTTCCTGAAAACTCGACTCCTGTGTTTGAACTCCAGTAATGCACCCTGCAAAAAAATATTGGATGCATTTATCGTCACAATCCAATTGCCTCAAATTAATTAAAAAAAGTAATATTTTTAAATTAGCAGATGAACATATCAGTATCTGCTTTCAATTAAACTATGAAAGATTCCGGGGTTTAATATGCTGTGGTTTGATTGTTATAAGAAGACCACCATGGACCTTCACTTGAGGTGCTTCCTAGCATAAGACCTGGCTTTACTGTTCAGTGAAGCAGGATTAAGTTGAAAAATGCTGCCTTTCTGTCTGAAGTGCAAGCATTAGGTAAATGAGAGGTAGTTTTGTGTGCATTTGTGGAAAGCTCTTGGGGTTCCTCATGCATCACCCATGCATTGTGGGTTATTCTGGAGTGGCCCCCTGGGTTTTCCAAGGCCTATGGCTCCACAGCAACCCAGTTGCTCCGGGGCACCCATTCTCACCTCCACAGAGCTGTGGGAGCCCCAACTCTCCCTGCTACAGAGCTCTGACACAGCTCTTGGAAAACAGACTGGTGATCCCAGCATTTCCAGATACTTGGTTAACTAGTCAGCACTTGGAGATTTCCCTGGAGCACGTTCAGTGTGGAACCAAATTTTAAATGTTTCCAGTTAATGAGATGTTTTGTTTCTTTCAGCTGTTTCAACTATAGGTTTCACTCAGTTTTGCTACTAAATTCAGTGGTGGCACCATTTTACTTTAAGGTATTATGAAATTAATGATTATGAGATTAGTGAAGTTTAACTTGGTTTAAATGAAATCAAAATCCCTCCTCAGAACTGATAAATACCAGTTGGTGAAGGTGTGTCTGAATGTTACAGAAGTTCACCACATCAGTCAAGAAACTGAAAATACAAACTTTCTTCTGCTTGCAACCGGAAGCAAATACACCAACACCTGGATATCTAAACCCTGAGACTGTGAAGTGTGTTATACAGGAAAGATGACTGACATAAGCACAGGATGTTACTGAAGCTAACGAAAAAAACCCAATGAGGTTTAAACCTGCATTAAACCTATGCTGTCAACTAATCATAACATGAACTGTTCATCAATGGAAACGAATTAATGAACAAGTAGTTCAAAATACTTACCCTGATGGGGAGAAAATCTTATTTCCTGGATGTAATAACTATATTTTGTTTTTTTCTTTCTGAGTAATGTAGATTTGTTATATTTGGATCCCAAACTCAGTGTGACTCCTATTTTCTAAGAAGAATGAAAAACAAACCAAATCAAACTGTTACATGTTACTTCAACAGAGTACTGGGAAATTTCGAGGTTTCTAAAGCTTCCTTGCTGAAAGAAACTTTCTAGTAAGGAATGCTAGCAGTATTTCTCACAAATGCAAAAAAAAAAATTATATAAAAAACCGTAAACATTACCTCATAGCTCAACTGAGCTTAGAAACTTTTCCAAATGAACTCTCAGCTGCTGCTGAAAGGAAATGTGTTTTTTTAATTTGTGGCCACCATCAAGAAAAGGAAGTGATTTAGTTTGGGTTTCTGCTGTTTCAGTTTTGTGTGGATTTTAGCAAAAAGTAGGTAGATTTTTCTGGGAAACAGAATCCTTTGGTCATCTTGAGTTCAGGCATCTCTGTATATACCATTTTTAATTACATAAAGCTTTCATGAAAGAAAAATTAGTATTAATTCTGTTTGAATAAAAGTTAATTTCTCATTCTCATCCTTCTGTGTCAGTTTTAGCTGTGGTGAAAGGATGTAGACAGTGTCAGAAACTGCAGCTTTATGTTCTTTCAGCAGGGAGAACCAGGGCAATCTGTGCTGCAATTTTCTCACACTGTATATTGTGTCTTACCACTAGCCTGAGGGAACTAATTCTTCCAGATGACATGGTAGCTTATTTGTCGTATTATTTCATATTTTAAGACTTTCCTGAGTGAGCCAGTGTAGAGTAGGCCAGGTTTGACATGTCTTTATCTACAAGTATATCTATTTCTTTAGGAATCTGCAGATAATTTCAAGAATACAGTTGCCAAATGGTGCAAAGGAAAAGGCAGTCATTTTGAAAAATAAAACAGATATAATACTACACACATTTAGAAACTGCAGGAGAAAAACTGTGCAGAAAACAATTACCCAAACCAATCAGAACAATGCTCTATCATCTTATCAAAGGTTTGGGGATGCTTTAATATTGAGTAGTCTGGACCTCACTTTTTACATAAAACATATGATGGGTATTTGTTCAGTGTAGAGCTGTACAGAAGAGTGGAAACATAAAAAAAATATTAATTGTTGTAGTACGTGTGGCTGATTGATCACAGCAAAGACATAAAAAGCCAGATAACATTCAAATAAATTATCTGACTGTTGAAATAGTTTGCAGCCATATAAACACTTATTTGGAACTGCATCCCTTCCACAGCCAGGTGTATTATGTGACTCTGAAGTTGCTTGAACTTGTTCCTTGTGGCTCACATGTTCTAGAACTGCTGACATGTAGTTGACATAATTCTGCCACAGCCAGTCTTCCTTTATAAAAACAAAGTTCTGTCCTGATTGCATCAGACAGCAAAAGCCCTAACTCCATTCTTATCTTCTTCAAGAGCTTTGTACCTCAAACTTACTTCTACTTATAACTTTATAGAGAAGTATGCCTGTTATTCAGAGCCACCTGCAGTAGCACCTGCCAAATTTTGACAACTAAAAGGCAAAAACTAATGGCAGTCTAGTGTGGAAGAGAAGACTTCATTCGCAGTTTCCATGGGTGACTGGTGTTTTGTTCACAGCCAGATCATTGAATCCTAATATGATCTAAAAAATGAGTAGAATGGAATTTTTCTTCCTTGTGCAAGATAGCTGCACAGGAGTGGAATGAGTATGTGTAACATTATTTCTTGGGTCCAACTGTTGTCTTTCTCCTCCCTATTTCTGTCTAGTCATTGATTTGTAGGTAGTCCATTTCTCACTGCTGAAGCCTAAATGAGAATGAGGAAAGCTGCAGTTTTTCTGTTTTTCTCAGACAACCACAGGAAAAATGGTGAAGATGGGAGAACATACCTCAACTCTTAACTTGTGCAGAGCAAATAAAACATGCAACACTAATGCTCTCCGTCCTACTCAGGAATAACTCTTTCAACCTTCTTGTCAACATTCACTACAAAAAAAAGAATTTGGTAAAATGAAAGTTAAAAACACATCTCAGATGAAGTAAGTTTTATTATACATAGTTACCTGAAATACTTGATATAATCTTTGGCAGAAATGTCTGGTCTGCTTTTTTAAGACTTACCAGAGAAAGCATGGTTTTTGAACTCTATTTCAAGATGGGAGCAACTGAGTAAGTTGTGTTTTCTCAATTTGTTAATTATAACAATCTCTTTAGGCCTTCAGATAGGAAATTATAAAGCAGATATCAGAATTTCCTTTAAAGTACTGAACACTTCTTCACCAACTTGAATGCACACAAAAGTGATTGTAACAGAATGGTGAAATACGGAAAGAATGGTTAAGACGAAAAAAAATTCTTTAAATTTTTTTATTTTTAACAGAAAAGAGTGAACTAAGAAGATGCAAAAGAAAGTTATAAAACAGGTAAATAAAATGAACACTAGTTAAAACTAAGGAAATTAAGTAGGGGTTGGTATATAATTCTTTACTGACAAAAGCATTTTTAACAGTCCTCCCTATATCAGAAGTTTACAAAGTCTTGTGAAAAAGACACTTAAGTGCTAAGATACAACAATTAACTCAGCAAAAACACTCATTTGTGTGGTAGATGATAAATTCATCCTAAAATGAAGGACTTCTCTCTCAGTTTTACTTTTCTAAGTAAATGTCAGTCTTTCATCTTCTCTGCTTAACTCTTTCATGGAACTGGTGGCATTTAAGGACTCAGGTGTTATTTTTCTCACAATGCTGCAAAGACCTCAGACTGTTCTTCATTACATTTCTGTAAAACTTAAACTCTGCTTCAGCGTCCTGGTCTTTACTTTCAATGTCTCTAATGTCTTAAGCCCTCTCGGTTACTGTCTCTGACACATCAGAAATGTACAGCAAAGCTCAAGATCAATAGTTTTGAAGTAAAGACGTTTTAGGGAAGCAATCTGAACAATGGAACGAGGCACTAAGGTGATAAGAACCACCTCAAACCCAAGCACTTTCTGCCCAGAATTCAAAGGCACAACCTGCTGCCTTGAACAGCTTCACAGTTTCGAACACTAAACAAGGATCTTTGGACAATTAAGCACTGATGCTGCTTAGCTTAACAAAGCGACAGTGTCAGATTGCAAGCTGTCTTTATTAAACCACTTAATGTCAAAGGATGATCAGAATCTTGTTATATCTTCTTCATTTAAAAAAAGAACAGCAACTTATGATACAACAGTAAAAAAAAAAAAAACAAACAGAACACAGTAGTGTTATTATTTAAAATACCAAAAATCACATTCTAAAAATGAGTGAAAGTATTCAAGGTAGCTTATAAGCAAAGGAACACACTGCACGGAATACAAAAGCATTCTGAAATTTTCTTTAGTACTGTGAGGTTGTGCTAGTATTGATACTGTATTTAATTAGCCACTCATACTCACCCGCCAGATATTTTTTATTCAAGAGTGCATGACACAGATGAAGTGGTTGTGATCTAAGATTGTCTTGTGACTTATGAAGGCTGATGCAAGTTGAATAGTCTTTCTGCCTAAGAGGACCCTCTTAGAGGGCCCATGAAAATATGAATACTTGACAAGAAGAGGAGGAAAACAGAGAGTCGCTTCTAAATGTTCATGTTGGTGTTTTAGCTGCTTCATGTTGTCCACACTCCGGTTCTTGGGGGGGGGAGGGATGGGAGGAAGATATAGCATAGGAGAGACTTCTGAGTGCAGAAAGGCTTTGCACAGAAGAGGGTACTTCTGTCTGCCTTCACACTTCCTTCTGAGATAAATTGCATGGTGACATATATGCAGCTTGTGCTGCTCCAGCATACATTTATTGTCTTTTATTCTTATAGAATGGAAGAGGAGCAAGCTCATATACTATAACAGAGCATTTCTGAAAGGGTAGTAATTAGCATACACGTGACGATATACTGGAGAATTATCATGCCCATAATTTTCACAAAAGAGCCACAGTGTAAAGCTAAGATATTTCTGGATATGTACCAAACCAACAGTGTTAGTTTAAATTTGTCAGATATTCATTTTTTGCTTAATCGAATCAAAGAGTAGTAGAAATGATTTCATGGGACTCTGCAGAAGTCCAAAGAAAAGAGTTACTTAAAATTTTTATATATATATATATATATATATACACACACATATATATGCTTTGAGCATTCAAAATCAAGACAATGAAAGATTAAAAACTAAACTTGAAACAGGTCGTAAAAAATAAATACTATGACAAAAAGTGTACAAAAAGGAAATAATGAACAATGTCAAATAGACCCAGCTTTTATTGTTCTTCCACTTCGGACTCAAATTGATAAAGCTGTTCCAAACACAGCATTCATTGCATTTCTTTCTCTAGTTTCTACCATACTGATGGCAGAAAATGGTTGGCTATAGATGGCTAATACAGTCAACGGAGCAGCTGGTCTGTTTTATGTTAAACCTGACTCAGTAAGGACAAGAGGCCTTACTTTGATAACCTCCATATCCTAAGAATAACCCTCCTTCCTCTGCCTCCCATTTACATCTGGAGAACTCTTCTCACTGCCTTTAAGTGTCAGCTCTGAGGGGAAACACCTACACAGCCCAGATGATTCCCAGCTATGTACATAATTCTTCCTCAAGCAACCAAACAGGTTAAGTGATTCATTCCATCAATTAAGAAAATTTTGAAGTTAGGGTTGGGTTTTTGGTTTTTTGGGTTTTCTTTTTTGAGATTGGTTCTTTTGCTTACCAGTGCTATATCTGCTTCAGTTAATTCAATTTCACAATGCTTCTGATGCATTTAGGATAAAAAACTGTCCAGGAAGAAATTCAAAGAGAGGTTTTACATAGAAGTTTGCAGCTTTTCTTAAAAGCAAGTTTTGTGCCTGAGATCTGTGCTTTACTGAAGTTAGTAACCATTGCAGCAGAATTTACAACTTCGTGCATCTCCAAGCTATGCAATTAAACATGTATGTTCATTCCAAAGAGACAGATGGCCATATGATTAACTCTGAGGCCAGATTGCCTCAACATGTGTAAGAAGCATTCCACTGTCTTTTCTCCCTATTCCAATATCTTTTCCACAGACATTAACTTCTCCATTGAAAGTACAGACCTGACTCTGCAAAGTGGTTTATGCTCTTGGGTCTTTGTTGTAGCAAAGGACCTCTGTGAAAGTGTGTGGGCTTCCCTGCATGCACCTCCTGGAAGCAAGGATCTCAAGTTCTGAGTATTGACAATGAAACTGAAAGTGGAAATGCTTACAACTTCTCATTCTCTTTTCAACACAAAATAACTTCAAAAAAAAAAAGGGGGGGGGGAGAAAAAAAACAGACAAACAACTAAAACACCATTTTTTTTTTCTCACTGTTCTCCAAATCTACAGATTGGAGAGCACTCTGAATTCACATGCTTTAGTTTCAAATTGTAAGTGAAGAAAATTTCAAGACTGAAGTTTAACTAGTCAGTCACTGAAAACTTGTACATCTTTACCCATGGAGAGAGGTGATAAAGATTTTTGACACACCACTACCAGATGTAAGGCATTTGAACAGAAAAGTTATAAGCTGGAAGCTGGGAAATACAAAGGCAGCAACTAGGTGTAAGTAAACAGTGCTGAAAACAGAATGAATCAGAAGTTAGATACAGAATGGTGTTATTCTAAGAGTCATCACATGATTCTGTTCTCCCAGACATCCATGTTCTCCTCTTTAACCTCAGAAGTATTTTTCAGTCCTCATGAAACTCAATAATTAATTGTTGCATACATAGTCATTTTCACAGCAGAAATGTAAGTGGAGGGAAAACAAGAGAACAAATCACAAAAATGAGGACCTACTGCCAATAGAAAATAGATGAACAGTAACACAACACTGCTATTTCCAGTGCCCAGGCTTTATCTATTTTTAAAAAACTATATAATACAGAACCATTTAACTAAACTGGCAATATTCCACAGTGCTAGTTCTCTGTTATTCCTGTTACCTCTACCATGCTCTACCATGCAGGTCAGAAGTCGCACTGAACAAGACATTTCTACTGCAATCAGACTAGCTTTGGCTTTGTACCTGAAAACTTAGACATGCTAATCCTGCTTGATGTGCACTTGTACGTCTTGGGGCATTTTGTGAAGACTAGACTCATCACTAGCATAAATCACAGCATCCCAAAGCCCCTCAGAACAGAACCTGGCACACTTGTTGAACTGCAGGTTGTGGAGAAAATTAAGTACAGCCGCACACCCTTTCTGCAGGATATGTCATCCTTCATCACATATGTCTTTTCATAAGGGGATTTCCAAAACAAAATTACTTCTTCCTGCTTTTGTTGCTTTGCCTGCCACGGCAGTACATAGTAAATGAAACAGCAGAATGAAAATGAATGAAGCTCAATCTGTTTGTGAACCCAGAGGTTAAATTAGTTTCCCTGCTGACATCAGCAAGAACAAAGATGTCACTTCACGTCTGCTACAGTTTATAATGTTGCTAACAAGTGTTCTCTGACAAACACCAGCTCTCTTGGTGGAACAGTAACTAAAGAGAACTGTCTAGTCTGACACAGAGAGCCATACCAAGCAGAGAGGAACTCAATAGTATTGGGTTTAGCCCAAGGACACAGATGTACTGGAAATGAGCCTTTCTCCTTCCAACTGACAGTCACTCACATGATATTTCAACACATTTGCTTCCACTCTGGATCCAAACCATGAAATGCAGATGTGAGCAAACAGGGTTTGGTTTTTGTTTTTAGCTAAGCTGACAGGGATTTGTTTATTTTTCTCTTTTTGGTGTTGTATTTAGACTATTTTGAACAGAGCCTTCAGCCGAAGTTCATGCACCATGGGGTGCGTTTGTACCATCACATTCAACTACCATACGTTCTGAAATATAAGATACCATTCATTTTGCTTTATAGACTAAAATACTGTGACTATTATAGCGGATTCATTCTGTAGCTTGCTCTATGAATATTTTGGTCGCAAGGATTTGAAACAGGTAAAAAAGCCATTTAAAACTACATTTTATCCAGAAAGATGATCCATATTTCCATGCCTCCTCATTTCTTTCATAGAAGAAGCGCTGGCACACAGCTGACACATATTTATAGAAAACCAAACTATGATGTCTGCTAAGGATTGCATCACAGTAATTTCATGTTTTTTCTTTTACATTAGTTATTATTTATACAGTCACAATTTTATATTTACCAGGACTTGCTACCTTTTTGTTACTCCTTCATTTTCTCCTCAGCTCTGACACTTTCAGTTTTTGCATGTTATTCTTCCTTCTTATAGAAAATCTTCTATGAGGTAATAGGAATCTCTTCCTGAATAGGACCAAAACCAGCCAACTGCATCACTATTCACAGGCATAATTTATCACTTTACTATCCCTACTTTTAAAACATAACTTTGTGTATATATTTTATATACATATGCCAACAGATTAATTACTATACAAGGGATTAATTATATGTGGAAGTATCTCTTGCAGACCACAGTATCTTTAAAGTTGTGAACATCCTTTTAACTTCTTTTTGGGGGCAGGGGAGAAGGCTAGGAAAGGCATGTCATCGCAGTTAATGTGAAGCCACTCTTTCAAGCTGAAGCAAAACAAGGTGGAAGATGAATATGCTAAAATACGGTGTATGCAGTTATCGAACCAAGAATATGGTGAAACTCATCACTGACAACTAGAACAAAACTTGTTTAAAATCTTACCCAAAGCATCTAGAGTCACACATTTCTAATTTACTTTGGCTTTGATATTGACTACAAGCCACAGATGTTATGTTATTAATGAATGCCTAGACCTGTTACGGTCCCTGAAAACTATGCTTTTTAACACTGTGGTGCTAGGATACTTCCTCAACGTACAATGATACACATGGCATTACCTTTATTCAATCTTACAGCTCATTTCCATCACACTAATGCTATTGTGCTAAAGAAATCTCTTTCACATGAAATGTGTTTCTTACATGTAGCAGATGCTTCCCTAGCCAATGTAATAAAAAGTGATCTAATGAAAATAATGGGGAAAACCACCTCTCCTTCTGTCTGAGGGAGACTAACCTGGGAATGAGGAGTTGGAGAGAGAGAGAAAATTGTTCAAAGATTAATGGGTCTTAAAGGAAAGCCACCTCTAACAAATTAATGACAGACTTGCAGCAAATGAATGATAACTGTATGCTAATATACAAATGTACACACACAGAGTTAAGTACTACATTTTCAGGATTTGTATTTTGTTTGTAAAAATCAATATATACAGAGCTGCTTTCACTAATTTCTTCATTGCTGTTCTAGCTTACTAATTAGAAATGTATTTCACAAAGAATCTTTCTGATTTCAGGTCAGTTTTTGGTCTTCTCAGTGCTGGAAATTCTCTTAACTGCTTTCTTAGTCAGTAGCAGAGCACTGTGTTACAACTGCACACTGCTTCTGGCATCGCAAGTAGGCCTATAAAGCAGCCAAGGAGTGAAGAGAATTAGGTGCTGTGAGATGGTCTCTACAATTAAGAAAGGACACCTAAGTAGACCAATAAGCGATACTGAAGAGAAAATGGGTTTGAATTTCTCCCTGTCCACCAGACGCAGAACTAAGGAATCACACTGCTTTTAGCTTCCACTAAAGTTTGGAGGCCAGCGATACTGTCAGGCCTACTGTGGATCCCCTCTGCTTTCCTAGCAGATGGCAGCTGTTTCATCATGTCCAAAAATGCAAAATTAGCTCAAATAGTTAGAATAACCAAACAAAAATGTAGGAACTCTGCATATAGCTGGGAATCCAGTGGGCAAACTGTTTTCTTTGGCTTGCAGGCAGAGGGATGTGTTTTGTAGAGCTGTTTCACAGAGGAATTCTCGGTGATCTTCCCTGCAGGATATAGTGAAAGAAAACAAGTCTCAGAGCCAAAAGGAATGTAAATGGTGGCATGAATACATGTTCCTCCAACAGAATATAGAGTGTTAACAGCTGTCTGAGAACCTCTAGGAAAATAACAAACCGGTAGCTATTGTCAAAGAAGAGACTGTATTTCAGATTGTTTGGCTTGATACATTTGTTTAAAAGGGTAATAACAAGAAAACACTCTGAAATAAACAATACTGAGCAACAATGAAGAGAGATAAGATGGTAAATAACACATTTTAATATCCATTTAAATTATAAAATCCACTAATGGACAAGAATGCTTTTATTCACAACTTTCTTGAAACAGCTCTGAATTGAAGGATGAGATTATTGTGGGTACTAGTGTAAATTTTTCCCTACTTAAGACTCTTACTTAAAAATAAATCCCAAGGTATAGAGATTTAGAAGTGCATGAGAATGACAACCTTCAAATGCTAAGACAAAGCATGGGATTTTATAGGTTTTGTTATTTTTAACCCCACACCACCCATCTGAAGCGCTGTGGTACGCCTGTCCACGTGCTCCAGTAGCTCTTGATTACCCCAGTTTAAGTAAAGCATCTGTCAATATTCCCATTAAAGTCTCCATCAGCTCTGAGAAAAACCACAGATCCAGCTGGAGTTCAGCATGGCTGCCTTCAGTTAGGAGCCTTTTTCCCCCCTCTGGTGCTAACAGGTTACATATGTCCCAGTTTAAAAATCATGCGGGGTTTCTGTGGGAACTGCCTCCATACTGGCTGGGTCCCACTGCAGCTGCCTAGTTACAATCATTAATGGGACACAAAAGGAAATAATACAACTTCCAGATTTAATTTCCATAGTGGTATTCAAGTCCAGCACCTCTTTCCTTCCCACCCTGGCAGTGATTTGCAACCTCTGTGGGACTCTGCCCCTGGAGCTCCAAAGACAGGCAGGGAAACCAGGGTGTCCCAGCAGTGGCACCACATCTGCCTCACCAGCTCCAGATGCACTGTGCCAGGGTTGTCTTTAAAAGCAAATGTGAAGTCAGTTCACTTTATCACACAAAGGGCTCTTCTGACCCTTAGGTGAGGACTGACTTTCCAAACATAGCCTTTCTTTACACCCAGGTGAAAGGAACAAATTAATGTGTTAATGTGGTATAATCAGCCTCTTGGATACACCTATCAGACTTAGGAGTGTGCACATATCACCATCTACCACCACCTCCTAACCAAGGTTTGGAAACCAAGAAAGTGCAACCAGTGCAAGGGACAGACTGCCTAAGCTCTCAGGAGTGTTAGGATTGTGACTGTCACTTTATCTTTGCACAGATTATGCCCAACACAAAAAAAAAAGTCTGGAGATGCAGAGGAAGGATGTGGAATGCAAATATCCATTCACACAATAAAATAGTAAGGCCTATACAAAGCATCAAAGCTGTTAGAAGAGAGGGTGAGAATGCCTTTGTAAAGCACTGCTGCGCCATGTGCAGCACCACAGTTGTTACAAAGGAATCCCAGTCAGATGACTTCATTCTTCAGTTTTCTCTCTCCTCGCTGTGTGTGCATGTGTGGCATTGTCTTACCAACTTACACCTCCTTGGTTTAGTTTTCACAGCAGGAATCACTACTTTTTTTCTGTAAGTTTGCTTGTCATATAAAACACAACATGTTTTCTCCACTGATGTCATTAGCAAATATACATGTTGTGGGCAAGCAATTACAGAAGGCAGCAGTTTAATAGGGGAAACTGCAATGAGGCCATGTGCTGTGGTTGCCTGCTGGGTAAGACCCCCAACAATGGGTTTATGGGCCTTGTGTGGTCACATGAAGTACAGAAGCCACTTGATGCTTTTATGGAAAAATTCTGTAACTGCCACATGCTCGTAATGTATATTAGCACCATTAAAATCCTTACTTCCTCAAGGTGCAATTTATTCGTGTGATGCAGAAGCATGTAAACTGTGACATATTCAAAAACAAAGTAGAAGATTAGGCTGCACATACTTTCACACTGCCCTTCTTATATAGGAAATTTAATTACAACATTCAAGACCAGTATTCAGGGAAGTTGAGGAATAGAGTAGCAGAGGCACCAGAGTTACCCAGGGCATCAAAATTAATTTGGGCAAAAATGCTGCAGAACTAGAACATTATATTTAAAACATCAACGTCAACAACTTTAAAAGGTGTTCTGTAGCGAAAAGTGCCTTTTTTGGACTTTTTCAGCAAATTTCAACTCAGTTTTAAATCTTTACATCTGCTTTTGAAATCTCCTGTAAATAAGAGGTTGTCATAGAAACAATTATACAGATTTATATTATACTGTGATGTAATCATATGTCATTATAATATGTCATTTGTTTATTATAATTCCTGAATTATATAGTTCCCGAAAATCTGCACATGGTTTGAGGGTGAAGACTGGAGAAGATCCATCATCATTTTTGATGGAAGTAATAGCTTTTAGGTAAATCTAAAGTAGGAACAGAGAAGCACTTAGTTTGTGATAGTGATTTTGTTTCTGGCCATCTGGGGTTGTGTGTATGAAACTTCAGTGTCCTGTGGGGTGTGCAATTTTTTCATTTTTTAATTCTTATAGATAATGGTTTGATATGCAAGGTGGTATTTTAGGTCTTTGTATAAAGTATTGTCATAATGCTGATCAGCAAACAGCTCAGCACAGTGCTCATCACACTGAAGTCAGATGAATCCTCACATGTATCAAGTCAAACTGCTTATCTGTTCAGAATCTCAATTCATTTCCATAGTTAGAGGGCCAACCTTCTCACAAAGCAAATATGTTGTGTAAACATCAGAAATGCACTTTTATTTGGCCCTAATTATGAATATCAAATACATTGTTCAGAAATCTAATTCCTTCCAAAACAAGTTAAAATTAAATCAATAAAAAATATGTCAATAAAAATTAAACTGGTATAAAACTGTAAGAACCACTTACTGGATCTGAGAGGATTCTCTCAAATCGACATAAAATGTCTGACTGAGCACTTGCTAAAAATAATCTAGAACTGCAGAACATCATTATCAGAAATCACAATTCAGTCAATACTCTGAACTCACAGATTACATGGTGTGAATTACTAAATTTACTGTGTTTGTTGTCAAACTGGAATATCCATACCCTCAGATATCCAAATTATTTCAATAAGAGTAGCAAAAAATTTCGAATACGCTAATTCCTGATTTTGAGTGCACTTGTTTCAAGTTTGCAATGAAGACAACTAATAAACTCCAATTTTTCTAAAACTCTGAGAAACTTTTCCACAGTACCATCCTTCCTACTGTCTCCAGCTGGACACTCTTTGGAGGAAGAACTTCTTTCACTACCCATTTTTTAAAATCTTGGCCAACAACTGAGTTCTAACCTCTCCTTTAACAATACCATTTCTTATTCAAATCATTTAATTTCTGGAGATAATTAGTAGAATAAGATGTTCTGGTACAGATTTGTTTATAGCAACAAAAGCAGTAACTTTGGCTCATTCTCAGTTACAGTGAGGCTAAACTATGCTGGTGTACCCGGCATGTGAGGACTTCTCCAGCAGAACAGGCTGTCACTGAGAACCAGCACACACTTCCCACATCACTAATAAGTGTTGTTGTCAAAGGAGGCAGAGCAGCTAGGGAATACTATGAACAGGATGGCTTTTGAAGCATCTCCTCAGAGCTTTTTACAGTTAGCATAAATTGTTCTTCCCTTAGGTATCTGAACCCGATTAACTCATTTACTTTTCTCTTTCCATACTGGTGAATACAGAGCAGTAGGGATCACCTTCTCCAGTTAAGTGTTTATATGGTGTGCTACCACTTCAAAACTAGAGCTGCTGTACAACCTCTGTGCAGGATATCAACAGGAAAGGCATGTGGTAAAGGTGTTATGGACAATAAATGAGAGTATAAAAATAGTATTGATATTATGTGTTCATAAAAGTTATACATAGTTAGAGTTCACATTACATGTTTCGTTCATATAAATACAAATCATAGCAGACTTTAAAAAATAATATCCATCCATCATGGAGGTTGATTGCCACAACAACACCTCATACAGACTAAGTCATATGTATAAAAAAATCTGCTGCTTTAGTTTTGTTCTTGACATATTGTTGGAGTTGGTAAAAGAACCAGTTGCTTCAGTTTTAATATGCTCTGTCCTCATAATTATGCACATATGAAATTGGATTCACTATTCTCCAGCAAAGCATGTGTCATTGCTTGGACTACATAAGGTCTGCATTCCTATTCCTGCCAGATCAGGGAAGAGAATGGAACATTCAGATCCTCACTAGTGCTACCATGGGACAAGTCTTGCAGCATTAAATAGTAGATAGTCATATAGTGAATTGTATTCAACCTGCCTTGGCTCCAGAGGGGACACAGCAATGCTGCATCTGACCCAAAATGATATCTTGGATGATGTCATGATTATATGCAGCTTGCTTCACACTCATACAGATTCCAAACTAAATACAGATGAATTGTGTACTAATGGATCAGGTTACAGATCCCAGAATGAGTGGATATAAACAGTTCCAAATAGCTTTACATAAAATAAAATTCTCCTCACATGCTAGCATATGTTGGATTTTTTCCAGTTTTAATATAGATGGATAAACCAAGAATGAATAAATAAACGTACCTTTTGACAAATGAGTGTTCCTGTAGTACTTGTGAGTGTTTATGAGCTTGTTGTTATTCATAGTTTACAATATACAAGTAGGAAAGATGAGAAGAAAACTGAAGTTTCAGTATTACCCATCGCTTCTAGCAGTTGCACAATCACTGATGTACACTGGCATGGATCTTTTTCTACATGGTCCCGTGCTGTGGCTCAGAATCTGAATTTGATTGGACATTGCAGCCCCTCAACCAGTTCATCACAAGGTCTTTACGTGAAACACAACCTACAAGACTGCCTAAGGGAGCAATTATTTTGCTCGTAAATATTTTTGCCAGCATTTCCTATGCTTTCCCTGAGAGACTAAAGGCAAAAGAATCAACAAAATTACTTTTTCTCCCCTACAGTCTATTTAGGGAAGAGGAAGATTACAGCAATTTTATCTCTGATTTTGAGTGAGAGCATGGTTGCAATAAAAACAGTCCTCCTCTTTCCCGTTCCTAAAAAAAAAAACAAACAAACAACAAAAATAATTTAGATAATGGTTTTCAAGTCTAGCCATTTCCACCATCTCTTCTCTTTGAGCAGTTGCTCGGAAAGGCTTGGATCTTGCAGCTGTACAGACACTACATGTTCATTTGGTTAATGGCCTTTTCACTGCATTAGCCAATGAGTAAATTGAAAAAATATGGGTCTGTTATGCTTTACCCCAAAAACTTTAACTCCAGGCAAGGTGAGATCTATTCTGCCCTCCAACCATTATGGATCCCCAGCTCTTATTGAGACCCTATCTTTAAAATATTGTAAAAACTGTGTGGAAACACTGTTTTTCACGAAACGCTGCTTTTCACAAAACACCAGTAACAGGCCAAGGTATTCTAAAGGTAAGCACGACAGTTTCTGTGTGAACAAGTGAATCTGCCACCATCTGGTTATCTTTAAGCATTTATCACAATTCTTACAACACAGACCATTTCTAGGATACTTTGAACATTTTACATTCTGTACTTTCTGGACACAACAGAGAGACAGTGACATACTTTAGAGCTTTATCATCAATCTTGTTACGGGTAAAACTGAAAAGGTGTTTCAGATTTTGGTTGATGTATTTTCAATCCTCTTTCCCTTAGTTATTTCTTTTCAGTCCTTTAATATTTTTAATCTATGGGTTATATTTACCATGTTATCTGATACCAACTGCAATTGCATAAACATTTTAAAAGAGAATTTGTGTTAAGCCTGAAATAGAACACCAGATATGAACATTCTTAAAAACTTCTCTGACTCCCATTCCAGTTACTACATGCTATACTTATATTTTGCTGAAGTGCAGATTCATCTCAGCAAAAAAGGAGACAAGAACAGCATATGTTCTTGCAAGACTTTCTGCATTTTGTTGCAGCTGCTGTAAGAACCTTCTGATATAACTGGCACTACAGTCTCCACAGAAAAAGATCTGCAGTCATATAGACTGTATGTGAAATAGCATGCAGAAAGATATAACAGCTTGGCCATAAGCTCTCATTCAGATTGGCAATTTACTCATTTGCAGTAAGGTTATATACTAGGAAAACAGATACACTCAATGGGATGGGCCAGGGATCCACACCCTGATGTGGAGTCAAGGTGCAGCCAGGAGCATCACTAATTCCCACAGTGCTACTGCTAGAAATCAAGCCAAGGTGTAAAATTGACATTCTGTCATTGAACTTCCTTGGCAGAGGCTTTGTTGTACTGCCAAAACCAAAAGTTTTTCTAGGAAACTGTGGAGACCATTGTGGCGGGTTGGCCCTTGGCTGGGGGCCAAACCACACACACCCACTCACAGAGTCCCTGCCCCCACCCAATGATACGGGAGAGAATTAAAGAGGTAAATGGCAAAGAGGACTTGTGGGTTGAGATAAGGACAATTTAATAACTAAACTACAATAATATTGGAAATAATACTATATACAAAGATGCAATGTGATACACAGTGATACTGCCCCTCCCCACCTGATGACCAAAGGCCCAGCCCACTCCCAGCCAATGACCCCGGAGGAGGGAGGGAATAGGTGATA